>ONZH01010507.1:0-40252 GCA_900303285.1 Rhinella marina | reverse complement strand
CTGGGTGGTACGCAGAGTCTCCTGGCTTGTGATTGGCTGTGTTTTTAGGCGCCAAAAAAGCACGATGCGGAAGTTGCCATTTTCTCGAGCATGGCGAGATACTCGTCCGAGCAGCGAGCACTTACGAGTACCCTAATACTCGAACGAGCACCAAGCTCGGACGAGTATGCTCGCTCATCTCTAATGATTATCCATAATTAGAATCTAATTTTTTTTATTCTTTCTAAATTAAACATAAAACATATTCAGGGCTTGAGGGGTGAAATATGACACAGGGATTCTCTTTGGTGATCTTTAAATCCCCCCGTCATTCCCTTTGTCTTTATTATTATCCCGCTACAAACTTCATAAGCTACATGCTGATAGAAGAAGCAATGATATATATCACTATAGAAGTGATGCGTGTTACTACATAGGTTATGTATGTCACTAGAGGACATATAGTTATTACACAAGTGATATATGTCACTAGTAATGATTGTATAGAATACTGTTCTGGGCTCCTGTGAACAAGGCAGACATAGCAGAGCTGGAGAGGGTTCAGAGGAGGGTAACTAAAGTAATAACTGGAATGGGTGGACTACAGTACCCAGAAAGATTATCAAATTTAGGCTTATTCACTTTAGAAAAAAGACGACTGAGGGGAGATCTAATGACTATGTATAAATATATCAGAGGTCAGTACAGAGATCTCTCCCATGATCTATTTATCCCCAGGACTGTGACTGTGACGAGGGGACATCCTCTGCGTCTGGAGGAAAGAAGGTTTGTACACAAACATAGAAGAGGATTCTTTACGGTAAGAGCAGTGAGACTATGGAACTCTCTGCCTGAGGAGGTGGTGATGGTAAGTTCACTAAAAGAGTTCAAGAGGGGCCTGGATGTATTTCTGGAGTGTAATAATATTACAGGTTATAGTTACTAGAGATGGGTCGTTGATCCAGGGAGTAATTCTGATTGCCTGACTGGAGTCGGGAAGGAATTTTTTTTCCCTAAAGTGGGGAAAATTGGCTTCTACCTCACAGGGTTTTTTTTTGCCTTCATTTGGATCAACTTGTAGGATAACAGGCCGAACTGGATGGACAGATGTCTTTTTTAGGCCTTATAAACTATGTTACTATGTTACTGTATCACGGTACTGTGGCAGTGATACAGTGCCTACAAGTAGTATTCAACCCCCTGCAGATTTAGCTGGTTTGATAAGATGCAAATAAGTTAGAGCCTTCAAACTTCAAACAAGAGCAGGATTTATTAACAGATGCATAAATCTTACAAACCAAAAAGTTATGTTGCTCAGTTAAATTTTAATAAATTTTAAACATAAAAGTGTGGGTCAATTATTATTCAACCCCTCAAACCACCAGAATTCTGTTTGGTTCCCCTAAAGTATTAAGAAGTAGTTCAGGCACAAAGAACAATGAGCTTCACATGTTTGGATTAATTATCTGTTTTTCCAGCCTTTTCTGACTATTTAAGACCCTCCCCAAACTTGTGAACAGCACTCATACATGGTCAACATGGGAAAGACAAAGGAGCATTCCAAGGCCATCAGAGACAAGATTGTGGAGGGTCACAAGGCTGGCAAGGGGTACAAAACCCTTTCCAAGGAGTTGGGTCTACCTGTCTCCACTGTTGGGAGCATCATCCGGAAGTGGAAGGCTTATGGAACTACTGTTAGCCTTCCACGGCCTGGACAGCCTTTGAAAGTTTCCTCCCGTGCCGAGGCCAGGCTTGTCCGAAGAGTCAAGGCTAACCCGAGGACAACAAGGAAGGAGCTCCGGGAAGATCTCATGGCAGTGGGGACATTGGTTTCAGTTAATACCATAAGTAACGTACTCCACCGCAATGGTCTCCGTTCCAGACGAGGCCATAAGGTACCTTTACTTTCAAAGCGTCATGTCAAGGCTCGTTTACAGTTTGCTCATGATCACTTGGAGGACTCTGAGACAGACTGGTTCAAGGTTCTCTGGTCTGATGAGACCAAGATCTAGATCTTTGGTGCCAACCACACACGTGACGTTTGGAGACTGGATGGCACTGCATACGACCCCAAGAATACCATCCCTACAGTCAAGCATGGTGGTGGCAGCATCATGCTGTGGGGCTGCTTCTCAGCCAAGGAGCCTGGCCATCTGGTCCGCATCCATGGGAAGATGGATAGCACGGCCTACCTGGAGATTTTGGCCAAGAACCTCCGCTCCTCCATCAAGGATCTTAAGATGGGTCGTCATTTCATCTTCCAACAAGACAACGACCCAAAGCACACAGCCAAGAAAACCAAGGCCTGGTTCAAGAGGGAAAAAATCAAGGTGTTTCAGTGGCCTAGTCAGTCTCCTGACCTTAACCCAATTGAAAACTTGTGGAAGGAGCTCAAGATTAAAGTCCACATGAGACACCCAAAGAACCTAGATAACTTGGAGAAGATCTGCATGGAGGAGTGGGCCAAGATAACTCCAGAGACCTGTGCCGGCCTGATCAGGTCTTATAAAAGACGATTATTAGCTGTAATTGCAAACAAGGGTTATTCCACAAAATATTAAACCTAGGGGTTGAATAATAATTGACCCACACTTTTATGTTTAAAATTTATTAAAATTTAACTGAGCAACATAACTTTTTGGTTTGTAAGATTTATGCATCTGTTAATAAATCCTGCTCTTGTTTGAAGTTTGAAGGGTCTAACTTATTTGCAGTTGTAGGCACTGTATGTGTCACTGTTGGAGTCATGTATGTTGCTACATAGGTGAAGTGCTGCACATAACACTACAGGAGTTACACATTGTCAACATAGGGGTGATATACAGTATATCAGTGGTAAGATGGAAAGATTGTCTGTACTAATTCTGCAGCAGACAGTGACCCTACGATAAGTAAATGCTGTGCTGCCCTGGAGCATTTATATGCCACACTGGATGACATAGTATATGCATCCTCACATATCTGCACACCTAGTCCTAGCAGTATACATTATGCTTACTCATTTGACAGCAGGACTCCACATAGAGAAGACAGGGATGTTTTTTTTTACTGTATCTTCCTTCTCCATTACTGTATACACACAGGGGTGGGATTAAAATTTTTAACAACAGGTTCGCTACTCAACGGCCGACACGCGGCTTCACAACACATGTTTACATATACATACATCATAAATGCAACACAGATACACATAAATACACCAGATATATACAACACACACCACCCAACTTTTAATAAGCCTAAGGAGCTAAACTATGGAATGAAAGTGCTCATCTCCAGCTGTCACTGTAATTTTAACAACCGGATCTGGAGAATCTGAGTGAACTGGCTGAATCCCATGCCTATATACACAGCACTCAATGAGTACAGTGTATACAAATCAGGAAGCGGCAATGCTGCCTCCTCCCCTCCATTGGGGGTTCATGTGATCCCTGAGCCCTGGGTGTCATTATTATTATTTATTATTAAAGCGCCATTCATTCCATAGCGCTGTACATATGATAAGGGGTTTACATACATAATACAGACAATTGCACTAAGCATGACAAGTTAAAGACTGGTACTGGAGAATCTGCTGTGAGTGCTTACAATCTATATGGTATGGGAGAAGGACAGCTGGTCATAGCAATATAGCAGCAGGAGGGTCACTGGTTGTAGGCTTGTCTGAAGAGGTGGGTTTTCAGGTTTCTTTTGAAGGATTCCACTGTAGGCGATAATCTGATATGTTGGGGTAGAGAGTTCCAGAGTATGGGGGATGCACAAGATAAATCCTGGAGGCAGTTGTGGTAAGAGGTGATAAGAGGAGAGAAGGAGGTCTTGTGAGGATCGGAGATTACATGTGGGGATGTATTGGGAAAGTAGCTCAGAGATGTATGGAGGGGACAGGTTGTAGATGGCTTTTTAGAATTTTGTTAGAATTTTGAACTGAATTCACTGGGCAGTGGGGAGCCAGTGAAGGGATTGGCAGAGGGGAGAGGCAGAGAAGTAACGGGGGGAGAGGTGGATTAGTCAGGCAGCAGAGTTGAGGATAGATTGGAGGGGCGCGAGAATGCTAGATGGGAGGCCACAGAGAAGGATGTTGCAGTAGTCTAGGCCGAAGATGATGAGGGCATGTACAAGCATTTTTGCAGACTCATGGTTGAGGAATGTGCAGATGCGGGAGATATTTTTGAGTTGGAGACGGCAGGTGGTCTGCATAAACTGCCGGGAATTGTTTTCCCTCTGTAATTGGGGTTAATATGTTAGAAATCAGCAATAGAAAAAAAATCTCTTATATGACTTTATGGAACAGTATAAAATGTAATATAAAAAAATAAATATAAAAAGACAAAATTAAAAAAAGAGGAGTCATCTTTGCAATGTCGTAGATCAATTTACATTGTAAGGATGTGCTTCGGCCCATCCCAAGCTTTCGTTAACTATTACACAGTTATACAAGTCTATGGGAGTGATTCTTTCCATTGAAATGAATAAGGCGGTTAGGTGTAATTACACCTACTCGCCACTACCCCTGTTACGGCCAGCATGTAAACAGTGAAGAGGAGGCAGCGCTGGTACGGCCCGCGCCTCCTCTTAAAACAGCTGATCGGCGGTGGTGCCGGGTGTCGGACCACCACCGATCTGATATTGATGACCTATCCTGAGGATAGTGTCCACAAAATCCGCAACGCCAGCATCTTCACAAAAACGTATTTATTCTTCAAAAAATCATCCAGAACATGTGCAAAAATCGCCAAGAAAGTTCAACCTTTCGGTTACATGGTAACCTTTCTCAAGCATATTAATGAAGTGAATAATCAGGGTATATATAGTGAACATAACAACACCCACATATTCATCAGCCTATCATAAAAATGCATCAATTAACCAATATACCTCCCCTTATTAAAAGACCAATCCTTGGCCACAAAATGTATTATACTAATAGATCTTATGTATTCACGTGTGTTGTGACCAATGATATTCCCAAATGAGAGGTGGATGTATTGTCCCATCATGAACGCATGGTGCTAGCATTCCTATGTTCTCTCTGCGCATGTGGCTAATTAGTATTCACTTGCTTTCCCCAACGTCATCACAGTGTCATAGCCCATGTGATATTATACCTGATCATACGATCAGGAAATGTGTCTCCTTTTCAAACAGCCCATACGTCTCACATGAATTGCTCATTAACACTCACTTGTCTTCACCAACATCATCACCGCGTCATAGCCCATGTGATGCCATGCCGATCACGTGACCAGAAAGTGAATCTCCTTCTCAAACATCCCAGACGTCGCAAGTAAATAGCTCATTAATATTCACTTGCTTTCACCAGCATCATCACAGCGTCATAGCCCATGTGATGCTGTGCCGATCACGTGACCGGGAAGTGTATCTCCTTCCCAACCCATCCGAGCGCCGCACATAAGTAGCGTCCACATCTCCATGGAGACTCTCCATGCAAAGCGGCACCATACTACTGCTGACTGTTATAAACAGTCCACTGTGCTCCACCAATGGGCGCTCTTGTTACTATTGGGATATTCACTTCTACTGGTCTATGGTCAGCTCAACATTACAGGGCAAAAATAATTGAATAGCAAGCAATATTGCAGGTTAACAATCCATGTGAATTAAGGCAATGGAAATACATCATATTCTAATCCCATATTATACTTATATTAGCCAGCCAAAATCTATAACATATAAATGTGAATTATTTTCCTTTTTCATTTTTCTACAACCTACACCAACCTTGCGTTCAAGGGTCGATACCGTCCTCCTCTCACATATAGTGCACAAAAAATGATAAAAACAAGATTAGTTTAAAAACACTTCATATACATTATTGGCTATACATAGTATGTATATAAACATTTTCAATCAATACCACTTACATTAAATTCCAAATTCATTCCATAGGGTTGTAATTGTAATGCTCTCAATGTAAAAATCCACTTAAGTTCTTTCCTCCTCAGTATTTTCTCCCTATCACCACCTCGTCTCAATTGTCCCACTGAATCAATCACACAAAATCTCAATTGATTAATTGAATGGCCATAATCTATAAAATGTTTGTCCATATTCCTCTTCCTAATGGTACTTTTATGTTTATTAATACGCTCTCTAATCTCCATTGTCGTCTCGCCGACATATATCAAACCACATGGGCACTGTATCGTATATACTACATCTCTAGATCTACACGTATAGTAACTCCTAATGTTAAATATTTGGCCTTTAATCATATTTCCACAATTGCTACATCCCAAACATGGGAAGTTACCCATCTTCCGTGGAGCCAAGAACCTCTGTTTCTCAGTTCTAATATCACTAATGTCTGTTTTTACTAGCTTGTCTCGCAAGTTAGTACTTCTTTTATATGCCATGATCGGGAGTTCATCAAACTCAACAATCTCTGGAAGACCTTTTTTCAGAAGGGGCCACTCTTGCCTCAGGATATCAGCTATATCCCTACTGTATGGATTAAATGTGGACACAAACTGAATCCTCCGTCCACTATTTTTCTTAGATGGATTTTGACACAATAGTTGTTCTTTTTCCACATGCGCAGAGAGAACATAGGAACGCTAGCACCATGCGTTCATGATGGGACAATACATCCACCTCTCATTTGGGAATATCATTGGTCACAACACAGGTGAATACATAAGATCTATTAGTATAATAAATTTTGTGTCCAAGGATTGGTCTTTTAATAAGGGGAGGTATATTGGTTAATTGATGCATTTTTATGATAGGCTGATGAATATGTGGGTGGTGTTATGTTCACTATATATACCCTGATTATTCACTTCATTAATATGCTTGAGAAAGGTTACCATGTAACCGAGAGGTTGCACTTTATTGGCGATTCTTGCACATGTTCTGGATGACTTCTTAAAGAATAAATACGTTTTTGTGGAGATGCTGCCGTTGCGGATTTTGTGGACACTATATGGATGACCTGAAGGTTTGCTATAAGGAGAGGTAAGTGAAGGGAGAGACAGAGAAATGCTGGGAGTTGTAGTTATTTAACTGGGACTGTATGTTAGGGCTAAAGAGAGGGATGTTATTTACATGGGACTGAATGTTCAGTGGGTGATGCTATTTACGTGGGACTGTGTTATAGGGGGCTGTGGGAGGGGATCCAGCCAGAGTTATTAAGGTTGGTGTCTAGAAAGCCGGTCTTAATAAATGATCCTCCCATAGTTCAAAGACATTTAATCTCAAATACTGCATTGCTTTATCAGTGTTAAAAGGTGAGTTATCAGTATCTGTGTCTGTGGGATTCTTTACATAGGCAAAACAAGCAGAAAGTTAAAAAAAAAGAATTTTGGAACACATAGGTGATATGAGAAATGAATATGACAAACCAGTTGATAGACATGGGGTGACCAGGCATGGGGGGAGACATGAGGGGAGGTGACTTGGATAAAATCCACAGACAAAAGGAGGTACAGTGGATCATCTGATGTCACTCAAGCGTTCTTTTGACTTTTTCATTGTTAGCATCTTTAGATCTTCCCCAACAGTGCAACAGCTTTACAGAACCTCGTAGCCATTGTACTTTTGCAGACATATACTGACATATCCATGTTAACAGACTCATTACTTCATAAGATCGTCTGTTTCATAGACATTTTAGTACAAAAATTTTTATTGTTGAACCAGTGATATTAAAAGCATAGTGCAAAGACTTTTCACCACTATAATTGAATTACTTTCAAAGTAAATTGTCAATACCAATCGTGCAGTGCGTTTGTAAAAGGAAAGGACCATTGCACCTCTGAATTTAAATTATAGAAAACACTTTCAATTTTTATATTATCTTCTAATAATCCCTGTGTTTAAAATGTATGACTTTGCATATATAGGAAACAGTGACTTCTCATTTATAGCCATCATAATAAAATATCTGGAAAACAGAAGAATGCAAAATGAATGACTCATGCCTCTTATCTAAGAGTCATAATGTGGAGAATAGCAGCAGTAGAATCACAAGCCATCCAGCCAGTAGTTGAAGTAGGCCTTAGTTCTCCCTGGCTTCCAAAAGGTGCAACATTATTATTGAGGACGAAGAGGGTGAGATGGTGCCTTGGAGCCAGGAGTCACAGCATTTCTCCTGCTCCTCCTCCTTGCAACTCCAGAGAAGTCTTTCAATTGCATCCTCTCTGTCTTTTCCTGCCTCTTTCTAGTGGAGCCAAACGGAGGCAATAAAACCCCAATCATGCACTCAAGATATTCTTCCTATGAGAACAGTTAGTGTTTGGACTGCCATGAGGAGGAGACTCAGAGGGAGGCAAGAGACAGCTGTGGTGGTGGTAGCAGTGGAGGCATCTATAGCTAGTAGGCTAGGGGCAGTGGTAGTGACAGTGACACTCAGAGCAAATAGAGCAAGGAACTGAGAGGGGTGCCCCACAGTCTTATAACAGTGACATGGAGGGTCAGGATTACAATGAAGATGATTGTGTGTTAGACATGACCTGGGAGACAGACCAGGGTGCTAAGGAGGTGTGGATGGTGGTAACATACAGCCAAAATCACCCAAAAATTAGCAGTGCCAGATTTTCTTTTATTGTGGTCAGCTTGGATATTGGTGATGGTGGCAACATGCAGCCAAAATCAACCAAAAAATTAGCAGAGCCAAATCTGCTTTTATTGTGGTCAGCTTAGAAATTGGTGATGCCTTTGAAACTTGTGAGCAGAGACTCAAAATGTGTGAGACCTAGGCCAAGCTCACCTACCACCAGCTCTGTGCGAGCAACTATTGTATGGCGATTTTTATCCACAAGGCCGGCACAGAAAATCTCTGCTCTGTAAAACATCAGTGGGATTAAATTAAGCTCTATTGCAGCACACAAGGTGGCATCACCAGATCCTGGGGGGAAATTGAATTGGCCAGCATTCCGAATCAGAGCAAGTCTGTCCTCCTCCTCCTGTCTTCTTTGTGGCAGCTAGCCTGTAGTACAGAGTTCTTGCACCATCATAAACTGCTTCTTCATCTGCTCAGACTCTTCTTTCTCCTTGTCCTTCACACCATTGTGAAACATACATAACAGAATGTATGGCCATGAGAAAACTATTTCCAACCACCATTTAGCTGGTGCTCAAGATAAACTCCCACCTGTCCAAGTTGCTGGCAGTGCAGTTGCTGCCGTACCACTTTGTTTTGGTAATGCTGCCACAGTTCTGTGCACAATTTTTCTCACCAAAATTTGATACGGTACTTCTGCCTAGCTATCAATTTTTTTTTTCAAAACCATTGTCTAAAATTGCAATTCTCAGTGTGCGGCAAGGTGCACGCCACCATAGACATCTGGAGAAGCAGTTATGGACAGGGCAGTACATGTCTTTCGTGGCCCACTGGGTCAATGTTTTGCATGGCAGCAGCAAGGCAGCATCCCACAGCAGCAACATGGTCGGGTCCTATTGTCACCTCCACATTTGTGTTGGTCTGGTTTCCCCACCAGGTGCTTATCAACCTTCTCCATGTCCTCCTCCATGGACATCCTTCTTTCCTTAACAGCAGCAGGCAGAGCATCACTCCCTCCTGTGATATGTGTAGTGAAGTGTTGCCATGCTGTGTTAGAGTTGATAGGACTGGACAAGAATAGCTGCACATGATTAGTTGCTAAAATTCATCAAGCAGTAAACATCCCGCTGGGCAAGGTGGTGAGCAACAATGGCAGGAACATTGTGGCTGTGCTGCATTTGGGGGAAATAGCACCTGCAGCCTGCGTGGCACACGTGATAAATCTAGTAACATTTTTTTAAAGTACAGTGGCTTGCAAAGTCCAGGAGACTAACATTTCAACCATTCTTATGTGGCAATGAACTTCCTGGACTTGCAATGGTCTGCCATTGCACCGCTTGATCTGCAACACTTCAATTCACTGGAATTCCACCTTGTACGGTATATGCTAAAGTGTCTGTACATGCAGCATAAAGTGGTGAATGATCTTATTATTGCACCAGACCACCTCAGTAGGGAGCATGTGTTGTTATGTAGGCCTATCACGTACTCCAGCCCTTTGAAGAGGCCACCAGACTTGTCAGTAGGGACAACAGCGGCATCAATGATGTCATACCCGTTATTTACCTTAGAAGAATGTTTCCTTTTGGCCGAAAGTGAGGCCACATTAATTTATTACAAGGAAACACAGCTTTTGGCGAGCAGATGCTAGCTGCCCATATGTCTGACCAAGAAGTCTCCCTATAGTGTTCAAGCATGGTCACCACTACTGGATTACAGGGTGGTCATAACCATTGAAACATCTATCAGTAATGTGATGAAAAAATGAATCAAGCCAGCAAAATGGGCAAAGTACATTAGTACGTGCCTTGTATTAACTTTTTGTGTTAGAGATGAGTGAATTCATCTACTTCCGGGCTGCAGAGAGCCTGTATAGTGGTTTAGAACACTGTGCCTTGCAGTAGCATGCATTGGGAGTCTGCTGTGGTAGTGAAACAATACTGTGAGCCAGTATGACACACAGATAACAGGCGTCGCTCTTAGAATCGCTGCACACTTTACGTATTTGGGCAGTTATGGGGCCAAAACTCACCAAATAACTCAAGTCTGAACTCAGCCTTACAGGTCAATGTTAGCGCCAGCTATAAAGAACCGTGTAGAGGCCCAAGATCCTACTAGAGCGCCAAAGAGCGCACTCCTTTTACACCAATTCACTGATTCCACATAGATTTCTTACAGAACCTGTTCTATTACACGCTTAAACTAGGAGAGCCCCCCCCAGACAGTGTGAAGATGGCAGTGATAGCAGCATCAGGAGACCACAGAATGGCACGACGACAGTGTATAGGAGGCAGTGGCAGCAGCTGTAGCATCAAGAGACCACAGAGTGGTACGACGATAGTGTAGAGGAGGCAGTGACAGCAGCTGTAGCATCAGGAGACCACAGAGTGGCACGATGATAGTGTGGAAGTGGCAGCAGCAGTAGCAGCATCAGGAGACCACAGAGTGGCAGAACGACAGAGTAGGTTGACAAGATTGAAAATGAGTAGAATTTCGCAGTCACAGACAGACAGTCACAGACAGGCCCAATGAAAAGACTGCAAATGACAGTAGTGAAGAATTATGAAGTCACACAGTGGCACAACGACTAGAGGAGGCAGTGGCAGCAGCTGTAGCATCAGGAGACCACAGATTGGCACGACGACAGTATTTAGGAGGCCGTGGCAGTAGCTGTAGCATTATGAGGCCACACAGTGGCACAACGACAGGGTGGGCAAGTGGCAGTAACCTTAGTAGCAGAATTATGAGGTCAGGCCAGAGTGGCACAATGAGGTTATGAGGCCAGAGTGGCACGACGACAGAGATGGGAAGGGAAAATTTCTCATCACCACTAATGTCTGTCCCCGAGGAATTGATGTAGACCAAGTGTCAACCGTTGCCAAGTTTGACCTGCACAGTGTGCAAGTGGCAGCAGTACTGTGGCACAATGACAGAGTGTGAAAGTGGCAGCAGGAGTAGAATTTAGAGGCCAGGGTGGTACGACGACAGAGATAGGAAGGTAAAAGTTCTCATAACCACTAATGTCTGTGCCAGAGGAATTGACGTAGGACAAGTGTCAACCGTTGTCAATTTGACCTGCTTGAGACAGTAGAAGGTCTGACAGAGTGGCAAGACGACAGTGTAGAGGAAGCAGTGGCAGTAGCTGTAGCATTATAAGTCCAAAGAGTGGCACAATGACAGAGTGTGGAAGTGGCAGCAGCAGTCGTAAAATTTTGAGGCCACAGAGTGGCACAATGACAGAGTGTGGAGGTGGCAGCAGCAGTCATAAAATGTGGAGGCCACAGAGTGGCACAATGATGGAGTGTGGAAGTGGCAGCAGGAGTAGAATTTAGAGGCCAGGGTGGTACGATGACAGAGATAGAAAGGTAAAAGTTTTATAACCACTAATGTCTGTGCCAGAGGAATTGATGTAGAACAAGTGTCAACCGTTGTCAATTTTAATTTCCGAGTCAGAGGCTCACTGAGCAATTATCACATGTCAGTAAGTAAAATTTCCGTGTCACCAAAATCACAAATGTCTTTAAGTTTAATTTCCGAGTCAGAGGCCCACCAAGCAAATATCAAATGTCTGTAAGTTTAATTTTTCTAGTCACAGTCCCAGTGAGCAAATATCACATGTCTGTAAGTTTAATTTCTGAGTCAGAGGCCCACTGAGCAAATATCACGTCAGTAAGTACAATTTCCGTGTCCCCAAAATCACAAATGTCTGTCAGTTTAATTTCCGAGTCAGAGGCCCACTGAGCAAATATCACATGTCAGTAAGTACAATTTCCGTGTCCCCAAAATCACAAATGTCTGTAAGTTTAATTTCCGAGTCAGAGGCCCACCGAGCAAATATCAAATGTCTGTAAGTTTAATTTCCGAGTCACAGTCCTAGTGAGCAAATATCACATGTCTGTAAGTTTAATTTCCAAGTCAGAGGCCCAACAAGCAAATATCAAATGTCTGTAAGTACAATTTCGAGGCAATAGATTAGTACGACGACATTATGGAGCCAGTAGTAGTAGTAGTAGCAGCAACAGCAACATGGGCAGACTACAGAATGGTATGATGACATGGAGGCAGTAGCAGCATCAGCAGACTATAGAGTAGCACGACGACAGTGTGGGTAGGTGGGTGGCAATAACACTACCCGCTGACGATGGTGGGTGTAAGAAGGAGCATCAGATGTGTGGCATCAGGCGGGTGGCAGCATTAGAGTATTTGGTGAGGCAGGTAGCCAGCCAGAAGAAACAGTCAAAAAACAGCATGAATGATCTAACGTGACGCATCAGGCGTTGGTGGTTGGAAATCCTGGCTGATCCACACCTGATTCATCTTGACAAAGGTCAGTCTCTCCACATTTTGGGGTAACTATGGCCCCCGCCGCACTAAACACCCGCTCTGCCTCTGATGCCACACTACTGGCCGGGCAGAACAGCTTTTCCAGAGCAAACTCGGCCAGTTTCAGCCACAAATTTAGTTTGGCTGCCCAGTAGTCCAGTGGATCTTCAATGACGTGTGGCAGGGTGCTGATGTCATGCTGCTGCTGCTGCCATCATGCTGATGTGGCTGGGGGTGTCTGAGGTCATTTGCGACAAAGTCAAAGACCGAGTCAACCATCCAAGAACCGCTGGGTTTCTGTTCAAGACATGACGTCTAGATAACACCGGGAACTCAGGCCTCTCAAAGTGACCCCTGCTGCCATGCCCCCTTACTCTGCTGCGACCTGTGCCTGTTCCAGAAACATTTGTGCCACTGCCCCTCCCCTGTGAAGGGCCTGTCAGCTCTCTGTCTGACATACTATTTGATAAAAAAATTTAAAATAAAAGGAAATTAAGAAACCCCCTAAAAAATATACTTTGCTCACTGCCTTGCACAACGGTTAATAATGGGTTGCTGAACTGCACTACAATGGGTTACTGCACAGCACTACACACTACATGGCGCTTTTCGGGTTTGCTAACACACTCCAAAAACGTTTGTAGAAACAGCAAACACCACAGAACGGCTTAAGTATTTCTTTTAAAAATAACGACACCCACAGAGTGGGGTAACACTGGGTTACTGCACTGCACTACACACTATATGGCGTAACAATGGGTTACTGCACCGCACCAGACACTATATGCCACTTTTCTGTTTGTTTGTCGACTGACGCTGTGACTATTTCTTTAAAATGAACAAGCCGACAAACACGGCTTAACAATATTTTTTGGCAATTCAACTTCACCAAGGAAGTTAGTTAACAAAGCAGCAATACACACTATATGCCGCTTTTCTGTTTGTTTGGCGACTGACGCTGCGACTATTTCTTTAAAATGAACAAGCCGACAAACGCGGCTTAACTATTTTTTTGGCAAATCAACTTCACCGAGGAAGTTAGTTAACAAAGCAGCAATACACACTATATGCCGCTTTTCTGTTTGTTTGGTGACTGACACTGCGACTATTTCTTTAAAATGTACAAGCTGCCAATCACGGATTATATGTTTTTTGCCCCAAACATAACCCAAAATATAAACTTTGATTTTTTTTTTTGTTTTATTTATTTATTTATTTTTATATGTACCCCAAACAAGGCTTTGTCCCTGTTACTGCACTGCAACAAGGAACACAAGTGGTGCTTATTTGAATAAAGCACCCCAAAACAGCCTTTAGAACTGAGTGCAGTATGTAACAGGCTAACACCAATGCCCAGTCACTGCTGCTCAGTGTAACAGAATCGCGATTTCCCTGCCTGATATTCCCCTATTGAGTCTTTGTAAAAATCCTCCCTATTAGTGTTGAGCGAGCATGCTCGGCCGAACTTGCTGTTCGGCCGAGCATACCTACGCTCGGGTTCGCTCTGTGTTCGGCCGAACACCGAGTGTACTTGAGTGCAATGCTCAAGACTCTTTTCTGCACTGTAATGTTGATTTGTATGCTAATGCGTACGAATTTGTATACTAATGCGTACGAATTTGTACGCTAATGCGTACGCGTTTTGTACGCTAATGCGTACGCATTGTGCGCTAATGCGTACAAATTCAGTTAATTAGCATACTTTTACAAGTGAAGAGGAGAAGTCGCGATTCTGACCTTTTTCTTTTAACCAGACACCCTCCCCTCTTCCGAGCGGGGGGTGCCTGGTTTAGTCCCATTGACTAACATTATGCTCGGGTAACCCCTAGTGCTCGGCCAGAGCACCCGAGCATACGAGCACAGAGGTGCTTGCTCAACACTTTCCCTATCCTTTCCCTGTAGTTCTAATGATCTATCCCTGAACTCCTCAAACTTCTTTCTTTTCTGTAACAAGGTTTTGCTATCACTTTCCCTAGCGCTCCTCACGTCTGTCCCTGCACTAAGTCCAATGGCAAATGGCTGAATCGAGGAGGGATATTTATGGGTCTGTGACAGCACAGGATCTGGCTGGCTGCTAATTGGCTACATGTCTGCATGTGACTGCATTGCGGGTGTTTCCTTCTTTCTCCCAGAGTTCTTTGCCCCATGTCATGCCATGTGCTTGCAGCCATTTTAGGAAAAAAGAAGATTCGTTACCACGAATCGCTAGGAAATTCGACTTAGTTGTGAATCAAATTTTTCCTGAAATTCGGATCGAATTCCACTTAGTCAGATTCGATTCGCTCATCTCTAATAGCTGTGCTGTGTGTATATATGTCAGCTGTGTTTGTCATGGGGTGTAAGCATCTGTGCTATATTTGTTGTTCAGGTGTGTGTATAGCAGTGCTGTATATGTATGTATGTATGTCAAATGTGTTTGTCATGAGGTATATGCAGGGTTGGAATTAAGGAAGTGGGGGGGGACTGTGCAATTGCCACTTGCTTCAGTGCTGCTGTACCAAAGGAACAGGTGGGGACTTAAGTTTTATTTTTGAAGTGTTTCTTACGGGATTTTAACTCACAACCATCTACATTAAAGGCAAGAGCTTTAACCACTGAGCTATAGAGCTCAAACTTCTACAGAGAAACCTAATAGTACTTTATCATGTAAGTGGGGAAAAAATTTAAAATGGGGTGGAATTGGGAAAAAAATGCTATTCCGCCACAGTTTGACAGAGTTTTTTTTTTGTGAAAACTGACTTGTGCTCTTCATCCTCCAGGTCAGTACGAACCTGGCGATACCAGATATGTGCAGTTTTTCTTGCGTTTTAATACTGAAAAAAATTTAAACTTCACTAGTTTGTGAAGAAGGGCCAGAATTCACAGAATGTACATTAGTGCATTATAGCAAATTTTGTCTAAACCGGTCCTGGGTGTATGCATCTGTGCTGTATGTAGTTCAGCTGTGTAGCAAAGCTGCATTTGTCAGGTGTGTATGCCATAGTACTATGTGTGTAAATTACTGAGCTTGACCCCTCCACTTGAATAAATCACCAGGCAAGGTTTAATATGAAGAAAATGTTTCTTTTTCTAATTTTCTTACAGTCAGGTGTGGCTATGCAAAATACAGTATATATGTGGACCAACAATGGGACCTTGACACCTAATTGTTTATACTATAGAGGACACTGGGGCCCGCACTCATCAACTGGGGTGGGGGTTGAGGGAGAAAGATGCCACACCACCCACTCACCAGTGAAGCAGAGAGCAGCTCCTGTTACAGTCACAGTCAGTGCACACATCAAAGCACAGGAATGTACAGCGTGATGTGGGCAGTACCAAACAGAGGGTTAGGAAGCAGTTTTATAAAAACTTACTCCATTGTGCCCCTGCTAAACCAATCTGCGCATTTGGCTCAGCTGTTTCTATTTCACCAACCTGTGGCACTCAGCGGCCACATGGAAATGCTATACAGGAATGCACAGCGTGATGTGGGCACTAGCAAGATCAAGGGAGTCCATGCTTAGCAGCTCCTGTGCCAAGCGGTTCCTGCTGCCCAAGAACAGGAGTGAGGTGTATTCCACCAGTGTCTACAAAAGAAGGCCAGTGGGGCAACACGCAAAGGGAACGCCACATTGGTTTGTCCTGGGTATTTTGTGTATTTGAAATAGCTGATGCCTTTGCATTACAACTGTTATTTTTAATTCTACTCAGTAATTTTCGTGAGCATGGATAATTCTATATTTAGATTTGTTGATAAGAGCTCTGCCCTTAACGACTTCCCGCATTTTCACATACATGTACGTGGGGGAATGTGATCTTTTGCTACATCCCCACATATATATACGTGTTCTGATCGGGTGGGTGCAAGAGCTGGACCCGCCTGATCAGCTGCACAGGTCCGGCTATTACTCACAGCAAGGCCCCTGCTGTATTTACCGATACTGCTGAAAAAGCTGATACTGGCGGATTAACCCTTCACATGCCGTAGTCAGCACTGACCGTGGCACGTGCAGGGTTTACAGAGGGAGGGGGCTCCCTTTCTGACCCCATCAGCCCTCCGCACTGTGGTGACAGGAGGCCGATGGTTGCTATGGCAGCCCCGATGCCTTAGACAGACTGGGTCTCCTAGACAACTGTCAGCGTCTTACACTGTAACACACTGACAGTTTAATGCAGCACAATACAGCATGTATTGTACTGCATTCAAACAGAGATCAAACTACTAGGTATCACTGCATCGGTAATGCCTGGCGCTATAAAAATGTCACATGATCTACCCCGTCAGGTGAACGAGACTAAAAAACAAATAATAATAATAACTGTGCCAATATAGCCAGTTTGGTCACCTTGCCCCCAAAAAGTATAATATTGAATGATCAAAAAATAATGTGTACCCAAAAATGGTACCAATAAAAACTTCAGCTCTTCCTGCAAAAAACAAGCCCCTGCACAAGACGATCAGCAGAAAAATAAAAGAAATGTAGCTTTCAATGAATGAAGACACAAAAACATGATTTTTTTAAATATGCTTTATTATGTAAAACTGAAACAAAAAAATATTGTCGCATCTATATCAACCTGTTCTATAAAGATAACACATGATCTATCCTGTCAGGAGAACTCCATAAAAAAAACTGTGCCAGAACAGCCATTTTTTGGTTACTGTGTCTCACAAAAAGTGTAATATTGAGCGACCAAAAATTATATGTACCCGAAAATAGTACCAATAAAACTGTCACCCTATCCTGTAGTTTCCAAAATGGGGTGACTTTTTTGGGGTTTCCACTCTAGGGTTGCATCAGAGGGTCTTCAAATGAGACATGGCAACTCAAATTTATCCAAGTGAAATCTGCCCTCCAAAATCCATATGGCACTCTTTCTTCTGCGCCCTGTCGTGTGCCCATACAGCAGTTGTCAACCACTTATCGAGTGTTTCTGTAAACTGCAAAATCGGGGTGACAAATATTGAGTTTTGTTTGGTCATTAACCCTTGCTGTGTTATAGGAACAAATGGCTAAAAATGGAAAATCTGCAAAAAAAGTGAAATTCTGAAACTTCACCACCATTTTCCTTTAATTAATATGGAACACCTAAAGGGTTAACAAAGATTGTAAAATCAGTTTTGAATAATTTGAGGGTGGTCATTTATGTATTTCTACTATGTAAGCCCAACAAAATGACTTCATAACTGAATAAGTACTTAAAGTGGGTTTGGAAGTTTTCTTTAAAAATGTCAAAATTGCTTCTAAAATTCAAAGTCTTCTAACGTCCTAAAAAATACAATGACATTTAGCAAATGACATACGGATGTAGTAGAGTTAACACACATGCTTTCTGAGACATGTTATCTAAACTAAATGCGTTAAGCAAACATGTTCAATTGCTTTTCAATGGCTTTTGTTTCAAGATAACGCGATGAGTTAAGAAATTTGAGTTAAGGGTTAACCCTGCTACATCTGTAAAGTAGACATGAGGAATGTTAAGTAATAACTATTTATCATTCACTATCTGTCTTAAAAGCAGAGAAGGTCAAATTTAGAAAATAGTAAATTTTTCCAAAATTTTCTGTAAATTTTGAATGTTTATTTATAAATAAAGTTAAACCATATTGAATCAACTTTACCACTAACATGAACTATAATATGTCATGAGGAAACAATCTCAGAATTGCTTGGAAAAGTTAAAGCGTTCTAGAGGTTTTACCACATAAAGTGAAACATATCAGATTTGCAAAATGAAGCTTGGTCCTTATAGTGAAAATTGGCTTGGTCTTGAAGGGGTAAAAGGTCATCTGTCAGCAGATTTGTATCTATGAAATGGTCTGGCCTGTTGCATGTGCGCATGGCAGCTGAAGATATCTGTGTTGGTCCCTTGTTCATATGTATCCGCATTGCTGAGAAAAATGAAAAAATTAAATTTTAATATATGCAAATGAGCCTCCAGTAGCAACAAGGACACTGCCGTTACACCTAGAGACTCAGCTCTCTCTATGTATTTTGATTGCCAAGGCTAGGCAGTTTAAATGTGATCACTTCTTGCACTGACTTTTCCTTAAAGGGGTTGTCCCATGAAAAATATTCTACAGTTTTCAAACCAGCACCTGGATCTGAATACTTTTGTAATTGCATGTAATTAAAAATTTAGCACAGCCACTGAGTTATTCTATAAAATGTATCTGTATAGCGCCACCTGCTGTTTGTGTTTTTTCTTTGACCTGCTTACTGAGAAGGCCGCACATGCTCAGTTTCATCCTTCATCTGCCTCCTGAGCTGTGATAGGCAGAGCTGAGACACGCCCCCTGAGCTGCAGTAGAAAAGACACTCCCCTTGAGCTTTCAGCTTGATATAAATCTAGCAGAGCAATGAATGGGGAGATCTCTGGATCCATGTGAGGTACAGGGCTGGTTCTAGCTTTGTTAGAAAGAAATAGTCATGTCCTATATGATGTATGATTTTCATTAAGTCTCGCACTGTGCCGTACACTTCAGTATTCAGTATAGGTGCAGTATAGGGAAGAGGGTCGCTGGCAGTTCTCTGTAGTACGAGCCTCTTTCCTGTACTGGATATAATAAAATATATTTAAATTTCAGATTTTAAAGATTCTCTTTAAGCATATCAATACAAAGAATAGTGCAAGTCAAATGCACTTCCTTAAAGCCCAGGAGCTATTCTCATGTGTATTTGTGAACTGAGCTAGCCTTCAATAGGATAAATAAAACCTAACCTCTATTTAGCAAAACAATAAAAATCTTTGGGGGTAGTAGACAAACAAAAGAACTAGCGTGGGTTACACCTAAGGCTCAAGTGTGGAGGTCCGGAGGCTACTGAGGGTCAACTGGTATAGCAGAGGCGAGTGTTAAATCAACATCATAGCCTATTAAAGCTATCCCTAAATCCCTAGTCTAGAGGGTGATGGGTACTAGCTGGCTGTATGTCGGAGCACTTGCCCTGACAAGGGTGACCCCCAGCCTCAGGAAACCTCGGACCTAGTCTTGTGAACCCTATCGCTTAAATAGAATAGCTTCTCCGCGTTTCTCCCTTCCATGGGATCATCAGGAAGCGGCGTCTCTAGTTAAATAGAAAATGGCAGTGGCGAGGAGCAAGTGTGAATGCCTACCTTTTAAAGGGTCAAAGCCACCTCCCATCTGGAGGCGACAACTTCTAAATTATTAATTTATCGTCTCATCAAATTACAGATTCTGAGCATAGTCTTCTGAGTAAGGGACTTTCCTTTGTCCCGACAGTCAAGTTTGACTGCTTTGGGTGGACAAAGGATATTGTGCTCTTTACCAGAAAACTACTGTGGCATAAACATTTTCGCCTAGAGGAACGTAAAAAGTGTGAGAGCATGCAAATGGATGCCCAGGATCTTCAAATCACTAGAATCCTTGCTGACTTACTCACTGAAGGAGAAAAGAACAGTTATGAGGACCCTTTTACTAAACTCAAACTAAGAAGCACACAAATGCTACCACCTCTGCCCGACTCTAACATCATGATTTTTAAAAATTGGTCCTCTAGGATCTGGAAAATAATTGTCCAGAACCGGGTAACCCCCAAAAACCTCACTAGTGAAGAAAATGATGCCATTAAGATCTTGGAACGGGACAACAATTTAGTTCTAAAACAGTCGGATAAAGGTGGTAACCTGGTATTAATGGACCACACTGTATACGTCAGAATGTGTTTGGATATCCTGAAGGATACTAGTTTTTACAGAGTCCTAGATGGGAATCCGGGGCCTGTGTTCCTTGCAGAACTTGGGAATATACTGAACAAGTGCTTGATGGCTAAACTTATTGATCAATTTGAGTTTGATTTTCTCCTACCTGAACACCCTACCACTGCAACCTTCTACTCCCTGCCCAAAATACACAAGGAGGTAACCCCTCTTAGAGGGCACCCCATTGTCTCTGGGGTAGGGAGTATTAGTCAAAATGCTGGGATTTACATTGATCACATCTTGCGTCCATTCGTGGAAACCCATCCATCTTACATAAGGGACACCAGCGATCTATTGCTTAAACTGAAGGGGGTGTATCTGGATGAGGACATCATCCTGGTGGCCATTGATGTGGAGGCTCTCTACAGCTCAATCCACCACCACCTTGGATTGAGAGCTGTAGGAAGCTTCCAATCCACAAGAGATGTGGCCTTCATGACTCGCAACCAATTTGTCCTAGACCTTTTGGAGTTTGTTCTAACTCACAATTTCTTTCTCTTTAACGGACGCTACTAACATTAGCTCAGGGGCACTGCGATGGGCAGTTTGTGTGCGACATCGTACGCAAATTTGCTCCTGGGCTGGTGGGAGTCCGAGCACATCTGGTCAGATGACCCAGCCAGTGGCATGCCAACATCTGCCTCTGGCAGAGGTACATCAACGATATTTTCGTCCTATGGAAAGGTACTAAGGAGTCCTTTTACCAGTTTGTTGAAGTTATTAACAACAATCAATTGGGCCTAAAATTTACAGCTTCATTGTATGCCAACACCATTTCTTTTTTGGATGTATGTATTGAAAGAGGTCGAAACAACTACATCTCTAGCAGTGTTTTTCGTAAACCTACAGTATCCAATAGTCTCCTCAGGTGAGAGAGTTCACATCCCTATGCTTTGCGCAAGGGAATCCCCAAGGGGCAGTATTACAGACTAAGATGAAACTGCTCCAGTATGCAGACCTTTCTAAAACAGTCACAAGATCTTAGAAAAAGGTTCAGGGAAAGGGGTTACCCCAATACGATTCTACGTCAGGCCTTTGACTCGGCCTGTACCTCTAAACGGGAAACACTTATGGTTCCCAAAAAGAAGGACAAGGAGGAACCCCACCTCCTGAGGATCATAGGTGTTTTTGACAATGCCCATGTACAGGTTAGACAGGTCATAAAGAGACATTGGGACATTCTTCTCACTGACCCGGACCTGCAGGATGCAATCGGATCAAATCCCCAAATAACATATCGTAGGGGACGTAGCCTGAAAGACAAGCTTACCCATAGTCATTACCAACCACCCCCAGCTAAGGGTAATTGGCTTACACGTTGTCTGATATGTATGTTTAAATGTGGTAGATGCCTAGCCTGCGACCAGGTAAGAACCACCAAGAGCTTTACCTGTTCCCAGACTGGCATCACCTATCAGATTCGGGATTTTATCAACTGCCAAATGTCCGGTGTTGTCTACCTGGCACAATGTAGTTGCCCATTGGACTACATTGGCAAGACTAAACGGGAACTGCGTCGCCGGATCAGGAAATCATTTCAACGACGCGGCGAATGAAAAGGACACTTCAGTGGCAAGGCATATGAACACTGTACATGGCGGAAATATTTCCTGTATTAAGTTTATGGGCATCTACCACATACCAGAACCACGGAAGGGTGGTGACTGGGACAACATTATCCTACGCAGTGAAACCAGATGGATTTTCAGAATGAAATCCATCACCCCTGGTGGACTGAATGAAGCTCTATCATTCAAACCTTTCCTTTGATAGGACCAGTTGTTTCTTGCTTCATCTACATACTGTTTTGCCCTCCCACATCCAATGAACATACTTACATTGTGTTTCTACCATACAGCTTAAGAATAGACATTGATATGTTTTAGTTTATCACTTTTCATTGAGACGTCCTTTAATATTTTTCTTCAATTCACTGTACCATATGCTGATTATCTAGCATGGTTCATACAACAGGATTTCACTAATTTACTCCTTTTGAATCTGTCCCCATTTGTTTACCTGGCAGCGTAAGAGATCTGCAGCCGGGGACGCGCCTGATCCCCATGACAACCAGCCCGCCCCCTCTATGCACGTCACAAGGTCAGCTGACGCGGCACATGGATAAGCACGTGACCGGAAGCATTCCCGGCCGTTTCCCTGCGCCCCCAGTGTGTTACGTGATAAGATGAAGGCTAGCTCAGTTCACAAATACACATGCTCTTTAAGCAGATGAATTTTCTACTACAGTCACCATCCTGGGACGGGCTATCCACTATAGATATTTATTTGAGGACCCTGGCACGGGCTATCCACTATAGATATTTATTTGAGGACACAGTAGCAGAGGGTGAAGCTGCTCAACTGGCTGTGTGGTGGCAGCATGGTAATTGCAGGCTGTAGACTTTCCTGAAGAGGTGAATTTTCAGGTCGCTTTTGAAGGTTTGGATGTTGGGGTACTGAGTTCCAGAGTATGGGAAATATATGTGAGAAATCCTGTAGATGATTGTGTGAAGAACAGGAAAGCAAGAACGTATGAGAATTGGAGATTACATGTGAGGATGTATCAGTAAAGTAGGTCAGAAATTTAAGGAGAGGATGGAATGTGATGGTCTTTTATGTTGTTAACAGAGGCGTACATAGAAATCACTGTCAAATCAGTGTCAGTACACTTCTGTATATACTATATATCTGTACCCACTGCATCTATAACTTGTACCTCACAGAAAATCTACTTCTAAACGAAATAGACGAGGCGGCAAATCATAATGAGGTTGTTATTATGGGGGACTTCAACTACCCAGATATAGACTGGGAAACTGAAACCTGTACATCTCATAAAGGAAACAATAACCAATAACCAAAGACAATTACCTTTCCCAACTGGTTCAGGACCCGACTAGAGGGACGGCCATACTGGACTTAGTATTAACCAATAGACCTGACAGAATAACAGATGTTCAGGTCGGGGGACACCTGGGAAACAGTGACCATAACATAATAACCTTCCAATTGTCATTCAAAAGAGTGTTTCTTCAGGGAGGAACAAAAATACCAAACTTCAAAAAAGCTAAATTTAGCCAACTAAGAGAGGCCATAGACCGAACTAACTGGGACAAAGTCCTCAAAAATAAAAATACAGCCACAAAATGGGAGATTTTTAAAAGCATCCTAATATCTAATTGTGAGAGGTACATACCTTATGGGAATAAAGGGTTAAGAAAAAAGACAAAAACAATGTGGATAAATAGAACTGTAAAGAAATAAATAAATGACAAAAAGAAATCATTTAAATCACTAAAACAGGAGGAGAGCGAGGAAGCATTGAAAAACTATAAGGAAAAAAAAAGAATATGTAAAAGACAAATAAAAGCAGCCAAACTAGAGACCGAGAGATTAATCGCCAAAGAGAGTAAAACTAACCCTAAAATGTTCTTCAATTATATAAATACTAAAAAGTATAAACCTGAAGGTGTCGGCCCCTTACAGAGTAATGAGGGGGGAGTTGCAGAGAGCGATGAGGAGAAAGCGAAGCTACTAAATAACTTTTTCTCCACTGTATTCACTGAGGAAAATAAACTGTCAGATGAAATGCAGAGTATAAAAGTAAATTCCCCTTTAAAAGTGTCCTCTCTGACCCAGGAAGAGGTACAGCAACGTCTTAAAAATATTAAAATAGACAAATCACCAGGACCAGATGGCATACACCCCCGTATCCTAAGAGAATTAAGTAATGTCATCGACAGACCCTTATTTCTGATATTTAAGGACTCTATACTGACGGGGAGTGTTCCACAGGATTGGCGCATAGCAAATGTGGTGCCAATATTCAAAAAGGGTCCAAAAACAGAGCCCGGAAACTATAGGCCGGTAAGTTTAACTTCTGTTGTGGGTAAACTGTTTGAAGGTTTTCTGAGCGATGCTATCTTGGAGTACCTCAATGAAAATAAGCAAATAACTCCGTATCAGCATGGCTTCATGAGGGATCGGTCATGTCAAACCAATTTAATCAGTTTCTATGAGGAGGTAAGTTCTAGACTTGACCACGGCGACTCAATGGATGTCGTATATTTGGACTTCTCCAAAGCGTTTGACACGGTACCACATAAAAGGTTAGTATATAAAATGAGAATGCTTGGCCTGGGAGAAAATGTCTGTATGTGGGTAAGTAACTGGCTGAGTGATAGAAAACAGAGGGTAGTTATTAACGGTAGATACTCAGATTGGGTCACTGTCACTAGTGGGGTACCACAGGGGTCTGTATTGGGTCCTATGTTCTTCAATATATTTATTAATGATATTGTAGAAGGTTTGCATAGTAAAATATCAATTTTTGCAGATGACACTAAACTGTGTAAAGTAATTAACACAGAGGAGGACAGTGCACTGCTACAGCAGGATCTGGATAGACTGGAGGCTTGGACAGAAAAGTGGCAGATGAGGTTTAACACTGACAAATGTAAGGTTATGCATATGGGAAGGAATAATGCAAGTCACCAGTACATACTAAATGGTAAAGCACTGGGTAGCTCTGACATGGAAAAGGACCTAGGAATTTTAGTGAACAGCAAACTAAGCTGTAGAAGCCAGTGCCAGACAGCTGCTGCCAAGGCCAATAAGATAATGGGTTGCATCAAAAGGGGTATAGATGCCCGTGATGAGAACATAGTCCTGCCACTTTACAAATCACTAGTCAGACCACACATGGAATACTGTGTACAGTTCTGGGCTCCTGTGAACAAGGCAGACATAGCAGAGCTGGAGAGGGTTCAGAGGATGTCAACTAAAGTAATAACTGGAATGGGTGGACTACAGTACCCAGAAAGATTATCAAAATTAGGGTTATTCACTTTAGAAAACAGACGACTGAGGGGAGATCTAATAACTATGTATAAATATTTCAGGGGTCAGTACAGAGATCTCTCCCATCATCTATTTATCCCGAGGACTGTGACTGTGACGAGGGGACATCCTCTGCGTCTGGAGGAAAGAAGGTTTGTACATAAACATAGAAGAGGATTCTTTACGGTAAGAGCAGTGAGACTATGGAACTCTCTGCCTGAGGAGGTGGTGATGGTAAGTTCACTAAAAGAGTTCAAGAAGGGCCTGGATGTATTTCTGGAGGGTATTACAGGTTATAGTTACTAGAGAGGTGTTGTTGATCCAGGGAGTTATTCTGATTGCCTGATTGGAGTCGGGAAGGAATTTTTCCCCCTAAAGTGAGGAAAATTGGCTTCTACCTCACAGGGTTTTTTTTTGCCTTCCTCTGGATCAACTTGTAGGAAAACAGGCTGAACTGGATGGACAGATGTCTTTTTTCGGCCTTACAAACTATGTTACTATGTAACTATGTTACATATCAGTACACTGCTGTATATACTATGGGCATTTTAGACGCTGGTCTTAATCACCCCTTTATCTGGCAGCGGATCCACCAAAGTTATGAAGAGGCACAGGCCAGCGCCAGTCTAAATGTAAGCCAGATTCCTTAATGGCTTACATTCAGACCATTTTCTATGCCTAAAAGGCGTAAAAAATGATGAATGAGACGGGCCTCCTGGCCCGTCCCCGTTCCTCCATGCCCCATTTTTTAGACCTGATGTGAGCGGGGAAAAGTTGCAGATTCTGCACCGGAAATACGCCTAATATAGGCATATTTCTGGATAATAAATGACCCCCTATATACCTATACACACTGCATATATTATACCTTGTACCTCAATACACTGCTGTATATACTACGGTATGTATCTGTAGCCACTGTGTCTATTATACATTGTACTTCACATATCAGAACACTGCTGTATATATGATATATCTGTACCAACTGCATCTATTATATTGTATAATATAAAGTTCCTTGCGAAAGTATTCGGCCCCCTGGAACTTTTCAACCTTTTGACACATTTCAGGCTTCAAACAAAAAGATATAATATTTTACATTTTTGGTGAAGAATCAACAACAAGTGGGTCACAATTGTGAAGTGGAACGAAATTTATTGGATCATTTAAACTTTTTTGTAATAATAAAACTGAAAAGTGCAAAATTATTTGGCCCCCTTGCATTAATACTTTGTTGCGCCACCTTTTGCTGCGATTACAGCTGCAAGTCGCTTGGGGTATGTCTCTATCAGTTTTGCACATCTAGAGACTGAAATTCTTTCCCATTCTTCCTTGCAAAACAGCTCGAGGTCTTTGAGGTTGGATGGAGAGCGTTTGTGAACAGCAGTTTTCAGCTCTTTCCACATATTCTCAATTGGATTAAGGTCTGGACTTTGACTTGGCCATTCTGACCTGGATACGTTTATTTTTGAACCATTCCATTGTAGATTTTGCTTTATGTTTGGGATCATTGTCTTGTTGGATGATAAATCTCCATCCTAGTCTCAGGTCTTTTGCAGACTCCAACAGGTTTTCATCCAGAATGGTCCTGTATTTGGCTCCATCCATCTTCCCGTCAATTTTAACCATCTTCCCTGTCCCTGCTGATGAAAAGCAGGCCCAAACCATGATGCTGCCACCACCATGTTTGACAGTGGGGATGGTGTGTTCAGGGTGATGAGCTGTGTTGCTTTTACGCCAAACATATCGTTTTCCATTGTTTCCAAAAAGTTGGATTTTGCTTTTATCTGACCAGAGCACCTTCTTCCACATGTTTGGTGTGTCTCCCAGGTGGCTTGTGGCAAACTGTAAACAAGGCTTTTTATGGATATCTTTGAGAAATGGCTTTCTTCTTGCCACTCTTCCATAAAGGCCAGATTTGTGAAGTGTTCGACTGATTGTTGTCCTATGGACAGACTCTCCCACCTCAGCTGTAGATCTCTGCAGTTCATCCAGAGTGATCATGGGCCTCTTGGCTGCATCTCTGATCAGTCTTCTCCTTGTTTGAGATGAAAGTTTAGAGGGACGGCCGGGTCTTGGTAGATTTGCAGTGGTCTGATACTCCTTCCATTTCAATATGATCATTTGCACAGTGCTCCCTGGGATGTTTAAAGCTTGGGAAATCTTTTGGTATCCAAATCCGGCTTTAAACTTCTCCACAACAGGACCTGACCTTGTTGCTGCGATGCTGCCTGTCAGGATCAGGTACTTAGATTCAGGAGGGGAGCATGCAGGGTCACACTGGACCTCCCTCTGCACTCTGTCATCTTAAACTAATCAATCTTAGCTGCCACCACTCATCATATCAGGCTGACGAGACACCTTGCATTAAATAATACCTAAGTACTCTCTACAACTGCTAGCATTCACAGGGTTAAAAAATTAATCTAGGTACTGCTTCTTCTAAGGTCATGGAATCGTTAGAACAAAAAAAGGCTATTATTAAAGTGAAGTTTTAATATCAAAAAAAGGACAGTGCGTACAAACAATATAAAATAAAAACAGAGCTTAATATGTTACACAATGGTTAAGTCTGGTTGCCTGGGGAGGCAGAAAAATTGATCAGTCCATCAAACTAGTGATCTCCAAAGAAATGACAGTTTGCTTCTCTCCATGGATATGTTAAAAAGGGTCGGTATCTTCCAGCCATAATCCCCCCCCCCCCCCCGTGATATCAGAGGAGGCCAAGGAGTATGGTAATGACCTTTCATAACAGTTTTTATGACCACTTGCTGGAAACCAAGTCTGCCTCAAACTTTTTATATTGAAATATCTTTTCGGGTACTCACCCTAGCAATTTCATATTACCTCCATCCACTCCATCCGAATGTCTCGCACACGTGCGTACTAAACATGGCAGAGGTAATGCCAACTAGGAATCTTCCAATAAGGCTAAGTGCATACCATCAGCTCCCTAATGGCAGCAGAATAAACTTAGTGGGACTACAACGACTGCACCACCAGCAAATTCCCAGGTAGGAGTTAAACTTGCGCACTATTGGATTGCTTGTTTTTTCCTGGTTATGCATTACGTTATTGATGGCTGACAACAGAGCGGAGTAGAAACAAGTCTGAGCAAGAGAAGCAATAAGTGATGATGATGACGACAAATTTACTGTACTGCATGTGGATACGGCCTGGCTGCAACAAAGAAGACTGATAGAAAGGAGGACACTCTTATTGCTCTAGCTGATGGCCACTTCTATTTTCCCACAGCAACTGTTGATGCCACATCATGTAATGCAATACAGTCATAGTGTTTATGTTTGTGGTTAATACACAGCAATATTTTTGTGTTGTGGAATGGTGGAGAAAAATTGCCAAATGGGAGATATTCGTACACGTCACACAGAGTTAGCGGCAGCTTGTGCCCACAGTATCAGCGGTATCACCAGTTCCCAAGATGACCATAATAGAAGCAGATATGGCCCTGGCAGGTTTTTTTTAGAGGTTCTAGCCATAAATTTCCTGTGCATGTTATTGTCTCTGCTACGGCCACCACCTTGATGAATTGGTCATCATCTTTCTGTGAGTGAAAATAAGATTGAGCCATTGAATCCACAATGCCATCCTCAATAATAATGTGGCATCTGTCGGAAGCAAGGGGGAAACGTGGCCTTCTGCTACTAGAACTATTACAACTACTGACCAGACAGCTGGAGCAGCTACTGCTGTTTGCACTGCTATAGCCAGCCACATTCTGACTCTAGGATGATGAGGCCTGGGTCTGTCATTTTCCACTCTTCCATTTAACAGATATTACTATGATACATATGAATGAAAAGGTTTGGTACACAGATTATTAAACAGTACTAGCAAAATTAAAAGTTTTTTTTCTAGAATTTAAAAGCAGAGTCGCAATTAAATGTCCATCCACTTCTAAAAACACACTGCACACTGGTATTGACAATTTAAAATTGTAATAATGCAGTTTGTTGAAGTAAAATGCATTTGCCTTAATTACACAATATTGTGAAGTGATACAACACATTTATTAAGTCAAGTATAGAAATGCAATGTTTGCCAAAAAATGTGTTCAGTAACACGGTTATAGTAATGCAGTGTTTGCAGTAAAATTGCTACAATGACTATCTTAAAGTTATACTGCACATTTACTAAAATGGGTATAGTAATGCAATTTTTGCAGAAAAACATTTTATCTAACATGCGTATGGTAATCCAGTGTTTGCAGTAAAATGCTTTTGCTGTAACTACAAGGTATCTTGACGTAATACAATACTTCACTAAAACGGGTAATAGTAATGCTGTGGAGATAAGGGAAATGCGTTTGATGTCCAGTTCATCAATTTTTTTAAAAAATGTGATTTTTGTTCAAATTGATCCTACACCATTCAAATATGCTCCATTCTGAAAATTGGTATATGACATTCTGAGCTTCCCTAGGACTCGGATATTATATCTTTTGTTTGAAAAAATAATTTTTGCTCTCTCTCTCCCTTCCCTTCCCTCTTTAAGCTGTTTAATGCAATGATAGCAATAGCAAATATTGTCATCAATATATGTAGCTACGGGTAAACACGTTATTTATTAAATTATGGCGTTTGGATGTTACACCACCTATTTAAAAATCTTCTCTGAGGTGACACTAGAGGCTGGACAATACAGTATAGAGAAAGCAAACTGGGCCATCTCTGGCCACTATTCTAATTTGAGTGTCCAGATGTCCATGAGGTCAGGGAACAGGGTATGTGCTGGCAAATGGCTACAAGACAATTTGAAACAATTTCTTTGGGGATGTGGCATGGCTGCCACAAAGATCTGGAGAAGGAGGACAAACTTGTTCTGATTCTGAATGTTGGCCAGTTCTATTTTCCAACAGGATCCGGCGACGCCGCCTCATGTGCTACAGTAGAGCCTTGGTACCTATGTTTGTGTTTGAACGCCATCGGCTTATTTTAATCCTGCAGATCTTTCACACAGTTTGGGCTAGGGCTGGCATGTTTTGAGCCTGCGCCCACAGTATCAGCAACATCATAAGTCCTGGTCCTGTCCAACACACAGTTATCATCACAGTCCTCACCCTTCCTGCCAACTTTATCAGATTGTGATATGTCATTGTGGGCTCCTTGGCTCCCTTCCCAATTCACTTCTCTGTATATGTCCTAAATGCCACATTCACTACTACTGCCCCTACTGCCACCACTATGGCTACAAGCGCCACTACAACCACCACCAGCACAGCTGTGCATGGGGTCCCCCGCATCTGCCTGAATTTCTCCTTATGGTAGTGCAAATTATGACACTTCTTATACAAGTCATCAATACGAAGACTCTCTTGAGTATCTTTCCATAGTGCATAGAGTTTTAAAGGTGCCCGACTAGGAGGGGGCAATGAAGACAGGGATGATGAAATGGCTTATCTTGGGGCTGCAACAAGGAGGAGCAGTAGGAATGCTGTGACCCCTTGCTCCAAGGCATGGTGTCAGACACAGAGTTGTCTTCAACATCATCCTGGTGTGACTGAGAGGAGGAGTGAGCAATCCAGTCCACAATCTCATCCTCTTTGTCCTAAATAATAATGTGCCACCTAGCAGAAGCCAGGGAGTACCATAGCCATGATTTTCTGTAATTTAAAATCAAAGGCACATTTAAATGGCCCTCCTTTACTATGAATACACTGCACATTGGTATTAACAATTAGCTGTGGTGATAATTAGAGATGAGCGAATCGAAGCTGACGAAGTGGAATTCGTTACGAATTTCATGGAAAATTCGATTCGCCACGAAAGCGAATTTCATGGCGATTCGTGGTAACGAATCTTTTTCTTTTTCCTAAAATGGCCGCAAGCAAATGGCATGACATTGGGGAAGGATTTCTGGGACAAACAAGTAAACACCCACAATGTGATCACATGCAGACATGTAGCCAATTAGCAGCAAGCCAGGTCCTGTGATGTCACAGCCCTATAAATAACGTAATATTGTCCTGACGAAGAGGGAAGCGTTAATACCCTCGAAACGCGTTGACAAAAACTCTAATAAATATACCACTCTGTACCATCTACGAGAGTGCTGTTTCCATCTTTAAAGACAGCGCCGGTGAAATTGCGATCCAACCACTTTCTTCTGAATTTACTGCCATTATCGAGACCCTGCACGGCTTTCAACCGAGGGGACCCGAGGACCGCAGGCTGCAGTCTTAAAGAAGAACCCCTGACCCTGGTGGGTTCTAAAAAATAACCAGAAGGCATCCTACAGTTTGTTGTGACTATTCACAACAAATAAGGGTAAGCGCATTTTTATCTAATATTGTACATTGCCCAGCTGATATCACACAGGTGGCGCTGCCTCCGCTCTTCTTTCGCCATTTGTAATTTATTTTAGACCAGAGACAGACGTCAGGAGAGATAGGGCAAGTGATAGAAAAACCTTGCTAAAGAAAAGAAATGAGGAGATCAGGGATAGATAATCTGAATTGCAAGGATAGGAGAGGGACGATTTCCAGACAGAATCCATAGGGGATTATCAGGCAGTGAAGTCGCTATTCTGGTACACTGAGCAGCAGTGACTGGGCATTGGGGTTAGCCTGTTAACCCCTTCCCGCCCAGCGCCGTACATGTACGGCGCAACGGGACGTGACTTACCGCCCAGCGCCGTACATGTACGGCGCGCTGATCGGGCGGGTGCAGGAGCTGCGCCCGCCCGATCAGCGGCGGGGGTCCGGCAGTGCCCAGGTGCCGGACCCCTGGGGAATGCACCAGCATCGGTGAAAACACCGATGCCGGCGCATAAACCCTTCATGTGCCGCGGTAAGCGCTGACCGCGGCACATGAGGTGTGCCGCATGTTCAGGATGCCGAGCGGGGGGGCCATCGGGTCCCCGCGCTGCTGTGACGGGGACCCGATGGCTTGGATGGCAGCCCGATGCCTTCCTTAGGCATCGTGGCTGCCATCCCTGCGAGCCTGTGCGATCCAGCCCCCTGGATCGCACAGGAAGCAGGCTGTAAGTGTATTACTGTGAGTAATACACTTACAGCCAATGCATTACAATACAAAGTATTGTAATGCATTGTGAAGGGGATCAGAACCCCCAAAAGTTAAAAAAAGAAGTGTAAAAAGTTGAAAAAAATGTTAAAAAATAAAGTTAAAAAAATAATAATAAAAGTTTCAAGTAAAAAAAAAGAAAAACGCCATTTTCCCCCAATAAAGTAAAAAAAATTGTTAAAAAAAGAAAAAAAAAGAAAAAGTAGACATATTAGGTATTGCCGCGTCCGTATCGACCGGCTCTATAAAAATATCACATAATCCATCCCGCCAGGTGAACACAGTAAAAAATAAAAAATAAAAACAGTGCCAAAACAGCCATTTTTTGGTCACATTCCCCCATAAAAAGTGTAATACTACGCGATCAAAAAGGCATATTTACCCCAAAATGGTACCAATCAAACCGTCATCTTGTCCCGCAAAAATGATACCCTACCTGAGACAATCGCCCGAAAAATAAAAAAAATATGGCTCTCTGAAAATGGCAACACAAAAAAAGATTTTATTCTGTTCAAAAGTAAATCTAATGTGTAAAACTATCCAAAAATAAAAAAGTTATACATATTTGGTATCCCCACATCCGTAACAACCTGCTGTATAAAAATATTACATGAGAGGGCCCCCCAGGTGAATGCTGCAAAAAAAAAAAAAAAAACCTATGCCAAAACAACCATTTTTTTCCCTCTTGCCTCACAAAAAGTGTAATAGCAGGCGATCAAAAAGGCGTATTTACCCCAAAATGGTACCAATCAAACCGTCATCTTGTCCCGCAAAAACGATACCCTACCTGAGACAATCGCCCGAAAACTGAAAAAAATATGGCTCTTTGAAAATGGCAACACAAAATAATGATTTTATTCTGTTCAAAAAATAAATCCAATGTGTAAAACTATCCAAAAATAAAAAAGTTAGACATATTTGGTATCCCCACGTCCGTAACAACCTGCTCTATAAAAATATTACATGAGATGGCCCCCCAGGTGAATGCTGCAAAAAAAAAAAAAAAAACCTATGCCAAAACAACCATTTTTTCCCTCTTGCCTCACAAAAAGTGTAATAGCAGGCGATCAAAAAGGCGTATTTACCCCAAAATGGTACCAATCAAACCGTCATCTTGTCCCGCAAAAACGATACCCTACCTGAGACAATCGCCCGAAAACTGAAAAAAATATGGCTCTTTGAAAATGGCAACACAAAATAATGATTTTATTCTGTTCAAAAAATAAATCCAATGTGTAAAACTATCCAAAAATAAAAAAGTTAGACATATTTGGTATCCCCACGTCCGTAACAACCTGCTCTATAAAAATATTACATGAGATGGCCCCCCAGGTGAATGCTGCAAAAAAAAAAAAAAAAAACCTATGCCAAAACAACCATTTTTTTCCCTCTTGCCTCACAAAAAGTGTAATAGCAGGCGATTAAAAAGGCGTATTTACCCCAAAATGGTACCAATCAAGCCGTCATCTTGTCCCGCAAAAACGATACCCTACCTGAGACAATCGCCCGAAAACTGAAAAAAATATGGCTCTTTGAAAATGGCAACACAAAATAATGATTTTATTCTGTTCAAAAAGTAAATCCAATGTTTAAAACTATCCAAAAATAAAAAAGTTATACATATTTGGTATCCCCACATCCGTAACAACCTGCTCTATAAAAATATTACATGAGAGGGCCCCCCAGGTGAATGCTGCAAAAAAAAAAAAAAAAACCTATGCCAAAACAACCATTTTTTTCCCTCTTGCCTCACAAAAAGTGTAATAGCAGGCGATCAAAAAGGCGTATTTACCCCAAAATGGTACCAATAAAACCGTCATCTTGTCCTGCAAAAACGATACCCTACCTGAGACAATCGCCTGAAAACTGAAAAAAATATGGCTCTCTGAAAATGGAAAAAAAAAAAAAAGATTTTATTCTGTACAAAAGTAAATCTAATGTGTAAAACTTTCCAAAAATAAAAATGTTAGACATATTGGGTATCTCCGCGTCCGTAACAACCTGCTGTATAAAAATATCACATGATTTGCCCCCCTTGGTGAATGCAGTAAAAAAAAATTTTTAAAAACCATGCCAAAACAGCTATTTTTTTTCACCTTGACTCACAAAAAGTGTAATACCAAGTGATCAAAAAGTGTTATGTACCCCAAAATGGTACCAATGAAAACATCAGCTCATCCCGCAAAAAATGAGCCCCCACATAAGACAATAACTCTAAATAAAAAAAAAACGTGGCTCCCGCAAACCATTCCAACAAAATCTGTGTTGTAAAATTCATATGGCGCTCCTTCTGTTTTGAGTCCTGCCATGTGCCCCCACAGCAGTTTACCACCACATATGGGGTGTTTCCACATTCAGGAGAAAATGGGTAACTAATTATGGGGTGCTTTTCTCCTGTTACCCCTTATGAAAATACAAAAAATTTGGGGCTAAAGCAACATTTTATTGGAAGAAATAAAATTTTTCATTTTCACAGCCAAGTGTTTCCAAATTCCGTAAAACACTTAGGGGGTCAAAGTGGCCAGTACCCCCTTAATATATTCGTTGAAGGGTGTAGTTTCCAAAATGGGGTCACTTTTTGAGGGTTTCCACTGTAGGGGTACGTCAGGGTCTCTCAATTACAAAATGGTGCCTAAAAACTATTCTAGCAAAATCTGCCTCCAAAATCCATATGGCGCTCCTTTCCTTTTGACCACTGCCACAAACCCATAGAGACGTTTACCACCACATATGGGGTATTTCTGTAAACTGCAGGATCAGAGCAATGTATATTGAGGTTTAGTTTGCTGTTAACCCTTACTGTGTTGCAAGAAAAAAATTATTAACATGAGTAATCTACCAAAAAAGTGAAATTTTGAAAATTCACCTCCATTTTCCACTAATTCTTGTGGAACACCTCAAGGGTTGACAAAGTTTGTAACAGCAGTTTTTTATAATTGGAGGGGTGTAGTTTCTAAAATGGGGTCATTTATGGGGGGTTTCATTATGTAAGCCCCTCAAAATCACTTTATATCTGAATTGGTGCTTAAAAAAATGGTTTTGGAAAATGTGGTGAAAATTTGAAAAATGGCTTCTAAACTTCAAAGCCCTCTAACGTCCTGAAAAAGTAAAATGACATTTATAAAATGATGCCAACATAAAGTAGACATATGGGGAATGTAAAATAATGACTATTTTTGGAGGTATTACGGTGTATTTTGAAAGTAGAGAAATTGAAATTTGGAAATTTGGAAATTTTTCCAAATTTTGGTAAATTTGGTATTTTTTTATAAATAAAAATGAAATATTTTGCCAAAAATTTACTACTGTCATGAAGCACAATATGTGACGAGAAAACAATCTCAGAATGGCCTGGATAAGTAAAAGCGTTCCAAAGTTATTACCACATAAAGTGACACATGTCAGATTTGCAAAAAATGGCCTGGGCAGGAAGGTGAAAACAGGCCCGGGGCTGAAGGGGTTAAACAGCACTGCACTCTGTTCTAAAGGCTGTTTTAGGGTGCTTTATTCAAAGAAGCACCACTAATGTCCCTTGTTGCAGTGCAGTAAGAGGGTCAAAGCCTTGTTTGGGGTACATTAAAAAAATAAATAAAATAAAATAATAATTTTTTTTTTTTTAATATATCTTTTGGGTTGTGTTTGGGGAAAAACATATATAATCCATGATTGGCAACTGGTAAATGCAAATAGACAAGCGCCATATAGTGCTAACTTCTTCAGTGAAGATGAATTGCCAAAAAAAAAAAAAAGCCGTGTTTGTGGGGTTGTTCATTTTAAATAACTATTTGCGGCGTCAGTCGCCATACAAACAGACAAGCGCCATATAGTGCTAACTTCTTCAGTGAAGATGAATTGCCAAAAAAAAAAAAAAGCCGTGTTTGTGGGGTTGTTCATTTTAAATAGCTATTTGCGGCATCAGTCGCCATACAAACAGAAAAGCGCCATATAGTGCTAACTTCTTCAGTGAAGTTGAATTGCCCAAAAAAAAGAAACCGTGTTTGTGGGGTTGTTCATTTTTAAATAACTATTTGCGGCGTCAGTCGCCATACAAACAGACAAGCGCCATATAGTGCTAACTTCTTCAGTGAAGTTGAATTGCCAAAAAAACTGTGAATCCGTGTTTGTGGGGTTGTTCATTTTAAATAACTAGTTGGGGCAATATTCGCCATACAAACAGACAAGCGCCATATAGTGCTAACTTCTTCAGTGAAGTTGAATTGCCAAAAAAAAAAGCCGTGTTTGTGGGGTTGTTCATTTTAAATAACTATTTGCAGTGTCAGTCGCCATAGAAAAAGAAAATTGTCATATACTGTGTAGTGCTGTGCAGTAACCCATTGTACTGCAGTTCAGCAACCCATTGTTAACCCACTCTGTGGGTGACGGTATTTCTTAAAGAAATAGTTAAGCCGTTGTGCAAGGCAGTGAGCAAAGTATATTTTTGGGGGGATTCTTAATTTCCTTTTATTTAAAATTTTTTATCAAACAGTATGTCAGACAGAGAGGTGACAGGCCCTTCACAGGGGAGGGGCAGTGGCACAAATGTTTCTGGAATAGGCACAGGTCGCAACAGAGGAAGGAGACATGGCATTAGGGCTCACCGGTGTCATCTAGTGGTCGTGTGTTGAACCCAGCGGTTCTTGAATGGTTGACTCGGTCATCCACTTCCTCCCAGATGACATCTGACACCCCCGGCCAAGAGTCGGCGGGTTCGCCAGACATAACCCTTAGTTGGCATGGGCCTGGAGCAGTTCCAGTGCCCTCACCTGTCCTCAACCTGCCTCTGTCCTTTTCAGTTCCCTCAGCCAGAGAAGTACTATATGCTGTGGGCTCTGAGCCACTATACAGCAAGGACAAACTACTTGAGTACAGTCAGCAGCTACTGGGAAGCCAAGAGGTGGGGCAGAAATCCACTCCTTCCAGTAGGCGGTCAAGTACTGATGAGGAGAGTGTAGTGGGAGGTGATGTTGAGAGCGGCCAGGCTTTGTACACCGAGACAGTTGAGGAGGACATTAGCGACATGCAAACTGTAGTTGTTGACGATGTAGCCGATCGCACTTGGGAGCCGGGTGAAGCAAGGGCTTCATCATCATTATCATCATCTGCAGACGAGACTGACAGCTTGTGCGTCAGGCAGCGGAGCAGAATGTGGCCGTTAGTCAGCAGAGTGGCAGCAGTGCGAGGTCGGGAGCCAAATGGGCATGGGGTAGACCACACTCTTCGCAGGTGCTTTTGGGCCTTGAAAAGAGCGGCGCAGGGGCTCAGCCAGGCAGCGGAGGTACCACTCAGTCAGTGCGGAGTGTTGGTGGTAAAATCGCCTACTCGGTTGTGTGGAAGTTTTTTGTTAAGACACCTGAGGAGGTGAACATGGCTACAGTATATGTAGAATCTGTGGTCAGAAAGTGAAGCGTGGCCAGGGTGCTAATGTTGGCACCACGGCCCTGCGCCAACATATGGAGCGTCACCACAAAGTGGCCTGGGAGAACCGTGGCTCAGATGTAGCGGTCCAGTTGGCAGCAGCAACAGCAGCATCACCCAGTGGCACGCATCCCATTTCAGGCAGTCAAGGCTCCAGCACCTCTGCCGAAGGGAGCTGTCTGTCATTATCTACCACTCCAGATGCTCCTGCTCCTCCTCCTCTTATTCCTCTCCACTCATTACGGCAGCAGTCGTTCACCGAGGCGATTGCAAAGAGACAGTAGTACGCGTCCAGCCATCCTACAGCGCAGAAGCTGACCATGCTCCTTTCCAAGTTGCTCGTGCTGTACTCCCTCCCTTTTCAACTGGTGGACTCTGCATCGTTCAGAGAACTGATGGCTTGTGCCGAGCCGAGGTGGAGAGTCCCAAGCCGTCATTTTTTTGCCAAAAAGTCAGTCCCAGCCCTGCATAAATATGTAGAAGAGAATGTGGCCCAGTCCTTGAGCCTGTCGGTGTCTGCCAAAGTGCACGGCAGCACCGACGTGTGGAGTTGTAACTACGGCCCACTGGGTCAATGTGCTTTCTGCCCAGCCACACGAGCAACTTGAACAGGTGACGCCACTTTCTCCTCGGTGTTATCAAACTGCTGATCCTGCACTAATGTCCAGCTCCTTCTCCACCACCTCAGGCTCCACTGCAGGGCCAAGTCATAGTGCTCGTCCAGTGTACCACATGTGCAGGGCACGGCGGTGTCACGCAGTTCTACGCCTGGTTTGCCTGGGCGAACAAAGTCACACAGGGGAGGAACTGCTCCACGTCATGAAAGAAGAAATCGATTGCTGGCTTTCTCCGCGACAACTAAAAATCGGAACCATGGTGACAGATAATGGAAAGAACATGGTGTCCGTGCTGCGCCAAGGAGGGCTGAGCCATGTGCACTGCATGGCGCACATATTTAATCTGGTTGTCAAACGGTTCCTCATGTCTTATACCCAACTGCAAAACATTCTAAAAATGGCCAGGAAACTTTGCATGCACTTCAGCCATTCCAACAGCGCCAAGCACACCCTCCTTGAGCTGCAGTGGCAGAATGGCGTCCCCCAACATAGGCTGATATGTGACGTTTCCACCCGTTGGAATTCTACCCTCTATATGTTGGAGAATATAGAGAAAGGCCATAAACAATTTCTTAATGATCCAAGCGGACAGGAGTACTCCCCTGTGTAATTTTGATGTCAGCCAGTGGCAGCTCATGCGTGACACCTGCCGCTTGCACAGGCCCTTTGAGGAGGCCACGTTATTTGTCAGTCGCCAGGACTACGGTATGAACAACGTCATTCAACTGCTTCATGTCCCAGAACAGATGCTGCAAAATCTTTCTGGTCAGGGGACTGGAGACGTGGAGACTGCATCTCACGGCCACATGAGTCCAGTGAGGGCAGAACTGGAGGAGGAGGACGACATTGGAGCACAAGCATTTTTCTCCCAAGGTGACAGAAGAGGAAGAGCAGGAGCAGCCAGAGGAGGTAGAGGGAGATGATGAAGATGAGGCAGATGACCGAGAGACACCATGGCAGTATACAGTGGAGTTGGAGGCATGGAGTCCCACCGAATCACTTGCGCAATTGGGGCGATGCATGCTCACTTTCTTACATAGTGACAGCTGAATAGTCACCATTCAGAAGAGGGATGACTTCTGGCTCTCCACCCTCTTGGACCCTCACTACCGATCTAAAATGGGGGCCTTTTTTCACCTGCTGAGAGGGAGGACAAACTGAAGTACTATAGAGACATCCTATGTAGTCAGTTGGCTGCTGCCTATCTGCGTCATCGTCCATCCTCTCGCAGGTCTGAACGGGGGGTCCCTCAGCGCTCACGTACTACTGCCTCGGCTGCGGTGGGGGTGTGGGGGATTAGGAGCAGTACCAGCTCCATCAGCAGCAACTTGAGTCTAGAGTCGCTGATGAGCAGCTTTCTTCACCCGCCATAAGTGGAAAGTACTCACCAGCAGCAGGTAGACCAGGAGCAGACCCTGAACCAGCAGGTGGTGGCCTACTTGGACAGCACCCTGCCACCCCACATTGAAGATCCGCTGGACTACTGGGCAGCCAAACTGGATTTCTGGCCGCAACTGGCCGAGTTTGCACTGGAGAAGCTGTCCTGCCCGGCTAGTAGCGTGGCATCAGAGCGGGTGTTCAGTGCGGCGGGGGCCATAGTTACCACAAGGAGAACTCGCCTGTCCTTCCAAAATGTGGAAAGACTCACCTTTGTCAAGATGAATCAGGCGTGGATCAGCCAGGATTTCCACCCACCAACGCATCAGATTAGATCAGCCATGATACGTCACCCAAATCTTGACAAATGAGACTGTATTCTTCAGGCTACCTGCCTCAGCCACTCTTATGATACTGCCACCCGCCTGATGCCA
>ONZH01010506.1:0-29372 GCA_900303285.1 Rhinella marina | reverse complement strand
TACTACATATTCGAATGAATTCCAGTATACGCTGCTAACGTTATTTCTGTTGGCCGTGTAAATACATATAATCGTAGAAACATGTAAGTAGCATAATTGTAAAGCTACCAGACAGCCGTTTTCATGTCCCATAAGAAAGTGGGGGACCACTGAAAAAAATCATGGATGCGGAAACCATGGAAGATTAAACGTAGGAGACTGGTGTCAATGCGTGGGTCAAGCATTGAGATCAGCCAAAAGTCCCAGTTTAAATATGGGGCTGAAAATACACACATTTACAATAAGGCATCATAAATGGCAAAGTGAAAGCTGTGAGTCCACATATAGCCTAATAAATCTATGGGTCCACATATAGGTATGTAATGGTGGCAAAGCATGAGTGGGGATTTGTCATACTATAAGATGTATTATACCATACTGATTAGCAGGATGGCCGAATACAATTGCTGTTATACCAGGCCAAAACTACTGCTATAAGAAGGGTATAAGAGCATAAGGTATAGATAGACCTAAAGGCATAATGTTTGTTGTAAAGAAGCTGCTCAGTAAATAGCTTACCCAGTTAGCTTGTGGAGGCAGCGTGTGGATCGGCCGTAGTGTCAGGGGGGTAATGGTGGAGTTTAAATAGGACGCTCCAACAAACGTACGTCCAGCGCGCCGGAAGTGTAAGGAGGAGGCGGGGCAGGCTACATGACGGAGGATATAGGCTGAGCCTGTGCTGTAGTCGGAAGTGGCGTGAGGCTACGCATCAGCCTGCGCAGTGAATCTAGGAGGATGTAGGTAACCTAACCAGGGGAGGTGCATGTGCACTTGAGCGTAATCCCTCGGGCGCCATGTTTGAAAAGGGCAGATTGCCAAGGATTTATGGGTTATAGTACATATGGTGAAAAAGGTGCCCTGAGCTAGTATCTCAGTATTGTATAAGGCAATGGATGCTGGTGAGGGTATTATATATCTGTCTATACAGGGAAAATGTACAAGGGTGCTTGCGCTTTATGTATGAGGGTGTCCAGCGTTGTGTTGAACAGGGGTATGTGATCCTTGCTTAGTTGGAAAGAGATAACTAAGAATAATTAGTAGTGGATGACAATGATAAGAGGTGGTACAACATAGCTGACCTAAGGAACTTGGAAGAAAAAAAGAGAATTAAATTCCAGAGAGACCTACAGGATTACGCTAACAACCAGGTCTACCGCACAGTCTCGCAATATCCAGCACAACAACGTACTATCCCAAGAAGAGAATCAGGATCTTCAAGTATTAGTAGCGAGGCTGATTTTTTAGGAAGAGATTCGACAAGAACTACCAGAAGAAGAGGCCGCCAAGGAGGGCGGGGCGGAAGCACTAGAGGAAGAGAGCGCAATTACTCCCAACAGAGAGATCCGATCCGAACACAGTCTTCCAACAGGAACCTATTCTAAAGATGAGGGAAACAGCCAAAGATACCAACAACCTGGTGATTAATCTTTCCAAACATGTTCTGACCAATGATGAAACCTCTGCCTTAAACCTAGGTCTAGGATTTGTACCAACGAACCCATTGAACCCATATCTACTGGATAAAGAAATAGCGAAATTTTATAGGCTAATACGACTGAAGGCATATATGGAAATGGAGAAACCAGTCTGGGCCAACACTCCAGAAACCACCTCTGCTCCCTTCAATGACCGTACCAAGATGTGCAAAGCTCCAAGCACCTTTACGCCACCGAAAAGATATGAGGTCATCGAGACTTACATTACTCGAGTACAAGAGGACTTGGAAAAACTACAAAAGAAATCTGCCACCACAAAGGTAAGATACAACTTATCTAAGAATCAATCAGTAGCCATAAGAACTCTGAAACAGAATACAGATATCATTATTAAGCCAGCAGATAAGGGCTCGGGGATTGTGGTCATGGACAAAGATGGATACAGGAAAGAAATAGTACGCCAGTTAGATGACCGTCATACATACATACCCCTCAATTATGACTTCACTAAGGAACTTATAGGGATTATAGAAACTGCCCTTAAAGACAGCATCATTAATAAAAAGCTGGCTACCTTCCTTACTCCTAAGTGCCCCCGTATTCCAGTAATCTATACATTACCAAAAGTACATAAAAGCCTAGACAACCCCCCTGGCAGACCGATAGTCTCAGTATGTGACTCACTGTTTCAACCGGTCTCCAAAATGTTAGACTGCCTCCTGAGGCTATACGCACAGGACGGCAAATCTTTTCTGAAGGATACTACGGACTTCTTGAATAAAATTCAAGGAATCCAAGCGGACCGGAACAAATGCCTTCTAGTAACTATGGATGTAACCAGTCTATATACTAACATTCCCACAGATGAAGGCATCGTGTGTGTTAAAGTAGCCATGGAAAGGTACAAAGAATTTTCCAGTGGTGAAATGAACTTAATTTCGGACTTACTGTCTTTTGTCCTAAAGAGGAATTATTTTCTATTTGAGGATCAATTCTACCTTCAAGTCTCAGGGACCGCGATGGGCTGTAATGTGGCGCCAACTTTCGTGGTATTGTACATGAACTTTTTTGAGGAGAAAGTGGTATACCCACATCCCTATTTATTGAAAATGTGCGACTCTGGGTTCGCTATATTGATGATGTGTTCTGTGTTTGGCAGGGATCCGAAACCGATTTGATCAACTTCCACAAAGCCATAAATACCGCTACCCCGACCATCTCTCTCTCCCTAGAGTACAGTCACACAGAAATCGCTTTCCTAGATGTCCGGCTGAAGGTAAGGAACAACACATTAACCACAGACATTTACAACAAACCAACGGACAAAAATAGCCTTCTTAGGTTTGAAAGTCATCACCCACCAGGCCTTGTCAGGTCACTACCTCTCTCCCAGCTGATGAGAGTGAAACGCATTGTCTCAGAGACTGATAGTGTGCACACTAGACTTAGTGAGATGTCTGAAAGATTCATTGAGAGAGGATTCCCTGAGAAGATTCTTTCCAAACACTTCTCCAAAGTACAACAACTTCCCAGGGATAACCTATTGACCCCTAAAAAGGCTGAACTTACTAAACAACATAACCACATTCCATGTGTTACCACTTACTCACACCAAAGCAAGAATATCCGCAATATCATCTATAGGCACTGGCACATCCTAAAGAACAACTTTCCCAACATCTTCCCTCATACGCCATTGATGTCATACAAAAGGGCAAAAAACCTTAGGGATACACTCGTGACTTCAGATATAGGGTCCCGAAAACAAACGATAACACAAACCACCATCATGGGCTCCTCAAATAAGCGCACGTACCCATGCCTTACATGCGCCCAATGTGGAAATATCACAAAGGGCCCTACTTTCACCCACCCCACTACCGGTAAAACCTTCCACATCAATGGCCACTACTCGTGTTATCTATCTGATCAAATGCCCTTGTGGATTAGCGTATGTGGGTGAAACAACCCAACGGATCAAAGATAGAATATGTCAACACAAATCAAATATTAGAACAAAGAAAACTGATGCTCCCCTGGTTGAACATGTTGCCGCACACAGACACGCTATCAGCCAGTTAAGATTCCAAGTGATTGACTGGGTCCCACCACTTAGAAGAGGTGGTGATCATGAACAACTACTAAGAGAGAGAGAGATGGCGTGGATTAAGCGTCTTAATACCCTACAACCAGCGGGTCTAAATAGATTATTGTCTAGACTGATGTATGTCTTCACTGATACATGTTCTGGTGTCTTTGAATAGCCACTAACATGTCCACTCCTTTGTTTACAGGGCCTCTGTCGTCTCATAGCCTTTCGTGATTCCACTCCATATTATAGAAATTGAGTCCCGCATTTTGGTCCACAATAATGGGTTTGTTTAATACACCATAGCTCACATATATGTACATCTTCATGGTTTCTATACTATGTACTTGCCTCCTTACAATTAAGATATTATATCTTGTTTGACACATTAGGTCAGCTATGTTGTACCACCTCTTATCATTGTCATCCACTACTAATTATTCTTAGTTATCTCTTTCCAATTAAGCAAGGGTCGCATACCCCTGTTCAACACAACGCTGGACACCCTCATACATAAAGCGCAAGCACCCTTGTACATTTCCCCTGTATAGACAGATATATAATACTCTCACCAGCATCCATTGCCTTATACAATACTGGGATACTAGCTCAGGGCACCTTTTTCACCATATGTACTATAACCCATAAGTCCTTGGCAATCTGCCCTTTTCAAACATGGCGCCCGAGGGATTACACTCAAGTGCACATGCACCTTCCCTGGTTAGGTTACCTACATCCTCCTAGATTCACTGCGCAGGCTGATGCGTAGCCTCACGCCACTTCCGGCTACAGCACAGGCTCAGCCTGTATCCTCCGGCATGTAGCCTGCCCCGCCTCCTCCTTACACTTCCGGCTCGCTGGACGCACGTTTGTTGGAGCGTCCTATTTAAACTCCACCATTACCCCCCTGACACTACGGCCGATCCACACGCTGCCTCCACAAGCTAACTGGGTAAGTTATTTACTGAGCCGCTTCTTTACAACAAATATTATGCCTTTAGGTCTAGCTATACCTTATGCTCTTATACCCTTCTTATAGCAGTAGTTTCGGCCTGGTATAAGAGCAATTGTATTCGGCCATCCTGCTAATCAGTATGGTATAATACATCTTATAGTATGACAAATCCCCACTCATGCTTTGTCACCATTACATACCTATATGTGGACCCATATATGTATTAGGCTATATGTGGACTCACAGCTTTCACTTTGCCATTTATGATGCCTTATTGTATATGTGTATATTTTCAGCCCCATATTTAAACTGGGACTTTTGGCTGATCTCAATGCTTGACCCATGCATTGACACCAGTCTCCTACGTTTAATCTTCCATGGTTTCCGCATCCATGATTTTTTTCAGTGGTCCCCCACTTTCTTATGGGACATGAAAACGGCTGTCTGGTAACTTTACAATTATGCTACTTACATGTTTCTACGATTATATGTATTTACACGGCCAACAGAAATAACGTTAGCAGCGTATACTGGAATTCATTCGAATATGTAGTACATTTACTGTCTTACTGATGGCATATAGGACTGATGGCAACGGGGGTCTGATGACTTTTTATAAAGGTAAATGTTCTTTTAATTAGTTATGTCTTATTAGAGTACTCAATTAATCTTTGGATTAATCAATAGATTACTTGATTACTAAAATAATCGTTTGCTGCAGCCCTAGTGGGAGGGGAAGGGGGCAGGCCACCAGGCCTATCTCATTTATCATTTTCTATACCTCTAAATCTACACCAGCAAGGAAGCTGGTCCTCAGGTCCCCGAGCCAGACATGCCGAGTCGCTATGTATGTGTCTGAGGTCTCTGTATTTGTTTTAGCAGATCTGTATTTAGGGGGTCTGATCTGGGATCTGTATTTGTTTAGAGGTTCTGGGTCTGTATGTATTAATGAATGGCGTTGCCTCTTTCTGGCTCCTTGCTCCCTGTGATCAGGCCCCCCTCCTTAACCAGCCCATCAGTGACAGTGGCTCCTGATGAGCGCTCTGTCTCTCTGCTCAGTAAAAAAACCTTAGCTGCAGGACGATCTGCAGACAGTGGCACTTGTCTGCCTGCATGCACCATATGTGACCTGGTCTGACATCCAGCTCAGCGATCTGCTGTGTGCCCGGGCCCTGACTGCTGCAAGCTATCTGAAGGAGAAGCACAAGAGAATCTTTGTGTTCTGCAGTCATCTGTCAAGCCTGATAACCTAAGAGGGGGGGGGGGGTGTGTGAATGCCATTGAGTTTGGGGATGGTGGGGGATGGTGGTATACTTGCTAAAATGAAGAATCCAGCGTACACACTTTATTGAGAAGAGGAGGGGGGGGGGGTCACAGGCACACAATCACACAATATAAAAAGAAGCAACAGCAGAAGGCACAGTTCATGGGGCAGGGGAGGGCATGGCACACTATATAATATGCAGCAGACACAGTCTATGGGGGAGGCTTATTGCACAATATATAATACATAGCAGAAGGTACAATGCCTGGGTAGGTATGGCACATTATATAATACACAGCAAAAGGCACAGTCTATGGGGGTATGGCACACTATATAATACGCAGCAGAAGGCACAGTCTATGGGTATGTATGGAAAATTATATAGTACACAGTAGAAGACACGGTTCATGGGGGTATGGTACATTATCTAATATGCAGCAAAAGGCATGGGGGTACTGTACACTATAAAGTACACAGCATTAGGCACAGTTCATGGGAAGGACACAATATACAGTAGCAGAAGTCACAGTCTCTGGGTGGGTATAGCACACTATATAATACGCAGCAAAAGGCACAGTCTATTGGGGGCATGGCACTCCATATACTGTAACATGCAGCAGCAGGCACAGTTCATGGATGGTATGGTACACTATAAAATAAACAGCAGGAGGCACAGTTCATGGATGGTATGGTACACTATAAAATAAATAGCAGGAGGCACAGTTCATAGGGGGACACTATATAGTACACAGCAGAAGGCACAGTCTCTGGGCTAGAATAGCACATCCTATAATATGCAGCAGAAGGCACAGTCTCTGGGAGGGTATGGCCACTGTATAAAACGCAGCAAAAGAAACAGTTGGTGGGGGGTATATCACACTATATAATGTGCAGTAACATGCACATTTCTTGGGAGAATATGGCATACTATGTATATAATACACAGCGGCAGACAGTCCATGGGGGGTATAGTACACTACATAATACAGCAGAACTGTGACTGTATTGTTACTCATAACATTTTCCCTGTTTCCCTCACAGCAATTTCCCTGTTTTAGGGAAGCAGCAAAATGCCACAATATTTATTTGGTTTTACATGATGAAATACACTTCAGATTTAGCTGTAAGAACATACCCTACTCATATGAACTTGTTTTGGACTATTTTCATGCAGAGCACAGTTACCCCTTGCCATTTCTTCAGTGAAGAATTCTTGGCTGCTCCCTTTAGACAGTTGTAAATTATCTTTTTTGTTTACCTGAGAGACAGACAATTCTTTTTCTCCAAATCAAATCTGAAAAGTTCACTAACAATTTAACATGAGTCATAGAGGCATATTTTCTCTTTCTTTACAAAGCAAAACTGCATTTGCAGGAACTATTGTCTTTCAGGAAGGATGTGATACATGCCAGATCTCAGACCTATGCTAACGTGATCAGATTAGGACATAAACCATGACACAAAGCAGCTTGACCAAACTGCTTATTAGTCATTTACCTATTCCTCTGTGGCTACAATGTTTCCTTGGATTTTTTGCATGTATAGGTATTTATAGATATAAGAATGCATTCAAGGCGAATTTTCTTTACAGTATTTTAGATTTATCACATAAATAGTATGCTTTTAAAAAGAAATAACTGTATAATTGCGGGACTGATGAGCTTTTCATTATATCTAAAATACTTGTAATACCAAAATATTCAGGAAAAAAGGGTCAGATGGCATTAAAAAAAAAAACACAAAAAATGCTTTCCTGACCAATCATCGTTTTCCATAGTTTCCAGTCCCGTGCTGGTCTCTATTTCCCTATCCCTTTGACACATAGAAAATGACTAGTCGAACAATCACTGGCTAAGGTGAGTATTTCTTCTGTACCAGGAAGGACCAGGAAATAGAGACCAGACTGGACCTGGGAATCATCGCAATGGGATTGCTGGGGGTTTGATGAGGTTAGGATCACTATTTTTTATGCCACTTTGACGCCTTTTTAACAGATTCTTTAATAGTATATATTTACATTTGCTTTACTTATCAATGACTTCTAGCAGAGAGGTACATTCCCATGTTTGCTGGCTTCTACTGGAATCAGTCAACAGTTTGTTGACAGACACACCCACAGCAGCTTGTTGTGCTCCCATAATGCAATGTTCTTTGCTAGACTGCATTCTAGAAAGATATTTTTTTCTATATCAGGTCATGGTTTTGCGCATATATTGAGCAAATTTAATTTGGTAAATATGAATTGAGTAGTCTGAAGACTTATAAGTGAATTTCTCGATGAGAATGGACTATACTACAGGCTGCAACTCAGGATCAGTATAATGCAAGCAATGGTAATTGGTACATGTTTTATAGATCATTGTATAAGAATACTGTAAAGCAACACCTTAAGCAATACCTTCATTTTAAAGGGCATCTGTCAGCAGATTTGTACCTATGAAAGTGGCTGACCTGTAACATGTGCGCTTGGCAGCTGAAGGCATCTGTGTTGCCATCTTGTCTCTGGAAGAACTTTTCCAACTTTCTTAAGAACATTCCAACACAGGGTGTGGGAAGGGTGTGGTGGGTAACAAGACTTGTGTCGAGGGGCTAAGGCCAGGCAGACGTTGTCCACACATTCCATTATAACCTGCTGTGTCCTGACATAAGGCTGTCATGCATTGTTTCTTCAATCTCATTGGACCAGTGTCCTATACCATAAACATCTGATTGGCTTTATGTTTGTGTATTTGTTAAGTTTTTTATTAGGGTTGAGTGAATTGAGCTTCGGATTATAGATCCAAAGTCAATTAGTTAAAAAACTTTGTTTGTAATGCTGTTTCCAAAGAGCATTAAAATGTGTCCCGTGACCAACAAGTATGGAATCCCTGGCTAAACTGTTCTAAATCTCCTAACCTACAACACTTTCTATCTCTTTAACTAGATGCCATGGGTATTGGAAGACTTATATACACATCCCTGTCCCCTTTTCCTTCCCTCTTCTCTTTGACTGGGGGAGTCCTGAGGGCTACTCCCCTATTATTCAATGCTGTTACTCTAGGTAACTCATATTTAGCGACAAGTCTATGAAGTTATACAATTGTTCTATTTTAACAATTACCATATTTTTCCATTATGTTCTACATATGCTCAATTACTGTAGGAGAACCATACTTCTTTATTATTTGTTTACATGTACCATGTACAACTGCTCCAATTTTGCCATCAACCCAATAAATACATTTTGAAACTAAAATGTGTCCCGTGTAGGAAAACTTGGTCTTGGGCTAAGTTGCACAAGACTTCAGTATTCCTATATACAGTGCCTTGCGAAAGTATTCGACCCCCTGGAACTTTTCAACCTTTTGCCACATTTCAGGCTTCAAACAAAAAGATATAATATTTTAAATTTTTGGTGAAGAATCAAACAAGTGGGTCACAATTGTGAAGTGGAATGAAATTTATTGGATTATTTAAACTTTTTTTGCAGTAATAAAACTGAAAAGTGGGGCGTGCAAAATTATTCGGCCCCCTTGCATTAATAATTTGTTGTGCCACCTTTTGCTGCGATTACAGCTGCAAGTGGCTTGGGGTATGTCTCTATCAGTTTTGCACATCTAGAGACTGAAATTATTGCCCATTCTTCCTTGCAAAACAGCTCGAGCTTTTTGAGGTTGGATGGAGAGCGTTTGCGAACAGCAGTTTTCAGCTCTTTCCACATATTTTCAATTGGATTCAGGTCTGGACTTTGACTTGGCCATTCTAAGACCTGGATACGTTTATTTTTGAACCATTCCATTGTAGATTTTGCTTTATGTTTGGGATCATTGTCTTGTTGGAAGATAAATCTCCGTCCTAGTCTCAGGTCTTTTGCAGACTCCAACAGATTTTCATCCAGAATGGTCCTGTATTTGTCTCCATCCATCTTCCGATCAATTTTAACCATCTTCCCTGTCCCTGCTGATGAAAAGCAAGCCCAAACCATTAAGCTGCCACCACCATGTTTGACAGTGGGGATGGTGTGTTCAGGGTGATGAGCTGTGTTGCTTTTACGCCAAACATATAGTTTTGCATTGTTTCCAAAAAGTAGGATTTTGATTTCATCTGACCAGAGCACCTTCTTCTTCCACATGTTTGGTGTGTCTCCCAGGTGGCTTGTGGCAAACTGTAAACAAGACTTTTTATGGATATCTTTGAGAAATGGCTTTCTTCTTGCCACTCTTGTGAAGTGTTGGACTGATTGTTGTCCTATGGACAGACTCTCCCATCTCAGCTGTAGATCTCTGCAGTTCATCCAGAGTGGTCATGGGCCTCTTGGCTGCATCTCTGATCAGTCTTCTCCTTGTTTGAGATGAAAGTTTAGAGGGATGGCCGGGTCTTGGTAGATTTGCAGTGGTCTGATACTCCTTCCATTTCAATATGATCGCTTGCACAGTGTTCCTTGGATGTTTAAAGCTTGGGAAATCTTTTGGTATCCAAATCCGGCTTTAAACTTCTCCACAACAGTATCATGGACCTGCCTGGTGTGTTCCTTGGTCTTCATGATGCTCTCTGTGCTTTAAACAGAACCCTAAGACCCTGAGACTATCACAGAGCATTTATACGGAGACTTGATTACACACAGGTGGATTCTATTTATCTTCATCAATCATTTAGGACAACATTGGATCATTCAGAGATCCTCAATGAACTTCTGGAGTGAGTTTTCTGAACTGAAAGTAAATGGGCCGAATAATTTTGCACACCCAACTTTTCAGTTTTATTATTATAAAAAAAGTTTAAATGATCTAATAAATTTCGTTCCACTTCACAGTTGTGACCCACTTGTTGATTCTTCACCGAAAATGTAAAATGTTATATCTTTTTGTTTGAAGCCTGAAATGTGGCAAAATGGTTGAAAAGTTCCAGGAGGCCGAATACTTTCGCAAGGCATTGTATTTTAAAACATTTTAAGATAGGAATCTAAAGTTGGCCAACTTTGAATTCCTATGTTAAAATGTTTTTGAATACGGAGATAGGAATATCAAAGTAATTTACCAAAATGTCGCCCAATTTCAGCTGAGACGAAGTTTTCCTACACGGAACACATATGTTTTAATGCTGTACACAGATTCAGCATTACAAATGAAGTTTTCTAACAAAACGACTTCGGATCTATGCTCTGAAGCTCGATTCGCTCAACCCAGTTTTTATGTATAAATAAACACTTAGAAAGGGGAAACCTGGACTCTATTGTATACCAACAATTTATGTGCTCGTTGTCCCCCGGCCGGTGAATTGCTTGATCTTCGACAACTTCATTTTTATTAGAGGAAGTTTAACAAATATGCCCACATCGCTGAGAAAAATAATGGTTTAACATAGGTAAATGAGCCTCTAGGAGCAACAGGGGCGCTGCTGTTATAACTAGAGGCACTGCTCCCTCTGCAATTGTCACACCCTCTCCACTTTCATTTAAAGGGCCAGGTGTTATGATATTTTCACTGCCTGTCCCTGTCAATTACAGTGCAGATTTGGTGGTTGCAGAGAGAGCAGAGCCTCTATGAGGTTCATTTGCACATATTAAAATATAATTTTTCTTAGCAATGTGGGCACATATGAAAATGGGACCAAAAAAGTTAAAAAATAATATTTTATTTCAAAAAAGCCATAATAATAACAACACACACATTATATCTCTGTGATCACAACAACTTACAATTTAACATTAGCACTAGAGATGAGCGAACGTTCTCGTAACGAGCACTGTACCGCTCGGCTCCCCTGCGCTCGCATGGGCGCAGGCAGCCGCTTCCATCCTCCTCACCCAACGGAAGCGGCTGCCTGCGCCCATGCGAGCGCAGGGGAGCCGAGCGGTACAGTGCTCGTTACGAGCACATTCGCTCATCTCTAATTAGCACATTATTTTTGCTCATTAGAAATACAGCAAGTTCTTAATCAAGATGGAAGAAGACTTTTAAGAGACTGTAATTGATGGCAGCAAGTGTGCAGTTTTCCTACAGCACCACCACAGGGGAAATGAAGTATTACACAGTTTATATTTAAATCAACAAAACTGTTCATGGAATGCACATAAATACTGGTTTATCCAAAGTGAGAGACACATTTTGTATGCAGATTCTTGTCATATAACTGCATTGTTACTGTTTTGCTCCTGGTGGTGGAACAATCTTTTTCTTCTTGTACAGTATACTACAAATTATAACCTGTTCTCACATTCCCTAATAGCTCAGTGTGTTATTAGGTTGATTCCCAAGTGAAAGGTCACTGGTTTGAATGCAGGAGCAATAAGCAGGGGGCCAAAAAATATATGTACACAAAGACACATATACACACTGTAACAAATTCACACACATACAGTATATGTATATGTGTATACCATCATCCAGCATGGTCTATTTATCCCCAGGACAGTGACTGTGATGAGGGGACATCCTCGGCGTCATAGGAGAGGATTCTTTACGGTAAGAGCATTAAGACTATGGAACTCTCTGCCTGAGGAGGTGGTGATGGTAAGTTCACTAAAAGAGTTCAAGAGCGTCCTGGATGTATTTCTGGGGTGTAATAATATTACAGGTTATAGTTACTAGAGATGGGTCATTGATCCAGGGAGTTACTCTGATTGCCTGATTGGAGTCGAGAAGGAATTTTTTCCCCCTAAAGTGAGGAAAATTTGCTTCTATCTCACAGGGTTTTTTTTTTTTCCTTCCTCTGGATCAACTTGCAGGATAACAGGACAAACTGGATGGACAGATGTCTTTTTTTCAGCCTTATAAACTATGTTACTATGTATCCAGGAACCAAGGGGTGGTCTATAACAGCTAAGTAGGCGGGATGGTGAACATGACTTGGTGACTCTCCTCATGCAGTGATACTCCATAGGGCTGGCTGGAAAACTTTAGCCTGGGGGGCATGCACACAGCCCTGGCCCATTTGTAGCTGCCCATCCTTAACCTGTTTAGTTCTGCCTACCATATAAATGGTATGGGATCTGCTCAGGATGCTTTTTGTTGTTTGGTATTTTTGACAGAATCTGTGACAGAGGCCCAAATGCAGATGTGAATGGATAGTATTAGATCAAAGTATAGCATCAGATGCATGTTTAACACACAATAGAACCAAGCCTATAAGTCAAATACAGAACCATGTTCATTACATAAATACAGCACCTAAACCAAACCCATATGTCAAATACATTACCAGAACCAAGTCTGTAAGTCAAATACAGCACCAGAATCAACTACATAAATATAGCACCAGAACCAAACCCATAAATCAAATACAGCACCAGAATCAAGTTCACTGCATAAAAATTCAATACAGATACAATTTCAGTAGTTAGGTCATCCGTTGCCATATAAACGTACACAGTGTGAAACTACAGCTTCCAGTATGGCCTGAACAGAAGTAAAGGGAAGCTAGGAGTTGTTTTGCAAAACAGCTACCACCCATCATCAGCTGTACATCATCCAGGTAACTACAGCTCTCATCATACACCGTCATTGAGTCATTGGCATAATAATAATTTCCATTTAGTGACTTACAGGTCCACCTGAGTTCTTCTCCATCTGGTTCAGACGACCCTGATGACATCTTCCAGACACAATTTGGCTCTGCAGATTTTGCTGAGAAGATGTCTTTAGCGACACAATGTGTCTTTAGCGACACATTAACATGTTGCATACTAACACAAACTCCTTTCAGTGCCACATGCTGTGCCCTGAATATAATAGCGTTAGTGGTCTACACAGGCCCTTAATGGTAGTGCCACATTCTGTGTCCTCTGTATGTAGTGCCACACACTCTTTATATCATGCCATATGCCCTATGCCCTCTTCCGCAATATTTCGGAACAGATGCTGACCCATTAATTTCACACTGTGTCCGCATCCGTACTTCCATTCCGTGGCCCCGCAAAAAAGATAGAACATGTCCTATTCTTGTCCGTAATTTTGGACAAGAATTGGCATTTCTATCATGGAGAAGGACGTTACGATCTGCCCTTATGGCCAGTGTTAGGGTTAGAGGTCAGTATTAGGCCTCATGCACATGCAGCCCACATCACTACTCGCGGACCCATTCACTTCAATGGGTCCGCAATCACAGAGATGCGGAGCAGAGGCACGGATCGGAATGCCACGGAAGCACTCAAATGAATGGGTCTGCGATTTGCATGCGGCGGCCCCAATGTCAGTGCCCGTGTGTTGTGGACCGCAAATTGCGGTCCACAGCACGTGCACTGAGTGCACAAGTTTGTGTGCATGAGCCCTTAGGATTAGGGTCAGTGTTAGGGTCAGTATTATGGTTGGGGTCAGTACTAGAGTTAAAGGTCATTGTTAGGGTTGGGGCCAGTATTAAGGTTAGTGCATATGGAGAGAAAAGGGAAGGGAACTCTACTCCCCTGTCCAGGCATGGTCCCACGATGCAGAGATGCAGACCCAGCCTCTTCTGGCAGGTCTGCTCCTGCGGAATGTCACAGCCAGCGTGATAATATAATTGCACCGCTTACATCACATCGATGCGCTGGGAATGATGGGACAGCTGCATTCTCAATTGTATCTGCATGCAGTGGACGCAGATACATACAATTGAGTTCAGGGGCTGCAGAAACCGGCAGCCCTAAACATCTACTACTGGGGACCGGCCCGGGGGACATATGCCCAGCCCGCCCCTAGATAAGCCCCAGTGACTCCACTAAATATGCTTTCTTGAAGTCATGAACATTTTCAAACTTGATTTTTCACACAAAACTAATAATTGTGTACTTCAAGAAAAAGTTTCTGAACGTTGGCAACTTGTCCAGTGCAAACATGTAAATATCTCAATAAACCCGTTCTAGTGACAAGTTCCCCTTAAGGCAATAGCAAAATAAAAATGTACCATGACCTTAACTTCTATGATGTCATTTCTGAGCTTGTGGAGAGGCATTTGGTAATGGACAGTGTGCTATACTCTGCTAAATGTCATGAGCTGTGAAGCATCAGTTCTAATTACATTACTTACACATGGATTATATTAGGGATTCCCTTATTATTTCTTTACTAACATTTTTGAAGTTGATCATTACCAAGACTGTGATGACTGCTCCCTGGAACTTTGGCAGAGAATTATATATAGATAACAGCTGTCAACATACTAGATCACACTAGATGAATTTACACATATCAGAATATATATTGTACGGTATATATGTCTACAGGGGTAGAATGGCAACGTACAATGCAATTTTCCCAGTGGGCCTGCCCAGTGCACTGCCTTTTAACCCCTTAGTGACCACCCATACTCCTTTTTACAGCGGTCACTAAGGGGCCATAGGCTGGGCCACTGGCCCAGTCTAAGTGCTGCACGGATCTCCCATGACAGCCGCGGCCCTACTATAACAGCATGCCGATCTGGGCTGTTTAACACTTTACATGACGCAGGCAATGGTGCCCATCGCATGTAAAGTGCTGACAGAGAGAGCGGTCTCCCTCTGCCCCCCATCGGCACCCTGCAAATGCGATCGAGGGGTGCCGATGTGTGGGAAGCCTGGCAGGGGTCTGATGTAGGCCCCAGACCAGCCTTGAGTAATTTCCAGCAGGCTGCGCCTCTCTGGCGAAGCCTACTGGTCAAAGTCAGAATAGCATTGCCATTAAAATGCAATGCACTATAGGGATAATGCATTGCATTTTAAAAGCAATCAAAATACTGTTGGTTATAGTCCCTTTGTGGGACTATTAAGTGGTAAAAAAAGTAAAAAACCCCACATTTATTCAATAAAAAAATCCCATAAAAAAACTACGCTTTTCAATGAAAAAAATTGCAAAAAACAATCGCCCCCATATGATTGGTATTGCTTCGTCCATAACGACCCGGACTACGTAAATATCACAAAAATTATCCCCTACTTTGAACGCCGTAAAAAAATAAATTGAAAAAAGACAGAATTGCTAATTTATTCTTAGTTGCCACCGAAAAAACGTAATAACAAGCGATCAAAAAGCGTCATTTACTCAAAAATAATACCAATGAAAAATGCAAGTCATCCTGCAAAAATGAAGCCCTCACCATAGAAAGAAAAATAAACAAGTTATGGGTCTTGGGAATCGGCAATGCAAAAACATTAAAAAAAAAAAAAAAGGGTTTTATTGCAAAAAAGTAGTAAAACGCAAAACAAAAAACTATATGTATTTGGTATCATTGTAATCGTATTGACCAAGAGAATAAAGACATTATGTAAATTACATAAACTACATAAAAATAACGTAAAAACCCAGTGTCAGTATTGCAGTTTTTCCCATCTCCCTCCCAGAAAGAGTTAATAAGAGTTAATCAGAACGTTATGTGTACCCCAAAATAGCGCCATTAAAAACTACAACTTGCCCCGCAAAAAATAAGCCCTCATAAAGCTATATAGATGGAAAATTGAAAAAGTTATAGCTCTTGGAACGCGACAATGAAAAAAGAAAAAAAAAACCTTGGTCAGTAAGGGCCGAAACAGGCTGGTCACTAAAGGTTTAAATGTAGTGGGCTGATGTTCTCTTTTACTGAAAAAATCATATCCACTCCTGCTCTGCTTAGGAGTCCACTGCCTAACTACATATATGGCTTTCCATATATTTACATAGTTAATACGGTTGAAAAAAAGACATAAGTCCAACAAGTTTAACCAAGGGATAGGAGGGGATGCAAATTTTAGATAAGAGAGTGAGACCCAGATTTCTACACATTTTCATAAGCATAAATGTTATTTACTTTTAATAATTTATCTAGGCCCTTTTTTTTTAAACGGTCCACTCTTCCTGCTGTGACCACGTCCTGAGGTAGACCATTCCACAGATTCAAAATTCTCATAGTGAAGAAGCCTTGATGCCTTTGGAGACTAAATTTTTTCTTCTCCAGGTGGAGGCAGTGTCCCCTTGTCTTTTGAGGGGACTTTACATGGAACAGTTTTTCAGCATACTTTCTGTATAGCCCATCTATATATTTGTATAAGGTAATCATATCCCCCCTTAGATGCCTGTTCTCAAGACTAAATACATTCTTTTAACCTTTCCTCATAACTAAGACCCTCCATGCTCCTTATCAGTTTAGTCGCTCTCCTTTCTACTCTCTCCTGCTCCAGAGCATCCTTTCTATGGACTGGTGCCCAAAACTAAACTGCATATTTCAGATGAGGCCACACCAAAGCATTGTAAAGTGGTAGTATTACATCCCTGTCTCGCAAGTCCATACCTTGTTTAATGCATGATAATATTTTGGTAGCCTTAGCTGATTGACATTGTATGCTGTTAATATATATATATATATATATATATATATATCTACAAGGACACCTAAATTCTTCTCCAAAAGTGACTCTTCCAGTGTTACTTCCCTATGGACATATGATGCACATAAATTTTACATTTACATTTATCCACATTGAACCTCATTTGGCAAGTTGATGTCCAATCACTCAGTGCCCAAGTCAGCTTGTAGATTTTGGACATCTTCCATAGACTGCACAGTACTACATAGCTTATTGTCATCTGCAAAATTAGAAACTGTGCTATTAATTCCATCTTCAATATCATTAATACATAAATTAAATAATAGGGGACCCATCACTGAACCTTGGGGTTCAACTTGGGACCATTCAGAATGGAATCATTGACCACAACTCCCTGGACATTGTCCTTTAGCCAGTTTTCAATCCAATTACAGACTATACTTTCCAAGCCTATAGACCTCATTTACCTACAGTATTAGATGTCTATGAGGCACAGTATCAAATGCCTTTGAAAAATCCAGGAACATTACATTCACAGCCACCCCTCTGTCTAGACTTCTAGACTAATCACCTCCTCATAAAAACAAATCAGGTTAGTCTGACAACTTCAGTCCTTGGTAAACCCATGCTGGTTATCACTTATGATATTATTTACAGTCACATACTCCTGTATATATAGTCCCTTAAGAGTCCTTTAAACATTTTTTCCCAAAACCGAAGTTAAAGTTACTGGTCTAAATTACCTGTGAAGGACCTAGAGCCTTTTTTGAATATAGGCATCACATTTGCCTTGCGTCAGTCACTTGGCACTCTACCAGTCCCTAGAGAATCTCTCAAAATTATAAACAGGGGCACAGCAATGACTTAACCACTGGCGTAACTATAGGGGTCGCAGCGGACGCAGCTGCGACCGAGCCCCTAAGCCGGGGGGCCCAGAGGGCCCCCCATGCCAGTGGTGCTCTACTCTTCCCTTTATAAGATGCAGTGCATCTTATAAAGGGAATACTAGCGAGTGCTTCCATAATGGAAGCGCTCGCTAGTATGCAGGAGGAGGGGGAGTGAAGCGCTGGTAGTGCCCACTTTCTACTAACCTCATGGAGGTGGGGGCTGTGGAGGACTTTGACTCAGCCTCTGTAGTGGGTAGAATGTAGTGGCCAGAAGGAGGTCTGTGACATCACTGGTCACATGCTCCATCATGGTCACATGACAAGCCCCGACTGCAGGAGCTTGTGGAAGGAGGAGGGGCTGTGTGTGACGGCCAGCAGCCCAGTGAGGAAGGACTACACAGGACCTAGACTACACAGAGCTTCATGGTGAGCAGGTGAGGGGCATCATATGGAGATATGAGGGGGCAGGTGGAGCACTCAGGGGCAGTGGGGTTCAAGTGGAATGGAGTCTGGGGCAATTACAGGGGTTTATAATACAGATCTCAGTGTATTCTGGGGGCCATGGGGGACTTTATGGGGTGTAAATCTGTAAGGGCGGGCATGTGGTGTATTCTGGGGGACATAGGGGGGCTTTATGGGGTGTAAATCTGTGAGGGGGGCATATGGTTTATTCTGGGGGACATGGGGGGGGCTTTATGGGGTGTCTATCTGTGGAGGGGCTGAAGGGAGGGGAGTGATGATATTAAGCCTATAGGTAGTGATGAGCAAACTTCTGTTTTCAAGTTTGGCGTACAAGGTTCGAGTTATCTAAGAATTCCGTTATGACGGACTATAAATTACGGTCCTTGGTAGAGAAATCCATAACGGAATTCTTAGATAACCCGAACCTTGTACGCCAAACTTGAAAACAGAAGTTCTCTCAGCATTACCTATATGCACATGGACGCAAAAAATGGCGGTGTGAGGGCAGTTTAAGTAACGGTCGTCAGACGCCCATTTTTATAACCAATTAAAGTCTGAGGCTGGTCACATGGCTGTTTCTTTAATAGCCAAAGAATAGCAGCTGTTAGAAAGTAGGACATGTCGTGGGATTAAGTGTTTTGTTATTTTTGGGCGGAGTTAGAGGCATGGCCTAGTACAAAAAAATTTGCCACACGCACATAGTGTCCCTCTTTCCTCTTTTCAAAAGTTGGGAGGTATGCTGCTGTGTCCTGACTGCCTGCAGCGTCATTACGTACAGAGCGCACTCTGACCTGACGCTGCAGGAGGTCAGGTGACTGCAGCGTGGGCCTGGGAAGAGGTGAGAGCAGGGAGACAGCCAGGACAGGGAGAAGAGTGACACAGGAGAGGTAAATTTATTTATTTGTTTTATTGTCTGATCTGAGGTCTGATATGGGGGGTCTAATATTGGGGGTCAGAAGGGGGGTTCTGATATTGGGGGCCAGAAGGTGGGGGTCTCATATGGGGGCCAGAAGGAGGGGGGGTCTGATATGGGGGCCAGAAGGAGGGGGGTCTGATATGGGGGCTAGAAGGGAGGGGTCTGATATGGGGGGTAGAAGGGGGGGGTCTGATATGGGGGCCAGAAGGGGGGTCTGATTAGGGGCTTGAAGATTCTGAAGGGGGTCTGATTGGGGGTCTGAAGGGTCTGACTGGGGGTCTAGAGAGGTCTAATGGGGGGTCAGATATGGGGGTTTGGAGGTCTATTGGGGGTCAGATATGGTGGTTTGGAGGTCTAATAGGGGTCTGGAGATGGGGGGGTCTCATCTGGGGTTTGATATGGGGATCTGATCTGAAAGGTAAGGGGGTATTGTTTTTCCGTGTGGTACCAGTATTTTCAGGGGGACTGTTTCTGCAGTATAGTATTGGGGGGGACAGGATGGGGTGTTGAGAAGGTGAGAGGACGATGGAAAAGTAGGAAAGTAAGATGTCTGTTTGTTAAACTCTGCAGAGACGAGGCGAGGCTAAAAGAAGTCTCCATGGTGGTCTGGTCTGACAGGAGAAGAAAAGGAAAGAGAACGTCTACATCAGAGAAGAAAAGTCATTGGATGTAAGAGGTACATATGTGGCGGTGTATTCTTCTGTATGCTAAGTAGGGCTGTATGTAATATTTTACAAGTATGTCTTTAAAGGGGTTGTCCTTTTTTTTTTTGTACGAGCGCTGCCTTCTCTGCTCTGTTTACTGCTCATCCCTGCAAATGCTACAGTGAGCAAGTGAACAGAGCAGAGAAAGCAGCTCTCATATGAGTGCTGCCCTCTTTTCAAACAGCTGATTGTCCGTTGAGAATTTGGAATGGGGGGGGGGTGCGTTTCAATATTTGCCTCGGGCAGCAGAAAAGCTAGGTGCACCAGCGCTGAGTGAGGAAGGGGGGCCCCAAGCTGAACTGTTGCACCAGGGCCCATGAGCCTTTAGCTTGGATTTAACTCTTGGGTGTAATCCATCTGGACTCAGAGCCTTGTTCACATTTACCTTCTTTAACTTAGCTCGGACCAAATATACAGTTATCCAGTTGAATATATTGCTGGGTATACCCCGGTGCCACCAATGTCAGCTCCTTTCTCTTTTCTTTTATACTGTATACAGAGCTAAAAATCTATTTAGTCACTCTGCCTTTTCCATATCTCCAGTGACCACCCCTCTTTATATTTAAAGAAATTTGGGGGATTTATTTTGCTCTTTTTTGCCGCTTGCTGTTCATTTAGCATTTTTACAGATTTTTATCAAATTTGTGCAGATTTTTTTAAGCCCTTTGTAAATTTCAAAGGCTACAGCTGACCCCTTGTATTTTTGTCATTTATTGCCCTACATACAGTAGCTGTAAGCCATTTAGGGATTAATTATAGCCGTTTATACTTGTTACCTACAGGAATAAATTTTGCAGTGTACGTAATTACACATACGTAATATAGACATACAGCTCTTCCATTTATCCTCAGTGTTATAACGTAATAACAGCTGCTTCCAGTCTATGCCCTGAAATGCTGCCCTCAACCTGGGAAATTATTATTTTTTTTAATTCAGTGGTTTTGCTCTCCCAGCTAGAGTTTGCTTCTTATAGTTCATGGGGAATAAAATTATATTGTGGTCACTATTACAAAGTGTTTCACAAACAGTAACATTTCCAACAAGCTCTGCAGAAATTACCAGATCCAACAAAAAATCGCCCCCTAGTGGGAGCTCCTACAAATTGGCCCATAAAGTGGTTCTGTAGCAAGTTGAGGATTTTTCTCCCCTTTGCAGTTGAGGCAGAACCATGACCCCAGTCAATATGTAGGAAATTAAAATCTCCTATTATGACCATTGTACCAGCCTTCGGAGCCTGGTCTATTTGGTTATATGGCTGAACTTCTATCTCCTCTGTGAAGTTAGGAGCTCTATAGGGTACATCAAGTATTATTTTTTCTGAGTTTATTTCCCTTTGTAGTTCCACCCATAAAGTTTCAACATCCTCACTATCTTCAGCCACAGTTGCCTCTTTCATACTCTCCTTCATGTCACTCCTCATATACAGGCACACGCCACCGCCTTTTCCTAAAGAGTGTAAAACCCTGAATATTAACAGCCCAGTCGTGAGAAGAGTTCAGCCATATCTCAGGCACACCAACTACATATATGTGTTCCTCCAGCAAAAGATGACATGGGTAATAACAATACAGTGGGGAAAAAAGTATTTAGTCAGCCACCAATTGTGCAAGTTCTCCCACTTAAAAAGATGAGAGAGGCCTGTAACTGACATCATAGGTAGACCTCAACTATGAGAGACAAAATGAGAAAACAAATCCAGAAAATCACATTCTCTGTTTTTCAAAGAATTTATTTGCAAATTATGGTGGAAAATAAGTATTTGGTCAATAACAAAAGTTCATCTCAATACTTTGTTATATATCCTTTGTTGACTATGACAGCTGTAAGGTGGTGAAACAGCCTCCATTTTGTGAATGCACCTGTTCCTGTAATTATAGTTGTTATTAAACTGGCATTTCATTTTTGGCCACAAGATGTCACTGTTTACCACAGGAAAGACTATAGCTCCCTGGAGCAATGACCAAGAGATCCTGTTCGGCAGAGGTGGAGCTTCAGACTGGAGAAGTGTGTGGCAGCCATCTTGAGAGTGTGCTGCAAGGAGGCAGATGAGAAGGATCTACTGTCTGTGTCTCCTAATGTGATCTACAAGTGAGACTATTCCCTAAGGGAGCAAGACTCTGCAAGGAGATCTGGAATAGAGACTGTTGCAGTATTACAGACTAGAAGAACTACCATCAGGAGCCCTGCTGAGAGGACAAGTGGAAGCGTCAGTGAGACTGCGTGGTTGCCGGATGAGATCCTCTATCAGATACTTCTGAAAGTTAAGGTACCCAACGGACCCGGGTCAGTGAAAGAACTGAGGCCCACTGTGCAGACACAGTGGGTAACCGTGCACGCACTGCATTATGGTATTGGTGCCAATTCAGTAGCTACTGGGTAAAAGCCTGAAGATTAGACAGGTGGTGTGCAGGCTGCAAGCTACCTTGCTACAGAAGTGGGGTTTACTGTGGCAAACAATGGTTATACTCTTTCTGAGGTTTAGTGTTGATTGGTTAAGTTTGTAAGCGTTTGTGTTATACCGCCGACGCTCCTGAACCACACTTACAGAATTGTTCGTGGAGATTAGGGTATTAAAAGGTATAGCTGCTGGGTTACTATAACCTGCAGATAGGCAAAACTGTGGAGAAGCCTGGGCGACACTGATAGAGCACTGTGCTGTGTAACACAAGTGCCTCAGCCTCTAGCTGAGTGTATGTAAATATGCTTGGGGTATTTCCTTCCTACAAACGTTAAATACTTAGTAAAATCTTGTTTTTGTCAATCTGAATTGGAGTCTCCTTCCTTGTCTGTGACTTCGCTGTATCCTGGGGAGCCCACCCCGGTACATGGCTTACACAGCGGTCAAACGTAAGTCTTCACAAGGTTGGCACACACTGTTGCTAGTATGTTGGCCCATTCCTCCATGCAGATCTCCTCTAGAGCAGTGATGTTTTGGGGCTGTGGCTGGGCAACACAGACTTTCAACTCCCTCCAAAGGTTTTCTATGGGGTTGAGATCTGGAGACTGGCTAGGCCACTCCAGGACCTTGAAATGCTTCTTACGAAGCCACTCCTTCGTTGCCCTGGCTGTGTGCTTGGGATCATTGTCATGCTGAAAGACCCAGCCACGTTTCATCTTCAATGCCCTTGATGATGGAAGGAGGTTTGCACTCAAAATCTCACGATACATGGCCCCATTCATTCTTTCATGTACACGGATCAGTCGTCCTGGTCCCTTTGCAGAGAAACAGCCCCAAAAGCATGATGTTGCCACCCCCATGCTTCACAGTAGGTATGGCGTTCTTTGGATGCAACTCAGCATTCACTCTCCTCCAAACACGACGAGTTGTGTTTCTACCAAACAGTTCTACTTTGGTTTCATCTGACCATATGACATTCTCCCAATACTATTCTGGAACATCCAAATGCTCTCTAGCAAACTTCAGATGGGCCCGGATATGTACTGGCTTAAGCAGGGGGACATGTCTGGTACTGCAGGATCTGAGTCCCTGGCGGTGTAGTGTGTTACTGACGGTAGCCTTTGTTACGTTGGTCCCAGCTTTCTGCAGGTCATTCACTAGGTCCCCCCATGTGGTTCTAAGGATTTTTGCTGACAGTTCTTGTGATCATTTTGACCCCATGGGGTGAGATCTTGCGTGGAGCCCCTGATCGAGGGAGATTATCAGTGGTCTTTTATGTCTTCCATTTTCTAATTATTGCTCCCACAGTTGATTTTTTCACACCAAGCTGCTTGCCTATTGCAGATTCAGTCTTGCAGCCTGGTGCAGGTCTACAATTTTGTTTCTGGTGTCCTTCGACAGCTCTTTGGTCTTCACCATAGTGAAGTTTGGAGTGTGACTGTTTGACGTTGTGGACAGGTCTCTTTTATACTGATAACAAGTTCAAACAGGTGCCATTACTACAGGTAATGAGTGGAGGACAGAGGAGCCTCTTAAAGAAGAAATTACAGGTCTGTGAGATCCAGAAATCTTGCTTTTTTGTAGGTGACCAAATACTTATTTTCCACCATAATTTGCAAATAAATTCTTTAAAAATCAGACAATGTGATTTTCTGGATTTGTTTTCTCATTTTGTCTCTCATAGTTGAGATCTACCTATGATGTCAGTTACAGGCCTCTCTCATCTTTTTAAGTGGGAGAACTTGCACAATTGGTGGCTGACTAAATACTTTTTCCCACCACTGTACATTAATAAGTGACTTGTATTAACTTTCTCTACTTAATAAATGCTATTTGCAGACACAACCCCATTAATTTCCCACACTCAGTTCCCAGAAAGTGAAGATATTTTTTGTATCTTAGGTGATATTGTTGGTATGTAACAGGTTCATGTTACCACCAGCTTTGTTTTTCATGGGTGTACATTTATGTCCAGTCACCTTCCTACTTTCCTCACTAACCTCCACTAAATCCCCACTGTCCCCTCCTATATCCCACTCTATATCTACACTATCCACCCCCTTATTATTATGATCCCCCCCCGATCTTAGTTTAAAAGCTCCCCCCGCTGTCTAACCATTTTCCCCCAGAGTAGATATAAAGCAGCATGTATTATCCCCAAATACTATAAATATTTTGACAATGTATGAGGATACCCATGTATATTTATATTTTTTCTCGTCTCTATTTTTATACTGTTACGAGAGGGGTTTGAACTCACAACCTCCTTCTTGAGAGATAAAAGCCTTACCGGTAGTGTTACAAAGCACACTGCAGTTTACAAACATAATTTCTCTAGTGAAAGACCTTCATTAGTATAAATGTACAATGCTACCCACAAAAAGTTAGGGATATTTGGCTTTCGGGTGAAATTTTGTGAAAACGCAAAAAGTTCATGCTAAAGTGATATTATATCATGAAAGTAGTGCATTTAAGTAGATGCATGCAATGGTGATTTCCTGATCTCAAACAATTTATTGAACTAAAAGCCAACAATGGTGGGTATACCCCCACAAAAAATGTCAATGTCTCAATAACTTGTCATGTGGCCTTGAGCATCAATTACAACTTGACAATGACATCTCATGCTGTTCACAAGTCGCCTTATTGTCTGCTGAGGCATGGCATCCCACTCAGGTCAGGGCGGCCCTCAGGTCATTGAGGCTCTGGGTTACAGATTTTTGAGCCTCTACACGCTGACTCAGCTGATCCCATAGGTATGGAGAAAATGCAGGCCACTCCATTTGAGGTACCCCAGTCTCCAGCAGCTGTTCTCTAATGATGCAACCTCAATAAGGTGGCGCATTGTCATCCATGAAGGTGAAATTAGGCCTGTGTTGTTAATGCAGAGGCACAATGACTGGATTAATGATGTTATTCAAGTAGTATGGGCTTGTCACTGTAGCATTCACAAATTGTAGGGCAGTTCTGTATTGACTGGACACACTGGTCCACAATGTAACACCACCATTACCAAAGGCTCGCCGGGTGACAACAGTGACGTCTGGTGATGTCTCCAACATCATTGGTGGCCATCATTTCTGCTCAGCATGAATTGACTTTCCCTCATCCAGCGTAGAGGCTCCCTGGCCCATGCAAGACGATGACATCTGTGGTCAGGTACCCTTGCAGGTTGCCTAGCATGCAGACCATGCTGATGTAAGCAGTTCTGAATGGTCTCATGTGACACTTGGGTTCCTCTCACCTCCCACAAATATGCCTGGAGTTGTCTGGCATTCATCCTCTCGTTCTGCAGGGCACTGTTCACAATGAATCGCTCATCAGTGTGGGATGTGGCCAGAGGAAGTGCATTTCTATGCCTTTCTGTGCCTCTTCCAGTCTCTCTGTATCTCTGTTGCAACCTGCTGATAACACTCTGTGACACTCTAAGCGCAGTGGCCACTTCCGTCTGAGAACATCCTGCTAGAAGCCTCACAATGGCGAGGTACTGTTGATCAATTTTTAGGTGTTACCTTGGTTTCATGATGTCAAAATGTGAGCAGCATGATGAGAAGGTATGTTTAAATACCAATTCTAATTGAACCAGGATATTTATTGGGTGATTTATGGATCAAACACCTGTTGTCAATTTTGCCGTTAAGCTCCTTGATAGAGAACAGCAAGTTGTGTAAAAATTACTGAAACATTGAACAGTTGGACATGTGCAATCAAAAGTTTAGAGAAGTTCACATTAAAGGGGTTCTCCAAGTTTATTTATTGATGACCTATCCTCAGGATAGGTCATCAATATCAGATCGGCAGGGGTCCGACACCCAGCACCCCCGCCAATCAGCTGTTTTAAGAGGAAGCACGCACCGTGCCAGCGCTGCCTCCTCTTCATTGTTTACATGCTAGCCATAACACGGGTATCAATGAGTAGGTGTAATTACACCTAACCGCCCCATTCATTTCAATGGAAAGGATCGCTCCCATACACTTGCCTTTGAGTAGGTGTAATTACACTTGTATGGGAGCGATCCTTCCCATTGAAATGAATGGGACGGTTAGGTGTAATTACACCTACTCACCGCTACCCGTGTTAAGGCTAGGATGTAAACAATGAGGAGGAGGCAGCGCTGGCACGGCGCCCCACAGATCTGATATTGATGACCTATCCTGAATGTCATGTATGCACCGCCGTATCTCGCGACCAGGGATGGATCTGCCAGGGACCAGACTACCTCCAAGCTCTCACTCTGCGCACACCACACCTTCAGGCCATAAAGTGAGGGTAGGTTGCCCCCAAACACACACAGACCCAGTACCTCAAGCACCCGCTGCCACCACCGACTTTGGCATAAGCCGGAAACGTCGCACAACTCACATATATACCTCTTCCGCTCACAAGCAACCACACAGTCACACGTTCAGGCTATGGATTCTTTAGAGCAACAAGGAGGACTTATAAAGGGAATACTTTATACACAAAAGTAGTGCAGAGCTTACAAATATAGATGTAAAATGAGACAAAATAAGAATAACGTACACAAACAGCAAGAGTAAAATAAATAGGAGAAAAACAGTAATAGAAACTTACTGCCCCGGGAGAAGGGGAGGAAAATGGTTAATCGTCAGCTCGGCTGTGACTCCCACACGATGTAACAACCAAAATCTGTCCATGTAACATTTTTATAGAACTAGGATTGGTTTCCAGTTTCCGGTCGGCCCAGTCATTGACTAACCAAATCCCAGTTCTTCCATTGGGGGGGCAATTAATGAGGGGAGTGGAGGGCATTGAGTATGGAAAGCTCTTTGTTTGAAAGTTTTCAAATCTCCCTCCAAAATGGGTCCCATTCCCCCAGTATCTGGTCTAGCAGGGGGGAGCAGATGTTTCTTTGAAGCTAGTACCTGGCAGCCAGAGGTGTGAGATACGACGGGAGGATGAGGAGAAATGTCCTTTTGCTTGTAGCTGACAGACTCCACCATGCTGGGATAGACCATAGGCTTCAAAGAGGTCAGCCATTTGGTTAATGACCCTTCTATCCAGCAGAAACCACACCTTATATAACAGAGACACAACATAGAAAATTCTATAATAACTACAAGAAGTATGCAGCCCCCACATCATATTCATCACATCCCCCCCTTTTATGATGTGCCATGGGAACTGACTATAGGTCGGTTCCCAAGCACATCTCCCTGACATGTTCTCCGTGGCCTGCCCACCATCTGCCAGTCAAGCTCCTGATTTGAACTTGGAAGAGTCACCACTTCCTTTCTTGGCTTTATTTCTGGTTCTGCACACAGGGTCTGATAGATCTCCATCACTTTTGGAATTACAGCTATGGTGAGAGAGTGGCAGAGGGTAATGGAGGCACCGTCAGATGACCCACATAGTCCAAATAGATTAGCTGAACGTTTTTCATACAGTAATCCAGCTGAGTCCGTATTAAGAAAAGGTCCGACTGTTTCAGTTGGTCCCATGGTTTCCTCACCATCCTGACCAGAAGCTTTAGCTGTCAGATGAAGGTCATCATCTGCAATGGTTGGCTCCTCTGTTAAATCCTGGTAGGCCTCAGAAACTAGCTCATTATTATCATTTAGGTTTGGAAGTCCAGGGTATCGGGGCTGTAAATCTGTAGTCGGTACTTCGTTCCACAATGGCTGCTGGACAAATTGAATGTTCTTCACTGAGTAGCTCCTCCTTGCTAGGCTCCATGTCCTGCTCCTCTACAAGGAGATTGCCATTTTCCACTTTACAGTCTTCCATTTTGTCTGATTTGTCAATAACGTCCTTGGTAATAATGTCCATACCCTCATCTCTTGGTACTTGAACAAAGAAATCCTCTACAGAATGTATTTCTTTTTCCACATCATCAGAAAAATCTTCTGCTCCAACATAAAGAGGCTCTTGGATAAGATTACTGCCTGCAATGTCACTATCAGCTTTATCAATGGGATCCTCTGCAATAATGTCCATACCTCGGTGTCTGGTTTCTTGGGCAACAGAGTCTTTGACAGAACTTTCAGCTTGCAAGTCATATGACTCTTTTATAATTCGGTCCGCTTCCCACCTTGTGGGGAAGGTTTGACAAGGTTTGTCCCTCTGGAACTTCAAATTCACTGATAAGATTCTTTAGAAACAGTCCATCTAGACTCGGTGTGTTTTCCTTAGTTAGAGTGGACACATACTGGGACACCATCCGCCCTAAGTCAGTTCCCAGCAATACGTCAGTAGGGATGGCATTGGTCATTCCCACGGTCCGAACTCCATGACCTGCACCCCAATCCAGAAATACTTGTGCCATGGGGATTGCAAGGTTCACCCCTCTGACTCCCTTCACAGCCAGGGTTGCTCCAGGAACTATATTTTCGGGGTTCACTAGTTTCGGACGCACAAGGGTGACTTCTGCTCCAGTATCTTGCAGACCGATAGTGACCTGGTTGCCGACGGTGATGGATTGGCAGGTGATCAGGCATTCCTGCCCTCTGTTCTCGTGACAAATAGGATGGTCGAAGATGATCCAGTAAGTTCCATTGAGATAGCAGGGTTTCCTATTCTAAGGGCAATTACGGCTTAAATGTCCCATTTGGTTGCAGGTAAAACATCTGCGGGGATCCGTAAAAACAGGCCTGGTTCCCGGGGCCCTGGTTGTCAAAGTAGAGTGCCCTGGGTATTGGCTGGAGGAGGGAGTGAGGGCTCCCACTGGCTTACCTCCCTTCAGCTGGTCACAGATAGCTTCCGGGTGTCGTGCATCCTGTTGGCCATATTAGAGTCCGCAACTTTTGCTGCCTGGTCTGCCGTGTTAGGCTCTCTGTCGCATATAAACTGCTTCACATCCACAGGGCAGATATGGAGAAATTGGTCCTTGATCATGAGGTCCTCCAACTCATCAAAGGTGGAAATAGATAGTCCTCTTGTCCACTGCCGAAAGGTAGTGCTCAAGCGGCTCACAACATCAGCATAGCTGTCGGTAGGAGTCCTTTGTATTCCTCTGAACCTTTTACGGTA
>ONZH01010505.1:162500-256955 GCA_900303285.1 Rhinella marina | reverse complement strand
CAACTGTCCATCTCGCAGGCGTTCGACCGCAGCGGAAGTACGCCTCGAGTCACCCCAAGCCCAAGCCTTAAACTGCCACATCTCCAAACCGCTGGCCCTGGAGATGTTGCCGTTTAGGCTTGTGGAGACGCAGGCTTCCGCGACCTGATGGCGACTGCCGCACCTCGCTATTCCGTCCCCAGCCGCCACTACTTTTCCCGGAGTGCCGTCCCGCCCTGCACCAGCACGTGTCGCGTAACATCAGACGGGCCCTGAGGTACGCAGTCAGCGCAAAGGTCACTTGACCACCGACTCGTGGACAAGCGCTTGCGGCCAGGGACGATACATCTCTTTGACGGCACACTGGGTGAATGTTGTGGAAGCGGGGACGGGGTCGCAAACAGAGACGGCCTACCTACCACCCCCGCCCAAGATTGCCAGCACGGGTTCTGATAAACCCCCCTCCTCTTCCTCCTCCTCCTCCTCCTCTGCCTTAACATTGCCCTCAGCCGCTAGCTGGAAGCGTTGCAGCACTGGTGCGGGGAGACGTCAGCAGGCGGTGCTTAAGCTCATCAGCTTGGGCGACAGGAAGCACAGCGCCCCAGAGGTGAGGGACGCCATATTGCAGCAGACGGAGATGTGGCTGTGGCCGCTGCAGCTAGGGCCAGGCATGGTCGTGTGCGATAACGGCCATAACCTGGTGGTGGCTCTGGAGCTTGCCGAACTCAATCACGTACCATGCCTGGCCCACGTTTTTAATCTGGTAGTCCAAAAATTTCTAAAGACTTACCCCAACCTGGCAGAGCTACTGGTGAAAGTGCGGCGCTTGTGCGCTCAGTTTCGGAAGTCAACTGTAGCTGCTGCTAGCTTAAAAAAACTCCAGCAATGCCTCCATTTGCCTCAACATCGGCTGTTGTGCGACCTGCCGACTCGCTGGAATTCCACCTATTCCATGTTGGCCAGGTTGTGTGAGCAGCAGAGAGCATTGATGGAGTACCAGATTATGAATCCACGCGTGCCTCCAACTCAGCTCCCTCAGTTTGCCAACCACGAGTGGCCATGGATGGCAGACATATGCGATGTACTGCGTATCTTTGAGGAGTCCACCAAGAAGGTCAGCAGCGAGGACGCGTCCTTAAAGAATCGCTCATCGCAATAAGGGAGAACGCATTGCACGCAGAGGAGACGGGGGTAGGAGGAGACGCAACGGAGCTACACAGTCAGACCACACTTTTGTCTGCTTCTCGGTGGCAGTTGCAGGAGGAGGATGAGGAGGAGGAGGACGACGTGGAGGTGGCTGTGGAAGAGGAGGCGGATGCTGGCGGCGAGGCCTTAATACAATTGTTAAGAGGTCTCTCCTCTTGGGCCTACAAACAATTTTTAAGAGGTCTCACCTCTTTGGCCTCCACATAATTTTTACAAACAATTTTTAAGAGGTCTCACCTCTTGGGCCTACAAGCAATTTTTATCATGGCTCACCTCTTGGGCCTACAAACAATTTTTAAGAGGTCTCACCTCTTGGGCCTACAAACAATTTTTAATTATGGCTCACCTCTTGGGCCTTAATACAATTGTTAAGAGGTCTCACCTCTTGGGCCTACAAACAATTTTTATCATGGCTCACCTCTTGGGCCTTAATACAATTTTTAAGAGGTCTCACCTCTTGGGCCTACAAACAATTTTTATTATGGCTCACCTCTTGGGCCTTAATACAATTTTTAAGAGGTCTCACCTCTTTGGCCTCCACTTAATTTTTTCGAGGGGTCACCTCTTGGGCCTCCATATAATTTTTTCGAGGGCTCACCTCAAGCTAACTTTGCGCACTCCTTAAAATATTTTCACACAAGGACCTAAGAGCCCTCGATGGGAGAGCTTTGTGTGGGGGCCTGTTATAGGGAAGAGATACGGCCCTGCGGGCTCTAGCCTGCCTTCTCCATGAGCCTCTGGCCAGCCCACGGCCTCTTCCTGCCTTTTGCGGTCCTACGCATCCCTCAACATCCCCACTACTTTACCTGCTAGACATGACACTGGGCCAGGTCGGGTCACTGACTTCGTCATACTCAACCACCTCCTCTTACACTGCCTCACTTTGCTCCAACAGCCTCCCTTGATGGCAACTGTGTCTCATCATCGTCCCTAATCATTTTACACTTTAGTGCCCGTTCCACACCACCATCAGCTAGAGATGGAGCTTGCTCCAGTGTTTGGGCATCAGAACAAACAAAATCCTCAGATAGCTCCTGCGATTCTTGCATTGGTGGGAACACTGGGTTGATAACATTGGGCAGGGTGGGAGGAAGGAGGGTCAGAGTGAGGTCCCTGCAGTTTCTGCAGGCTATCGACGAGACTGGACTTTGTGGACTTGACTGGGTGGTGGACAGATTTAACATATCTAGAAGGAGAAGGAGGGGTTTGCCGAGCTGTCTGTAAGGGTTGCGGAAATCCAGACAGAACCAAGGCCCAAAACTTGGGTGGGGGTAGCAGGTTTGCCCGTCCCCGCCTCCACAACATTCACCCAGTGTGCCGTCAGGGAGATGTAGCATCCCCGGCTTCAAACCAAAGTGTTGGTGGTCAAATGGCCTTTTGCAGTAACCGTTTTACTCGGGCGTGGATGATGTTTTGGGACATGTGCCTGGGCAAGGCAGGGATGGCACAGAGAGAAAAATAGTGATGGCTTGATTGCTTTCCCCCTTGCCTATGCCATCTGTGGTTGTCATAGGCAACGTGATTTTAAGGGGTTCAGAATTTTATCTTCTTTTTTGTCTAGTTTGGCTTGGGGTCCATGGCAATGTAGAGGAAAGAAGGTTTCCTTGTATGGTCTCACTTTACAGAGAGGTTATATTGTCTTTGGAGTGTATTGTTGAGAGGCTGTGATAGTGGCGTGATAGTGCGACTTGGGCGCGTTATATGCACCCAGACATGCTTCCCCTGCTGTCCCAGTTGCATTCCAGCAGTGTTGGCATCCTTTTCTGAGGTTTCAGGGTGGACTTGGTGACCTCCAAGTGGTCGAATTGAGATTTCCAAGTGGCGAGCATTTTTTTCCCATAGACTTTAATGGGATTCGATATTCGGTCGAATAGTCGAATCTCGCGGTCTATTCGAATCGAATTTCGAACTTTCGAATATTTCACTACTCGCTCATCTCTATTTATTGGTTGAAATTTATCAATGAATGATCGTTTTAGCCAACTGATAACAATTACCATCTGAAAAGAAGTCAGCCTTGTTTAAAATCTTTAGCTGTTAGCAGTGTCGGACTGGGGTGCCTAGGGCCCACCAGTAAAATTTATTTTGGGGGTGCACAGTATGGATGCGTTCAAATATTACCTGCTCACACAGCAGCAAGATGCTACCAGATGATTGAATATGGGGGTCCCTGCAACAACTTTGAGAAGGTAGGTCCTGGGGGAAAAGAGGACACTAGCTAGCTTTCTTCTATACCTAGAAGTCATCTCAGCTCTGATCGTGTCTGTATCAAGTTTTTTATATGAACATAGGCTGGCTGAGGTGCTGTACATTGAGTTTATGTATGTAGTGCAGTAAGTTTACTGTGTTATTTTCCACTTGTGCAGGGGGTAGGAGACTAGGGGCCCACCTTGCTCAAGGGGACCACCGGGGGATTCACCTGTACCCCTGTGGGCCAGTTCGAGCCTGGTTGTTGGACAAAAGACTTTCGTTCAAACAAAGATTTTTCATGGATGAAATGTTCCCAGAGAGATCATTCGCCTTTTTCCCAGTGTCATTGAACATGTATGGCCAGCTTGAACAACTGTAATGGCCAGTATGTACTCAAATGTGTATAACCGGCTGCTATCTCTCTTGATTCACCGATACTAGAGATTAGCAAACCAGTCAAGATTTGGTTCTGTTCAGGTTCGCCAAATTTTCAGCAGCAGCATAATGGCAGCAGCAGCACAGTGGAGGCAGGGCAGCAGGCAGACAGCAACAGTGGCAAGATGGGGCACCATCAGCAAGGCCGGGTCTATCAATTGGCCTCAGCTGGAGTGTAAAAATCCTCCCGAATCCAGGCTTGGTTTATTTTGACAAAAGTGATGTTTTGGACACTGGCGGAGGACAAGTTGGTCTGTTTGGGTGTCCCCACGACCCCATGCGGTGCTGAAAACCCTCTCTGAGATGACACTGGAGGCTGGGCAAGAAATAAATAAGATAGTGCTGTGCCAGTTCGGGCCATTTTTCCAGTCTGCTTTCCCAGAAATCCATGGGGTCCTGGAACAGGGTATGCTCCAGAGACAGGCCATAGTGTAGGTAGGCCTGAACCTGAATGTTGAGGCGGAAGCTCCCGCCCTGCTGACTGGCGTCAGCCTGTCACCACACATAGGAAAACTTCTCCATCATGTTGAGGAGACTGAAATGGTTGCTGCTACTGCTGTGGCTTCTGCTTCTTGTGGTGTCGGGAGGTGGGTGACTCTGCAGGGGGCAGAGAGGGGCCTCCCTCTCAGACATGCTTGTGGCAGGCATCTGCTCCCCAAAAGCTGTGGCAAGCTGTATACACAGTGTTTCCTGGCAATAACGCAATTTGTCCTCCCTTTCTGCTGGAGGAAAAAATTCCCACATTTTGCTTTGATAGCATGGGTTTAAAAGCATGGCTGTTAAGTAATCATCAGACTGCTTCATGTCAATCATATGCCTGTCACTGCATAGGCAAGCGAGTCTACAGGTCGCCATTCTAGCAAGTGTGCCCAAGGAGCTACAATTGTGCTTGTGGCAGCCAGCGCCGGCGGAGCAAGGGAACCTCTGGTTCCCTGCTCCGCTATTCCCAGTGGCCAGCGCACTGATGTGATGTTCCTTGGGAGCAGACCCACCAGAAGAGGCCGGATCTGCATCGTGGGACCGCGACGGGACAGGTAAGTATAAACTGCCCTCCCTATACTCTCTATATGCAGCACTAACCCTAATACTGGCCCCTGCCTCCCTATTACTGACCCCCAATACTGGCCCTGCCTTACCCTAACCCTAATACTGGCCCCTGTCCACCTAGTACTGACCACCAATACAGGCCCTGCGTTACCCCTAACCCTAATACTGGCCCCTGACCCTCAATACTTACCCTGCATTGACCCATAACCCTAATATAGGCCCCTAACCCCTAATACTGGCCCTGCCTGACCCCTAACCCTAGTACTGGCCCCTGACCTCTTATATTGGCCCCTGACCCCTACCCTAGTACTGACCTCTAACCTTGGACCCCTAACCCTGATACTTGCCCTAATACTGGCCCTGCCTGACCCCCTAATACCGGCCCTGTCTCACCCCTAACCCTAGTACTGGCCCCTACCCTAGTACTGGCCCCTGACCTCTAATACTAACCCCTGACCCCTACCCTAGTACTGACCTCTAACCCTGGACCCCTAATATTGACACCTAATCCTGTCCCTAACCCTAATATTGACTGCTAACCCTAATACTGACCCCTAATACTTTCCCTATCTCTAATACTACGCCATACTGACCCCTAACCCTACTACTGACCCCTAACCCTGAGGCTACATTCACATGACCATATGTGTCTTGAGGTCCACAAATTGCGGATCCACAAAACACCGATACTGGCCGTGTGCATTCCATATTTTGTGGAACACACATGCCCAGCGCTAAGATAGAAATGCCTGTTATTGTCTGCGATTGTGGTCAAGAATAAAACATACTCTATCTTTTTTTGCGGGGCTTGCGGAACAGAACTACTGATTTGCGGCCCCATTGAAGTGAATGGAAATACGGTTGTTTGAATGCACCCTAATGCTGCCTCTAACCCCAGTACTGGCCCCTAACTGATACCGACCCTAATCCCAATACTGGCCCTAAGGGTGCATTCAGACGACCGTATTTCTAAGTCTGAATCCGTTCCACAATTTTGCCGAACGGGTGCAGACCCATTCATTTCAATGGGGCCGCAAAAGATGCGGACAGCACACCATGTACTGTCCGCATACGTAGTTCCGTTCCCCCCCAAAAAATATAGAGCATATGTCCTATTCTTGTCCGCAAGAATAGGCATTTCTATATAGGGCTGGCACTGTGTGTTCCGCGAAATGTGGAACGCACAAGGCCAGTATTTGTGTTATGCGGATCCACAATTTGGGGACTGCAAAACACTTTCGGTTGTCTGAATGTAGCTTTATGCTAATACTACGCCTAACCTTAATACTGGCCCCTAACCCCAATACTGACCCCTAACCCCAATACTGACCCCTAACCCCAATACTGGCCCTTAACTCTAACATAGTGACCATAATATATGACTGTCCACATATATCTATACACACTGCATCTTTTACACCTGACATATACACACAGGTACAAGGTATAATAGATGCAGTGGGTAAACGTATATAGTATATACAGCAGTGTACTGATATGTGAGGTATGAGGTATAATAGATGCAGTGTGTACAGATATATAGTATATACAGCAGTGTCCTGATATGTGAGGTACGAGGTATAATACATGCAGTGTGTACAGGTACAGTACAGACCAAAAGTTTGGACACACCTTCTCATTCAAAGAGTTTTATGTATTTTCATGACTTTGAAAATTGTACATTCACACTGAAGGCATCAAAACTATGAATTAAAACATGTGGAATTATATACTTAACTAAAAAGTGTGAAACAACTGAAAATATGTTTTATATTCTAGGTTCTTCAAAGTAGCCACCTTTTGCTTTGATTACTGCTTTGCACACTCTTGGCATTCTCTTGATGAGCTTCATGAGGTAGTCACCTGAAATGGTATTGTCACGATACTGGTGGTTAGTAGCTGGAGTCCAATAGCAGGGACTAGGTAGAACACTGGAAGCGGTAGGTAAGCTGGCAAGCTGGCACTTGTAGTTCCACAGAAGCTGCAGACAATAGGCAGGTAGCATACGGGTGTGCGGGGTAAAGCACAGGAGGAAGGAACGATCCGGAATAGAGATGGTTCCAACGAGAGAACTGCAAGCAGGAGCTTTACACGATACTCAAGCAATGAGTGTTTGATCAGGCAGGATATTTAAGACAAACAGGAAGTGAGGTAACAGCTGGTTTGAAGCATGCTCCACCATCTTGGCTGAGGGCAACTTAAGGGCAAGGTAAACTAAACAGCAGGTATCCAGGGTTCTCCTGACAGGTATTCCAACAGTCTTGAAGGATTTCCCAGAGATGCTTAGCACTTGTTGGCCCTTTTGCCTTCACTCTGCAGTCCAGCTCACCCCAAACCATCTCGATTGGGTTCAGGTCTGACTGTGGAGGCCAGATCATCTGGCGTAGCACCCCATCACTCTCCTTCTTGGTCAAATAGCCCTTACACAGCCTGGAGGTGTGTTGGGTGTCATTGTCCTCTTGATAAATAAATGATGGTCCAACTAAACGCAAACCGGATGGAATAGCATGCCGCTGCAAGATGCTGTGGTAGCCATGCTGGTTCAGTATGCCTTCAGTTTTGAATAAATCCCCAACAGTGTCACCAGCAAAGCACCCCCACACCATCACACCTCCTCCTCCATGCTTCACAGTGGGAACCAGGCATGTAGAGTCCATTCGTTCACCTTTTCTGCATCGCACAAAGACACGGTGGTTGGAACCAAAGATCTCAAATTTGGACTCATCAGACCAAAGCACAGATTTCCACTGGTCTAATGCCCATTCCTTGTGTTCTTTAGCCCAAACAAGTCTCTTCTGCTTGTTGCCTGTCCTTAGCAGTGGTTTCCTAGCAGCTATTTTACCATGAAGGCCTGCTGCACACAGTCTCCTCTTAACAGTTGTTGTAGAGATGTGTCTGCTGCTAGAACTCTGTTTGGCATTGACCTGGTCTCTAATCTGAGCTGTTAACCTGCGATTTCTGAGGCTGGTGACTCGGATGAACTTATCCTCCGCAGCAGAGGTGACTCTTGGTCTTCCTTTCCTGGGGCGGTCCTCATGTGAGCCAGTTTCTTTGTAGCGCTTGATGGTTTTTGCGACTGCACTTGGGGACACTTTCAAAGTTTTCCCAATTTTTCGGACTGACTGACCTTCATTTCTTAAAGTAATGATGGCCACTCGTTTTTCTTTACTTAGCTGCTTTTTTCTTGCCATAATACAAATTCTAACAGTCTATTCAGTAGGACTATCAGCTGTGTATCCACCTGACTTCTGCCCAACACAACTCATGGTCCCAACCCCATTTATAAGGCAAGAAATCCCACTTATTAAACCTGACAGGGCACACCTGTGAAGTGAAAACCATTTCAGGTGACTACCTCTTGAAGCTCATCAATAGAATGCCAAGAGTGTGCAAAACAGTAATCAAAGCAAAAGGTGGCTACTTTGAAGAACCTAGAATATAAGACATATTTTCAGTTGTTTCACACTTGTTAAGTATATAATTCCACATGTGTTAATTCATAGTTTTGATGCCTTCAGTGTGAATCTACAATTTTCATAGTCATGAAAATACAGAAAACTCTTTGAATGAGAAAGTGTGTCCAAACTTTTGGTCTGTACTGTATATAGTATACAACGCAGTGTACTCATGTGAGATACGAGGTGTAAATTATTTATCGCACCTGCCATGTCAGTACACTGCTGTATATACTATATATCTGTACATACTGCATCTGTTATACGTTGTACCTCACATATCAGTACACTGCTGTATATAATATATATCTGTACACACTGCATCTAATATACATCATAATTCACATATCAGTACACTGCTGTATATGCTATATATGTATATACTACATGTATTATAAAAGTATAATAGATGCAGTGTGTACAGGTAAATAGTATATACAGCAGTATACTGATATGTGAGGTATGAGGTATAATAGATGCAGTGTGTACAGGTATATAGTATATACAGCGGTGTACTGATATATGAAGTACGAGGTAAAATATAACTCGTACCTCATAGATCAGTACACTGCTGTATATACTATATATCTGTGCACACTGCATCTATTATACCTCGTACCTCACATATCATTACACTGCTGTATATACTATATATCTGTACACACTGCATCTAATATACTTTGTACTTCACATATTAGTACACTGCTGTATATGCTATATATCTGTATATACTGCATATATTATAAAAGTATAATAGATGCAGTGTGTACAGATATATAATATATACAGCAGTGTACTCATGTGAGCTACAAGGTATAATAGATGCAGTGTGTACAGATATATAATATATACAGCAGTGTACTGATATGTGAGGTATGAAGTGCAATAGGTGCAGTGTGTATAGATATATAGTATATACAGCAGTGTACTGATATGTGCGGTATGAGGTATAATAGATCCAGTGTGTACAGATATATATTATATACAGCAGTGTACTGATATGTGAGGTATGAGGTATAATAGATGCAGTGTGTACAAATATATAGTATATACAGAAGTGTACTGATATATGAGGTACCAGGTATAATAGATGCAGTGTGTACAGATATATATTATATACACTGCTGTATATACTCTATATACCCACTGCATCTAGCTTGTCATGTAGCCAGTGACGTCTCACCCACTGCATTCTAGCTTTTACCTAGTATTATAATACAGTGTGTGTACGCTGTATTCAGGGGCACTTAGAAGAGGCACTATACATAAAGGGGCACATATAAGAGGCACTTTTTATAAGGGACACCAAGCATGTATCATTACTAGCACTAGCATTAGGGGCACTGTGTGTGGCACTATAAACAGAGGGCACAGGGCATATGACACTATACACAGAGGGCACAGAGCATGTGGCACTATACACAGAGGGTACAGAGCATGTGGCTCTGTATACAGAGGGCACAGAGTATGTGGCACTATATACAGAGGGCACAGAGCATGTGGCACTATATACAGAGAGCACAGAGCATGTGGCACTATATACAGAGGGTACAGGGCATATGGCACTGTATACAGAGGGCACAGAGTATGTGGCACTATATACAGAGGGCACAGAGCATGTGGCACTATATACAGAGAGCACAGAGCATGTGGCACTATATACAGAGGGTACAGGGCATATGGCACTGTATAAAGAGGGCACAGAGTATGTGGCAATATATACAGAGGGCACAGAGCATATGGTACTGTATACAGAGGGCGCAGAGTATGTGGCACTATATACAGAGGGCACAGAGCATGTGGCACAATATACAGAGGGCATATGTCACTGTATACAGAGGGCACAGAGTATGTGGCACTAAATACAGGGGGTACAGAGCATGTGGCACAATATACAGAGGGCACAGAGTATGTGGCACTACATACAGAGGACACAGTGTATGTGGCACTTTATACATAGGGCTCAGAGTATGTGGCACTATATACAGAGGGCACAGAGTATGTGGCACTATATACAGAGGGCACAGAGTATGTGGTACTGTATACAGAGGGCACAGAGTATGTGGCACTATATACAGAGGGCACAGAGTATGTGGCACTACTATTGGGGGCTCTGTGTGTAGCACTAATGCTGCTGTTATATTCAGGGCACAGAATGTGGCACTAAGATGAGTTTGTGTCAGTATGCAGGATGCCAATGTGTTGGTAAAGCGTGAAGCTGAAGAGATCTTCTTGGCAAAATGTGCAGAGCTGAATTGTAGACAGGAGGAGTCATCATGGTGGTCTGAACCAGATAGAGTAGAACTCAGGAGGAGACGTCACCTGTAAGTCACTAAATAGAAATGATTATTCTGCTACTGACTGTGTATGATGGGAGCTGTAGTCACCTGAATGATCTACAGCTTATGATGGGTGGTAGCATGCTGTTTTGCACATCAACAACTCCCAGCATCCCTTTACACTTGTTCAGGCCATACTGGGAGCTGTAGTTTCACACCGCACAAGGTCATATGACGAGGGCTGACCTGACTACTCAGATGGTATCTGTACTAAACATTTAAAATCTGGTGATGTATTTATGTATTGAACGTGGTTCTGGTGATGTATTTATGTAGAGAACTTGGTTCTGGTGCTGTATTTATGTAGAGAACTTGGTTCTGGTGATGTATGTATGCAGTGAACTTGGTTTTGGTGTTGTATTTATGTAGATAACTTGGTTCTGGTGCTGTATTTATGTAGAGAACTTGGTTCTGGTGCTGTATTTGACTTATGGGTTTGGTTCTGGTGCTGTATTGATGCATTGAACTTGTTTCTGGTTCTGTGTTTGACTTCTAGGTTTGGTTCTGGTGCTGTATTCATCCAGTGAACTTGGTTCTGGTGCTGTGTGTATGTAGTGATCTTGGTTCTTGCTCTGTATTTGTGTTAAACATACATCTGATGCTATACGTCTAATACTATCCATTCACATTTGCGTTTAGGTCACAGATTCTGTTAAAAAGACCAGACAGAAAAGTTCTGCATGCAAGACTTTTTTGTCCGGTAAAGGAGCAGCATCCTGAGCAGACCCCATTATAGTCAATGGAGTCTCTTCAGCTCAGGAGTTGGTAAATCTGGTCCCTCTAATAATTAGGCTGTTGCTACGGACTCAGCCATGTCCTGTATCTGGGATCCAACATGAAAACACAACTAGCTGGTACTTTTAATCATTTTAAACCCAGTTACCTATACCGCCTTTATATGGTAGGCGGAATTAAACCGGTTAAGGTGGGCCGCTACACATGGGCCAGTGCTGTCTATGCAGGTAGCATGTGCTATTTGCCCCAGGCTCAGGGAGGTCAGGATCTTGCGCCCATTGTCGCTGACCACTCTGCCCAGTTAGAGTTGGTGGGGTGACAGCCAGTGGGATGTTTGCTGCTTGATGTAGTGTAGCAACTGCTCACCTGTGTGGCTACTCTCGCCCAGGTCGATCAGCTTTAACACCGCATGGCAACGCTTGATTGGACACAGGTGATAGGAAGGAGGGGGAGTAGGAGCAACACTGTGCCCTGCTGCTATTGGGAATGGGAGCGTGTCCATGGAGCAGGAGGAGGTGGACACGTGGTTTAAATGCCTGCAGTGGGAGCCAGCCCAATACAATCTTAGGGGGGTCCTAGGCATGTTGCTGGGGTGCTGCCTCTCCATTACATAAAAAAACATTGACCAGGAAAAAACACTGGGCTGTGAAAGACATGTACTGTCCCTGCCCGTAACGGCTGCTCCAGGTGTCCATCGTGGAATGCAGCTTGCCGCACAGCGAGCGGCCCACGTTCTCAGCCACGTGAGAGTACAAAGTACTATTACAATAGCATGGCAGCGACTGCACCACTAGCAACGTTGCCAGGTGGTTGTTCAGCTTGTAGACAAGCTATAATTGCAGGTGGACAAGAGTTTTTTCATGGCTGAACATTCTGTAATAGATGTCTCACTATGGAGAGGAGGACAAGTAGGAGTCTTAACAGGAGAAGAAGAAGGTGATGATGATGATGACATAATAAATAATATCTGCTGCAGTGAGGCAACCCCTTTAACTATGTGGAGATGCCCTGGCATGGAGTTTGTACTAGTATTTTACGTGTTTTCACTGTGATTTCACATGCTACATCTATCGTCTGGAAGGTAAAAAAACGTGTTGCACAGTTTTGCGTTTATTCCACCCCCCCAAAAAAATATTTCTGTTAAAATGGAAAAACAATGAAAGAAATGTTTTTGCAGGTAGCTGCTTTTGATGTTTTCAGTAGCTGCAGTTGTGCTAGGCACACTCAGCCTAAGTTCCTCACTTCTCACTCCCTGGCAGACAGCTTTCCCTGCCTGTCCCTATTGTACACTATTCTTCTTCTTTGTAATTCTAGCCTTTCCCTTAAATGTCCCTAGCAATAGAATAGAATAGAATAGATCTCCCTAAGATCTTTTTTTCTGGCAGACACTGCATCCACCCTCATTCACAGCCCAACACAGAATGACGTTCTGTTTGGAACCTCCCTGCCTGTTGCAGCACCGATTAGCTCATCCAGGATTTCTGGCCGCCTGTGAGCCAATCAGTGCAAGTCCCCCCCCCCCACTTCCTCTCAGGCTCGTGTGAGCATTCTCCTCCCTAGTACTTTTTCCCAACCATATGTGCAGTAAAATGGCTCTGCGTGCTTTTTACTGGATTCATCCAAAACAAACCAGAAAAGGTCTGCTGTCCAAAAGTTTCCAAAGTTTGTAACGAACCTGGTTTATTATGTACTTGTTCGCTCATCTCTACCCCATACACATACATGCTTGGACCGCCAGTATGGGTTTCCAATGGAAAGAGAGGAGAAAGTCACTGCCAGATCCCTCTGATGGCGTCTTTTCTCCCGGAAAAACAAAGAGGTCAGGTGTTGCAATTCAGTGCACCTGATCTTTCTTTTCCCCTACATCATCAGTCTGAGGAGAGTGGGGAGCTTCCCAAATACATTATGTTATTAGCCAATGGGGAGTGGGGAGCTTTCCAAATACATTATGTTGTTAGCCAATGCCACTGAAAATGGCTGGTTTGACAAACTTTAGTTTCATATGTATGTGACCTTTAGACTAGACATCCTAAAGAGGTACCAAATATACCACAATGCCTCATGTTAAATTATAAACTTGGTGTATCTACATTGTGGCTGTGAGATGGTAGGGTGTCATGTGGCCGAGGGCCATGCAGCAAAGTTGGAGCATTTTACTTAAAACTGCCGAGGTTTGTCCGCAAGTACAGGTACAAGCATATGGTATCTGCAGTCACATAATGAAAATAGACCTAGTCCTATTGTTTGTGAGGCTGAGGTGCAATATCAGACACAGCCTTTGGACATGAGTGCCGCTGATTTGGGATGTTTTTTGACCATCGGGAATATGTATATAAAGAAAAAAACACTCACCTTTAGAAAGCCTCTCAATTCTAGACCCAAATTTTCTAAGCCCTGCGAAACGGGGTATTGTTATACTCTAAAACTATATTTTATTGGAAAAAATACATCTTTATTTTTTAAAACCCAATTATAATAAATTCTATGAAACACCTGTGGGGTCATAATACTCACAATACCCCTAGATGAATTCCTTGATTGCTGTAGTTTAAAAAAAATGGGATCATTTGGGGGTGTTTCAAATAATTTGGCACCTCAAGCTCTCTACAATTTTCAAACGGTGCCTGAAAATCATTCTAATAAAATGGGGTCTCCAAAAGGTGCACCTTCATTTCTGAGGACAGTATTTGAAACAAGTAGGCCACTAGGGTCACATACAGGATATTTCTAAAAACTGCAGAATCAAGGTAACAAATATTGGGAGAAGTTACCATCAGGGGATTTTTTTAAAGTCAGTTTTGCAGTTGCCTGCATTCTTGTAATTTGCAATTTTTTTCCAACGTCATATAATATTTGATACATTTAATGTACCTTTAAAGGGGTTCTCCGTGAATCAAGAAAATGGGAATAATTAAATATTACTTTATTATAAGTGTATTCCCCAGTATTTGTGATTAGTTATAATGGCTCATTTTGTCTAGGGAACAATCATGGACAATAAAATGGCGGCTGTTCTATTAGTACACATAAAACCTGTCCTAATCACACAGCAGGACAAGTTACTTCACAACAAGAGCTGCCTCATCTTCCAGGTACTGCGGCTCCTACACCTGTGAAACCGTCATCAGTCCTGCACCTGATCCCTATCAGAGGCCTATTTAAAGCAGCTCTGTGCGCATGTCTGATGCCAGAGTATCAGGTCTTCCAGCGTACTCCAGCTCTCAGTGCTCTCGTGTCTGTTCCTGTGATCCTGTCTCCTGATTGTTCCTCATCTCAGCTAGCCTGCTGGCTATCCAGTCTTCGGCTGAACCACTGCTTCCGCATGGCAAAGCGACCTGCTAGTCCCCGGCCGCGCAAATCCAACCCGCCTTGCGGCGGGCTCTGGTGAATACCCGGGGGCTAGTTAGACTCCGCATGCCAGTACTTGTTAGTACTCGGAAGCTGGCTAAACGGAACTACATCCGGCCCGCAAGGCTAGTGACAGTCAGTGATTTACCATGTGCACTGCTAAGCTGAAAAGGAGACTTCCAGAAAATATCTTACTAATGGATACTATCCTTGTTATGTCAATGGTTTTCACAGACCTTCAATGGGTGTGTTTGGTCTTCAGCACAGACCAATGTAATGCATGCTTCTGTTGTTCTTCCACTGACCGTAGGGTGTATAAGGGAACAGGGGACAGCACAAGTTCGTGATTCACTGATGTGTGAGTTAGCCCTAAGATTAACACTTCTGCCTTGAGATGTTACTCTACTTTCTACACCATCCCTTTTCTGATTAAAATTGAGAAAATTTTTGTGACTTTTTAAAAAGTTCCAGTTGAGAAATTTGGAGTGAAACTAATTAACATAGCTAACTATGCCCACTCTTTCACCCACTTTTCGAAACTGGAAAATTTTTGTGCAAATAAGCCAAACAAGTTGCAAATTCCTATTTAGCAACTTTTTAAACCAGAATTCTGGAATGCAGGGTTTGATAAATTCCTCCAGTTGAGTTTTGTTTGTCTATTAACACCTACCATGTTAAAAAATATTGGTTCACATTTACCGTATTTTTCGCCCCATAAGACGCATTTTTTTCATCCAAAAGGGGGGAGGGGAAATGCCCCTGCGTCTTATGGGGTGAATGCTAATGAGCGCTTCCATTATGGAAGCGCTCATTAACATCAGAGGACAAGGAAGCGGTGAAGACTCTATACTTACCGCTTCCTGGTCCTCTGTTCAGCTGTGCTGCGCACAGCGTGAGGGCGCTCTGTGACCTCACGATGCGTGCGCCGGGTGACAGCACAGCCGCAGCAGGGAGAAGACACAGCGCGAGCAGAGAGGAGTGGCGGTGTCCAGGAGCAGGAGAGGTAAGTGGATTTTTTTATTTTATTAGATCTGAGGCATGGGGGCTGGCATGAGGCTGGGGGCTGATGTTGGGCTGACGACTTGGAGCTGACATTTGGATGGGGGCTATGAGGCTGCCGGGGGCTGATATGAGGCTGCTGGGGGGCTATGAGGCTGCTGGGGGGGCTGATAGGCTGCTAGGGGCTGATATGAGGCTGCTGGGGGGCTGGTATGAGGCCTATGGGGGGCTGATATGAGGCATATGGGGGGTGCTGATATGAGGTATATGGGGGTTGATGAGAGGCATGGGGCTCTTATTTGAGGTCTGATTGGGGGTTATTCACATTGGGGTCTGAGCTGAGGTCTTATTGGGGTCTTATTAACATTGGGGGTCTTATTGGGGCTGTTAGCTGAGGTCTGATTAACATTGAGGGTCAGAATGGTGGTCTGACCAGAGGTCTAATGAAAAATATTTTTTTCTTATTGTCCTCCTTTAAACCCTAGGTGCGTCTTATGTGTCTTATAGGGCGAAAAATACATTTAAAATTTGCAAACAATTTTGACATTTTTAAATTTCATCTGCATTTTGTGTTCATTAAACTTCCAAAATGCTGTTTTTAATACTTTGAAGGTGCAGTTTTTAATAAAGGCTTGATTTGGGTTTGTAAAACAGCATATAGACCCTTCAAAGCCACTTCAGAATGGAATCGGTCCCTAAAAAATAGGTTTTCTTGAAAATTGCTGCTGAAATTATAAACATTTTAATGTCCCCCCAAAATAATAGCAGGTTTGAAAAACAATGCCGACATAAGGTAGGCACATGGTAAATGTTAAACATTAAGGCCCTGATTTATCAAGACTGGCATAGTACTCCAGGGACTGTGCCGCTGGAGGAGGCATTTCATTCTTGACCAGGTGTAGACCTCGTCATAAATGAAATGCTTCCTATGTCAGGCTGAAATCTCCTCAAGCTCATAGCTGGCACAGATTTAAGTAATAATTTAACCAATTTTATGGTGTAAATGATGATAAAAGTGTGGCCCCTTCCTCACGTCACCCTCACCACACCCCCTTTTTGTAAACTGACGAGGGTACCATAATGTATCAATTGCTACAAGATTTTGTATTGGCGTTTAAAAAGTCACAAATCTGGGCTTTGGCAATAGGGGAATGATAAATTTCCATCTATGATTTCTGTGAGGTATGTTTAAAAGCAGAGAAATGCAAATTTTGAAATAAAAACAAAGTATATCCAATTTTTCTACTACTAAAGTACAATCTCAGAATCACTTGGATACTTAAACGCATTCCAAATTGATTAACACATAAAGTGACATCTCAGATATGAAATTGGGGCTGCAGCGTTTGGCTGGAAGGGGTTAAAGATGAGGGTTCATGCAGATATGTTAATATAAGGATTGTCTGCATGGTCTCCATTACATATAGAAGGTGTGTGGTTAAGATTTCCTAGTTACTTCCACAAAACAAGGTTGGGCCATTTCCTTTAGAAACAATGCTTCCAAGAACAGAAATTCATTTTCTTGACTGAACACTTATGTAAAGCAAAGCATAACATCTTGGGAGGTGTCCAGATTGCTGAGCTGTGCAGAGATTTCTATGAATATTTTACATGTCAAGGAAACATTATATATACCGTATCTATATAATTATACATATGTGAAATTGCATGAAGAATAAAAAAAAACAAAATCTGTATTAGTGTTGTTATTATTTTTTGGTTTATAGGCACTCACAGTACTAAGTTTCATCTATGATGGAGAAAATTTTTAGGTAAGCCTCTTTCTAGCTGAATAGGCCTGAGAGTCTCAGATTTTATTATATCAGAGTGAGGTCTTAGTCCATATATGATATTTGCATCTATTGTATTAGTGTATATTTTCTGTGATTTTTTAAAATGACATTCACTTGACAGTGGAAAAAAATGGCTATGGAAAATGGACACACTGTTTTTCATGGCCATTTTTCAACCACTTTTGCAGCCATTTTCTGACCATCTAGCCATAAAAAAACGGATGACTGCAATTGCCTTTTTTTAAATTGCAACCACTGCAGTGCCTTCTGCATACACAATTTCCCCCATAGTGCCCCCTGGACATCAAACCCCCACCCAATAGTGCCAGCAGTATGATTAATACCACATTAGTGTGCCCTAGTATTGTTAATGCCCCCTTCAGTGGCCCCCAGCATTTTGAATGCTCCTATTGGTGACCCCCAGTATAGCTAAGGCAGTCTTTAGTGGCCCTAGTATGATTAATGACCCTTTGGTGCTCCAGCACTACTATTAATGCCCACTTTGGTGGCCCCCATGTGTTATGAATGCCCCATTAGTTGCCACCAGTAATAAAAATGTCCCCATTAGTGGCCCCAGTATTATCAATGCCACCATTCTGCTTGTCTTGTGTATATATATAAAAAAAAAAAAAACAAACGTCACCTAATCCACTTGAACACACAGGAGACTCGCTCCTCACTGGATGTGCAGGACAAAACCTGCCCTCCCAGCATGATGACATATCGCAAGTCCTGCTGCCTCCACTTCAGTGAAGTTCAGTGAAATGGATGCAGCAGGACCTGCAATGCATCATCGCGCTGGGAGAGCAGGTCCTGTCTTGCACATAAAGTGAGGAGCAACTGTTCCCTGTGTGTTGAAGTGGATGACCTGAGTTTTTTTTTTTTTTACTCAAGCCAAAGGCTTTACTAATAAGCACTCCGCATTTGAAGCACACATTAGCATACCTCCCAACTTTTGAAAATTGCAAAGAGGGACAATATGTGCGGCGTGCATCACGGCAGTTTTTTTATACTAGGCCACGCCTCTAACTCCGCCCAAATCATAATTACTGGAACCCCTGCGGCATTTTTTTTTTCTTGCGCTTCAATGTCCATATAAATATGACTACATAAATCATCAGATTATAGATATTTTAAGGTCCAAATTGCACCAAATAATGAAGTTCTTGTCTAATATACAGGTAGAAACCATACAGACACTTTAGTAAGGAGCAATTTAGTAAATGTATTAATGACCATTTATGCATTAGTTCTCCAGGTCAAAAAGAGGGACATTTAAAGGGAACCTGTCATCTCCAAAACACCCCCTGAACTAGAGTAAGCGGCGTATAGTGTAAGTGATGCTGAATCCGAATATGTAAGTTTTATCTTCATACTCACTTCCATTCTGACGCTGTGCTCCCACAAACCAGCAGTAAAATGCACTCAGTGGACTCTTCTTTGAGTCCTCTCCATTATGTGAGTGAGCACTGGAGTCCACGGAGTGCATTTTACTGCAGGTTTGTCAGAGCACAGCGTCGAAATGGAAGTGATTATGAAGATAAAAATTACATATTCGGATTCAGCATCACTTACACTTTATACCGCTTACTCTAGTTCAGGGGGTGTTTCGGAGATGACAGGTCCCCTTTAAGGATCAAAGAGGGACAGAGGGACTTAAGTCAAAAAGAGGGACTGTCCCTCCCAAAGAGGGACACTTGGGAGGTATGCATTAGTAATAGTGCCTGCCCGGCAGTGCCCAAATCCCACACATTTGTAGCTATACAGATATCCCGGCAAGACATTTTTTAGGTCCCAGAAAGAGGACATGTCCAGCCAAAAGAGGAGATCTGGTCACCCTAGCTTTACACAACTTTCACACAGCAGTATTTTGCACCAGTATTTGTAAGCCAAATGTACTGCACTGTGAAAGTAACATCGCAACTGGACATCCTACATAAAGGACAACCATCACAACAAAGTTCTAGTGAATAAGATTACACTGCAGCCATAAAAGAGGATTTTCCTGGTTTACCAATGAGCAGTGAGTTGTGTAGTGCTGACCTCCGGTGGACCATATAAAAACTACAAAATTATATATATATGCCTCTTCCCAGATAACAAAAGGAAGGGAATTAATCAAGGCCTATGCTCCAGATCGTGCAAAAAAAAAAAAAAAGGAACAACTTTTTGGGTTTATTTGTGCAAAACTGTAGGATTTTTACACCGCTTTAGTGGGTAGAAAAGTGAGCATGGTTAGTTAATTAGATTCACTCCAGATTTATAAACTGATGCTTTTCATCTCAGTCTCACTTTTCATCTAAAGCAGAAAAAGCAGAATAACATCTCACAACAGAAATGAACCATATATATTTGGCCCAAATTCCAACAAAGCAGACACCTGAAAAACTGACATTATATTCATTATTACTTGGACACATGGCTTCACTGTAGCTTCCTGTCCTGAACATGTTGTGTTCTGTTGCACAATATATTGGCATTGATGTATATTGATGATGACTACAACTAAATACCTGTCAGCTGAAAGAACTTGCCATGCAGTTTTATACAACTAGGACTTCAATATAATAAATTTGCATTTGCATTGATCTATTATTGCTTCTCAGCACAATTCATATCGCTTCTCAGTTTAATTAATAGTATACTAAGCCCTAATCTACATGCTGTACATGAGGCATTAGTATACGTTTTGATCATAATACATAGGCCCACTCACCACACCAAGTGTTTCTCTACAAGTAGGTGCCTACTCTAAATTGGTGCAGCACCACATGGCGACCACCACCGCTACAACACCACGCCAGCAGGTAGTTCGACCCAGCAGTCCAACAGCTGTAGTGCTGTGCCTGTGGGTTGGTGCTGCTCAGTGCCAAGGGGGCTTGGTCTGACAGCAGGGGTGCTGTTGGACTGCTGGGTGACTCCACCTGCTAGAATGTTAACTATTTTATGAGGTATTACTATTTTTCTGTTTGTGTTTGGAAAATCAACAATAAGTAGATTTAAATATGCCTGGGACACACACATCTGTCCTAAGATAAGTAATAATATAAGTGCAGACTCGATGGGCCATGTGATCTTTTTCTGCTGTCAATCTTCTATATTTCTATTTCTTCAGAGCACAGAAATTAAAATTTAGAAAACGGAATTTTTTCAAAATTTTTTATATACCGTATTTTTCGCTTTATAAGACGCACTTTTTCCCCCAGAAGTAGGGGGGAAATTGCAGTGCGAATACTAGTAAACGCTTCTATTATGGAAGCGCTCACTAGTATGTATTAGGTGCCGTGAGCGGGGAAACATACTCACCCTCCTGCACTGCAGCTCCACTCTGGGTCCAGCGCTCCCATGTCTTCTCCTGCCGGCGCTGCACTGTCCTGACCCCGTACAGCATCAGGACGTAGTGTGCGCAGAATGACCTCACGCTGCACGCAGACAGGTGACAGTGCAGCGCCAGCAGGAAAAGACAGAGGAGCGCCGGACCTGGAGCGGAGCCGCAGTGCAAGAGAGGTAAGAGTATTTTATTTTATTCTTATGGGGCTGGTGGGCTGACCTGAGGTCTGATGGGGCACAGTAGGCCGATATGGGGGCTGATCTGAGGTCTGATGGGGGCAAAGTGGGCTGATATGGTGGCTGAGTGGGCTGATCTGAGGTCTGATGGGGGCTGATATGGGGACTGAGTGGGCTGATATGGGGGCTGATTTGAGGTCTGATGGGGGCAGAGTGGGCTGATATGGGGGCACAGTGGGCTGATCTGAGGTCTGATGGGGCAGAGTGGGCTGATATGGGGGCTGATATGAGGTCTGATGGGGGCTGAGTGGGCTGATATGGGACCTGAATGGGCAGATATGGGGGCTGAGTGGGCTGATTTGAGGTCTGATGGGGCCGATTTGAGGTCTGATGGAGGTCTGAAAGGGCTGATCTGAGGTCTGCTAGGGGTCTGAAAGGACTGATCTGAGGTCTGCTGGGGGTCTGACATGGAGGGCTTATATGGGGTTCTGATGTGATGTTCTGAAATTTATGGGGGGGTCTGATACGAGGTCTGATGAAAAATATTTTTTTCTTATTTTCCTACTCTAAAATCTGGGGTGCGTCTTATCATCGGGTGCGTCGTATGAAGTAAAAAAAAAAAGGTAAATAAAGGTACAGGTGTATCTCAATAAATTAGAATATACGGTAATTGAAAAGATAATTTATTTCAGTAATTCAATTCAAAATGTGAAATTTTACAAAGATTCATTACAAACAGACTGATCTATTTCAAGCATTTATTTCTTTTAATGTCGATTATTATGGCTAATGAAAACTCTACAGTTAATATCTCACAAAACTAGATTACATAAGACTAATTAAAACATGATTTTTAATATAATAGTGTTGGCCTACTGAGAGGTATCTACAGTATATTTAGTCTGGGCACCTTTTGCATGAATTACTGTATTAATGCAACATGGCATGGAGGATATCAGCCTGTGCCACTACTGAGGTGTTATGGAAGCCCAGGTTGTTTTGATAGTGGGCTTTAGCTCGCTTGTTGTCTCATCTTTCTCTTGACAATACGCCATAGATTCTCTATGAGGTTCATATCAGGCAAGTTTGCTGGCCAATAAAGCACAGTTATACTGTGATTATTAAACCAGATATTGGTACTTTTGGCAGTGTTGCTGGGAAATTAAACCATGCTTCCCTCTGCTGACAAGCTTTATGGAAATGCTGAAGTGCTCTAAAATTTCCTGGTAGATGGCTGCGCTGAATTTGGACTTTATGTAATACAGTGGACCAACACCAGTAGATGAGATGGCTCCCCAAACAATCACTGACTGTGGAAACTTTACACTGGGACTTCAAGCAACTTGGATTGTGTGCCTCTCCACCAGACTCTGGGACCTCGATTTCCAAATAAAATGCAAAATGTACTTTCATCTGAAAACAGGACTTTGGACCACTGAGCAATAGTCCACACCTTATTCTCTTTAGTCATGAGTGGCTTGACCAAAGGGAATGCAACAGTTTTAGCCCATGTCCTGGATACATCTGTGTGTGGTGGCTCTTAAGGCACTGACTCCAGCTGCAGTCCACACCTTGTGAATCTCCCCCAAATTCTTGAATGGCCGTTTCTTGACAATTCTTTCAAGGCTGCGGTTATCCCTGTAGCTTGTGCACCTTTTTCTACCACACATTTCCTTTCCACTCAACTTTCCATTAATGTGTTTGGATACAGCACTCTGTGGCCAGCCAGCTTCTTTAGCAATGACCTTTTGTGCCTTGCCCTCCTTGTGGAGGGTGTCAATGACTGTCTTCTAGACAACTGTCAGTCAGCAGTCTTCCCCATGATTGTGGAGCCTATTGAACCAGACTGAGGGAACATTTAAAGGTTTAGGAAACCTTTGCAGGTGTCTTGTGTTGATTAGCTGATTACAGTGTGACACCATGAGTCTACAATATTGAACTTTTCACAATATTCTAATTTTCTGACATACTGACTTTTGGCTTTTTATTAGCTGTAGGCAATAATAATCAACATTAAAAGGAATAAACACCTGAAATAGATCATGATGTGTCTAAAGAAGCTATATATGCGTTTCACTTTTTGAAACAAATTACTGAAATAACTAGCATTTCAAGGTTCTGATACTTGTAAAATTAGTCTGTTAATGTTAATACATGTAAGTGATGACAATATTAGAGTGAAATAATACATTTATTGGAGAAAACTGTACAATTGAAAGGAGGCTCTAGTACCCTGTTAGGTCACCTCCAGCCTGGATACAAGATGATATATAGTCAGGCATACAGGTTCTGTATGGTATACTGCAACACATTTACCCACAGATCTTGAAGATGGGCCTGTAGATCCTGCAAATTCGTAGGTTGCTAAAGCTGGTTCCATTGCTTGATTGATGATAAATTTGACAACCGGGCAGGCCAAGGAAGTGTTGCAATCTGGCAGAGGCATTCTTGGTAAACCCTTGCTGTCTGTGGGCAAGCATTATGCTGCTGGAAATACCAGCAGGAAGCCCTGCCATGAGAGGCAACACATGGCCACAGGTTGTCCTGTACATATCGCAGAGCTGTTAGTCTACCTCATATCACTACTAGGGGTAACCTACTGGCATATGCTATGGCTCTCCAACCCATCACACCAGCAGCTGGAGTAGTGTGTTGCTCCACAGCAAAGGCAGGATTGAAGTGCTCACCACAACTCCCCAATACTCAAACCCGATATATGTTGAGATCCCAAACAGAAAACTACATTTGACACTAAAGAGGATATGGTCCATAGCAGTCCTGCTTTTTTGTTCACGATAATACTGCAAACGAAGGTGATGGTAGCTGATGGTCAATGACAGAACATGTATTGGCACCATGGCACCAAATTTCCTTCGGCTAAGTAACTACAAATAGTTTGGACAGAGTTGTGCAATTAAGGCGTCATCTGTGTCTGGATCGTGAATAGCAAAAGGTGGCAGATGCTTGTGCGTGGATCAAACAATCCTCTTTACTGGTGGTCTGTCTGGAGACTGTTTGCAGTGTGTGTGTGTGCCCTCACAAACATTGCCAACACTTCCTAACAGCTAGGTCAGGATGGCTTAGGTACCAGGCAATTTGTTGAAACAACCATCCTGCTTCTCACAGTCCAATGAAGTGCTCCCTCTCAAAGTCTGTCAACCGGTCAAATTGTCTTTGAATGTGTACTAGAGGCATGTCTAGCAGTTAATGTCTCACCAAGAGGTACACTACCCAAAAGAAGCCTCTGAGAGTCTTTCTATATGGCAGTATGGAAACACTTAAGGCTGTATTACACTGACAGATAATCTGGCAGTTCATCACATAAGCATTCGCAGTAACGCTCGTTAGCAATGACCTGGCAGTGTAATACTGCTGCCAATTAGCCAATGAACGAGCAAACGCTCAATCATTGGGTAATCCAGATTTTTAAACTAATTTAAAAATAGTTTGCCAGCAGCAGATCGTGCTGTCTAATCACTATCTCCTGCCAGCAAACAACTAGTCAGTATGGGGATGAGCGATGGCATAGCGATCACTGCTTCCCATACCCTGGAGGAGATTGCTGAATGTAATAGCAGCGGTCTCCTCCACTGACAAGCAGCCGATTGCTGGGAAGCAACGCTTCCCTCCCTACAATCAGCTGCATGATCGCACAGTCTAATACCGCCTTTATACTCATCTGTGTCAAGACCCAGTGTCTAATTGGACCACACTTGTAATCATTCACATATCTGCCTGAGATAACTGCATGCAGTCTTGCAGCAATCCAACATTTCTATCTATCAACAAAATATGTTTTTATAGCCATGATAAAACTTGGTCCAAGCAGGTGCTTAATACTGTTTTTTATGTAATAAATCTACATTAATAAACACTATAATAAACACTATATAGCCAAGATCCCCTATAGGGTAATCCTCGGGGTGTTAATATATACAAAACCAGTTTGATCACACCTTTGATCAACAAAATTTGCCCCTTTAGGGATTCCCTAGGATTATGTAGATAAGACTTAACTTTTATTAGAAATGTATAAATAACAAATATTGCACTCAAAAATATTAAAACTGTCAGCCGGCAGCTGTGCCCTATTGGTACTAACACCCACGTGTTGTGGGTATAATTAGGTAGCCAGGAGTCACCTTTTTATGAGGATATATTTTTATAGATACTATGTGACAACATATAGTTGGGGAATGGTAATAGCCCTTAATTCTGGAACATAGTATCATTAATAATAGAGGTTTAGAACTGTTGAGCCTATAATAGTTACTTTTGTTATAATTGCACTACAAACAGGCTTTCTGTTCGTTGTATCGCTGTGTGCTGCCACTATGCACACAGCGATCAATGCCTGGGCTGTATGAGAGAGTCTGCCTTATTTCAGGTCAGAGCCCTCTATGTAGGCTATTTTCACAGTTCACTACTAACCTCTATTAGAAAAGGCTGGTCGTGCAGCAGCAATGGTTGTGTTAATAATGCTGCCTATGTTTTAATAAGACCGGGGAGCTGCTTCCCCAACAGAGCAGGCTTGTATAGCGGTTCGCATGCCACTGAGGGACACTGGAGCGTTACAGTCACGTGGTGCGTGACCGCTCCGGACTGTCCGTCAGCCTGTCCTGCGTGTGAACCTGCAAGTGCGCGATATGTGATCGACGCTAGGTACCGTCTGTGTAACTGATCGGGGACACCTTTCCCCCGACCAGTGAAAGATCGGTACTACAAACTGGCTCTGTATCCGGGAGATCGCGGGTCTGTGCGGTCACGTGATACGTGATTACCGCGATTTGTTTGTCTCCCTGTACAGCGCCAGCCAGGACAATGCCTCGCTCTGTATGCTGTTTCCCTAAGCAGCGCTAGCACAAACCTTTGCCTCACTCCATAAATAGCTACAATAGGACTTTGCTGCCAACTGTCTAAAACCTGATGTCACCTGGGTGATAGACAGAAAGATGACCCACCTCCAACCAGGTAGGGACAGGAAGAATAAATTTGACCCTCCTCTGGCTCCTCCTCAGTGTCTTACTAGACCAACAGCCTAGAGAGTCTATTCATGCGTATAAACTTTTTTTGTTTTTCATTCACACCTTTATCTAGACCAGGGATCTCAAACTCGTGGCCCTCCAGCTGTTGCAAAACTCCCAGCATGCCCCAATAGCTGTAGGCTCTCCTGGCATGATGGAAGTTGTAGTTTTACAACAGCTGGAGGGCCACGAGTTTTGAGTTCTCTGATCTAGACTATGTGCACCCCAATCCCAATAGGTTTTCTCATTTTGCTTTTTATGGGGGGGGGGGGGGACCTTATGCCGTCATGGAGGATTCAAGAAAAGGAAATTACCGGTAAGTAATATGGTTTTTCCTCTTCATCCTCCATGGCATACAATGAGATATAACATATTAACTATTTTAGGGAGGGACAATGGCCTGTAAAACTTCCCTACCAAAGGCCAGGTCCTGATTATTGCTTGTATAAACCCTATAGTGTTTTATGAAGGTATGGGGGCTTGACCAAGTGGCTGCCTTACAAATTTGTTCCATGGTTGCATTAGCCTTTTCCATCCAAGATGTAGAGATCGATCTTGTGGAGTGGGCCCTCAACCCTTGGGGAGGTTCCAATCCTGAAGATTTGTATGTCTCCAAAATAGTCATTTTTATCCATCTTGAAATGGAATCTTTTGTAGCTCTATGACCTTCGTAAGCACCCATAAACTGGACGAACAAATAATTTGTTTTTCTAAAAGATTTAGAAGCCTCCAGGTAGTGTAATATGGCCCTACATACGTCTAGCTTATGAAAACGCATCAGCTCCTTTATTTTTTGGATCTGCGCAAAAAGATGGAACAATTTCCTCTTGTTTATGGAAATTTTATACCACTTTTGGGAGAAACGAATCTTCTAATTTAAAAACTATCCTGTTGGGAAGGATCGTACAGAATGGTTCTAATATTTTCAGAGCCTAAATTTTGCATACCCTACGGGCAGACATAATGGCCACTAACAATAATGTTTTTAGGGTAAGGAATTTTAGAGAAATCTCCAACATAGGCTCAAATGGTACTGTTGTTAATCCGGAAAGCACTATATTCAGGTCCCATGGAGGTACTTAATCAGGGGCCTCAAACGGTCTGCTCCTTTCAGAAACCGAATGACCCACGGGTGATCAGCTATTTTTTTATCGAACACCGGGATTAGGGCGGAAATATGGACTCTTAGCATATTAGGACGCAAACCTTTTTCAAAACCAGCCTGTAAAACTCCTAACACTGCTTGGATGGAAAATTTTTGAGGGGAATCAATGGATTCTGAACACCAAGCGCAAAAAGTGTTCCATACTTTTGAATAAATTTTAGAAGTAATTTCCTTCCTCCCGGCCACCATTGTATTTATTATGGCGTCTGATAGCCCTTTGGATCTTATGGTTACCCTCTCAGGTTCCATGCCGCCAGGTGTAATTTGTCTACTCTGGGATGGAAAATTGGGCCTTGGGATAATAGGTCTTCCTGCCAAGGAAGGACCCATGGGCTCTGAATTGACAGGCGTTTCAACAGTGGAAACCACGATTTTTTGGGCCAAAGAGGTGCTATAAGAATTACATGAGCCCTGTCCTGACGAATCTTCTTTAAAACTCAGCGATTAACGGTAAGGGAGGCAATGCATATGCGAGATGGAAATCCCACACTCTGGATAGTACGTCTACTCCCATATTTCCGTCGTAGGGATTCAGAGAGAAGAAACTTTTTAACTTTGCATTTTTTGCGGAGGCGAATATATCAACCTGAGGCAGACCCCACCTTTCCACGATCTGGAGGAAGACCTGATATTTCAGACTCCATTCGGTAGACTTCATTTCAACCCTGCTTAGGAAGTTGGCTTTTGTATTTAGTGACCCTTTTAGATGTACAGCGGTCATGGACATTAGCTGCTTTTCTGCCCATGAGAATATTCTTTCATGCTACTTGGCCTAAATCCATGCTCTTTGATCCCCCTTGATGGTTTAAGTAGGCCATCACAGTAGCGTTCTCCGACCTTACTTGGACATCTTTTCCTACTACTTTTGGGGACACTGCCTTTAACGCTTCCCAGACTGCTAGAAGTTCCCTCATGTTTGAGGATAAGGACGCCTGATGATTGGACCATTTCCCTTGAACAGCAAGGTGGGAACCAAAAGCTCCCCATCCCCACTTGCTTGCATCTGTTGTTATGATCTGTAAGGGACCCGGATTCCAGGGAACTCCTCCCTGTAGATGAGTTGGACTCAACCACCACCGCAGGGATTGTTTTACCTGAGGAGTTATTAAAATTATCTTGTCTAAGGAGTCTAAGTTCCATCTCTTCAACATCCACTGCTGTAGTATTCGCAAGTGGAATTGTGCCCATTTCACTGCGGGGATGCAGGAGGTCAGAGTGCCCAACAGTCTCATGGCTTCTCTGACCGGACAAGATGAAACTTTGCCACCTTGTCTATCACTCCAGATACCTTTTGATCAGGAAGGATGTTTTTTTGGCGAACTGAATCTAATAGTACTCCTAAAAAGATCAGCTTTTGGGAAGGGCAGGGATTAGATTTTTCCCAATTTATTACCCAACCTGTATTGTATAATGTTTGGCAGGTCTGAAAAAGACTGTTGTTTAGGTCTTGTGTTGAATTCCCTACAATTAGAAGAACGTCTAAGTAGGGAATTACTATCACGTTTTTCCTTCTGAGATGAGCCACTACCTCTACCATTTCTTTCGTGAACACCTTCGGTGCCGAAGTAATTCCAAAGGGCAGGGCTTGAAATTGGAAGTGAAAAAGATCCTTCCCCAGAAAAACTGCAATACGTAAGAACTTTTGGGAAATTTCACCTACCGGGATGTGATGGTACGCATGGACGGAAAGAGATGTCGCATCCCTTTGATATTAAATTTAAAACCCACGGATTTTCCGTAATCTCTCTCCAAGAATCTGAAAAACCCTTTAGCCTTCCCCCTACCAAGGTCCTGGCGTCATTGCTTTGAAGTTTCTGTATTTTTGGGGGTGAACAGAAAACCTCTTCCTCTACTACCTTCTTGATTTTTATCTTTTGACCATTGTCCCAGCCTGTCCGATCTTTTAGATTGAAAGGAACCGCCTTTTTTGGTTTTACGAAAGGGAAACTTTCTTTTATGTTTCTTTAGGAAAAGATTTTTAGAGTCTGCTGCCTTCTCTAGAATGGTTTCTAAATCCTGCCTGAATAATAAGTTTCCATGAAACGGGAGAGCACACAATATCATTTTAGAGCTAGTGTCTCCCGTCCATGATTTTAACCATAAAGCCCTTCTTGCGACAGCCGCCAGGCCCGTGGTCCTTGCCGCCATCCTACCTGATTCTGCAGTAGAATCTGATTTAAAAAATCTACTGCTTTCAACAACAAGGGAAAGGAGTCTTTTAAAGGCATCGTACTGAGTACCCTCTTTGATTAAGAACTCCAACTGCTGAAGCCACCTCTTAAGGGACCTAGCTACAGCCGTAGAAGCCAGGTTAGGCTTGAAAGAGCAGCTGCAGCTTCCCAAGTCTTCCTTAAACTAGCATCCACCTTTTTATCCATGGGCTCTTTAAGGGACACCATGTCTTCAAATGGCAAAGCATTAGACCCTTTAACTTATTTATAGAGGGATACGTCAACCTTAGGACAAGATGTTAGTAATGCTTCATCCTCATTATCAAAAGGCAGTCTAGGCCTCATTGTTTTGGGTATAAACAGTTTTCTATCCAGGGCTTTCAACTCCCTTTTTATAAGGTCATGTGTGTTTTTGTGGACTGGAAATACTCTTTTTTTCCTTTGTTCTAGACCACTGAACATTTGGTCCGGGAGTGACCTCTGAACCTTATCATCAGATAGATTCATCATAGCCCGAACTGCTTTTATTAACTCCTTCGTGTCTTTCGATGAGAAAAGAAAGCTTTTAAATTCAGTATCAGATCCAGAAGAATCTACGGACTCCTGAGATTCTGAGTCTGACTCGTGGTCTGAATCTGAACCAGCCCTTTGCTCTCTATGTTTTGAAGAAGAAGGACCGGATACAGGTATGGGGTTTTCTGCAAGAGCTGAACGCATTTCCTCCCTTATGACATCTCTAAGTTCCTCCCTGATAGAAGGGACTAGATCCTTAGCCATATTGGCTGTACACTTTTTACATAATTTTTTGTTATATGTGTCAGGGAGTTTTATGGAACACATAATACATCGCTTAATTTTAGGGCTAGTTTTTACTTTTTTTAGAACTCTCCCTCTCCCTCTACAAACACACCAGGGGAGAGAGAGAAAATAACAGAGGGATTAGCATAATAATAGTATTAGCATCCTCCCCAGGCTCCCAGAAGGGAGAACTTACAGTCGCAGGACCTACAGCAGACTCCATTTGGCCAGATGCAGTATCAGACATGTTGTCAGGCCAGAAGTCCTACAAACACTACTTAAATAGCCCTTACCTGCAGACCTCAGATGAGAGGGAGACTTCCGCCTTGATTACCGCACCAAGCCGCATTGCTCCGCCCCCTCTCCGCATCACTATACCTGGAAGTCTCGTTGGAACGCACAAGACTACCTGTGAAGTCACCACCAGAGCTGGAACTGTCGGGTGGTGGCCGGGGGAACTCAACTGAGTGTCCGGCCCCACATGGACCTCCTCACCTGGCACAACAGTGGGAGGTAAGGGAATGGCGTCCACCAAAAGTTTCTTAGCCAGTATCAACAAAACCCAACTAGGGAGTTGATGTTGGCTGTATTCCCCTCATGTGGTATGGGCATTAGGAAAAATAATAAACTGCCGCTTCTGCTGCCCTAAAAAAAGGCCCCCTATCGGCAAGTGCCATGAGGCATGATCCTCTCCCACCTGGAAGGGACAGGAAGACACTGAGGAGGAGCCAGAGGAGGGTCAAATTTATTCTTCCTGTCCCTACCTGGTTGAAGGCGGGTCATTTCGCTCGTTGTATGCTGTCATGGAGGATGAAGAGAAAAATAATGATTGCAGTGTTTGAACACCACAAAAAACTCAAATGAATATATGAGTTTCTACTTTTACACTAATGTTTCTATTTTCCAGTATTGAGATCCGTCATAGGATCTAAATACCGGAGAAAAACGCTTCCATTTTGTCCCCATTCATTGTCAATGGGGACAAAACGTAACTGAACAGAACAGAGTGCTCCAAAATGCATTCCATTCCGTTCCCATACCGGACAGCAAACCGCAGCATGCTGCATTTTTCTTTCCGTCCTGGGATGCGGAGCAAGACTGATCCGTCATGATCCACAATGCAAGTCAATGGGGACAGATCCGTTTTCTCTGACACAATAGAAAACTGATCCATTTCCCATTGACTTTCAATGGAGTTCATGACGGAACTGTCATTGCCATGTTAAAGATAATACAACTGGATCCATTCATAACTGATGCAGATGGTTGTATTATCAGTAGAGATGAGCGAATGTGCTCGTAACGAGCACTGTAGCGCTCGGCTACCCTGTGCTCGCATGGGCGCAGGCATCCGGATCCGTCCTCCTCACCCGACGGATCCAGATGCCTGCGCCCATGCGAGCGCAGGGGAGCCGAGCGCTACAGTGCTCGTTATGAGCACGTTTGCTCAGCTCTAATCAGTAATGGAAGCATTTTTGCTGAGCCCTGCCAGATTCAGCAAAAATGCTAGTGTGAAAGTAGCTTAACCAGTTTATTGATATTAATCATTCTGTGCCCTCAGAGAATTTTTTTTTTTCCAGCAAAGATTCCATTTTGAAAACTGTAGCACGTTCAGTCAATTAAAGCAGATTTGCTGCGGAATTTACCCATTGAACTCAATGGAGTTTGAAAAACCACAAGCCTGAAGGGTCGTGCAGATTACCTGTGGATCTGAGAGGAATAGGAAATTCCATTATTCTGTGAATTGTGCCTCACTCGGCAAGACCGGCAAGTTCCTACCACCAAGTCACTTTACAAGGGGTCGGACACAAAATGGCACCCGGATAGGTAGCATGATGCTTATTTTTTTTTTTAACCGAAAATTATATCAAAGTAGAGTTAAACTATGCATCAAATCTGCACCTATGTGTCAAAATCTGCATTTCCAGGTGGGATCTTATCAGCACGAAAATCCATTTGAGTTTAGCCTAAAAGGGTTCTCCATTTTCAAATAATCCCTACTTGTGAAAAGAATCTATTGCCAATAAGGTGATCTTAAAAGTGCCTCCCGGGAATATGCTACGATCTATGGGGAGACCTGCCAGGCAGGTGTTTTAAGGGTTTGTGTGCTGCAATGATATCAATCATCTACCCTCGGGATGAGTCATCAATATCACATCAGTGGGGGTCCGACTCTTGGCACCCACACAGATCAGATGATCTTAGAGGTCGCAGCATTCATGCAAGCACTGCAGAGTCTTCAATACAGCATTTGCATGAGTGCAGCAACCACTTCAAACTGATCGGCAGGGGGGGCTGAGAGTGGGACAGGTCATCAATATCTTGAAACAGGACAACCCCTTTAAATATATGAAAAGAGGGCGTCGAAGGTCTGTCACTGTGTTTTCTGCCTCAATATAAATTTAGTGCATACTTGGGAATGAAGACTAGTGAAGAAAACATCAGTCGTTACGACTGTCCCCCAGGGTCCTTTATACTGGACTTCTGTTAGGTCTCCTTTACCAGGGAATGAGGAATGCAGTCAGTGAAGAAATCGTCACATGGAATGCAGGTATGACATGAGTAGTAAAGTGATCTTTAAACACACGTTAAAGAGAAATTAATAGGGGGGGGGGGATACATGGTCATAGATGAAACCTTAGTTTTTTTACTTCATCACAGGACTTGACACAAGACCTTGAGAAAAAGGAAAATTTCCAGTACCTCAAAGAAGACGTTAAATAACCAACAGAACAACATTCTTTCAGAATAATCCCAGTTTTAATTTACAAAGTTTGGTGGTAAAAGGTCAATTCTGCAATGAAGTGCGCACTAGGTTCTCATACAAAAGAAAGCATTTATTCTGTTTGCGTGCTGACCCCTGCAGGCCAGTTTCTAAACTGCATAAATCCACACCTTGCAGTGTTCTCAGAGGATTTCACTCATCTAATACAAGCGGTGAGGTCAAGGGTTTCAAATAAAAGGATGACTGTACTTAGATATTTCAATGAAAAAGTGCCCCTTCCAATGTGTGACCATGACAGGCAAAATATTAAGATGTTCAGAATCTAAGCCATAGATTACACACCATTTGTACCTCCATAACGCACAGTGGTACTGCCTAATAACGAATATGTCAACCAGCCTACAGCTATGTGGATGGAAATCGACCCAGATGACCGAGACTGGAGATTTTGCTTCTGCATTCAATTTCTTTCCGTGTTAACGTTGAGGCTGGTTATTCCCTACCAGCTCCACATTTAGGCTGGGTTCACACGTGACTGAATAGCTGCAGATTTTTTGTGCGGTAACGCCATGGCGTTATACAGAACCAGCAGAGTGGATGAGAATTTATGAAATCTCATCCACCCTGCGTACAACAACCGCAGCGTAAATTGACCTGGTTTAAAGGCTGCAGCATGTCTATTGATGCTGTCTATCTCCCTAGCAGATTTTATCCTTTGCAATGGGAAGGGTGAAGTCCGCTGGCTTTGCTGCAGCAAAATTGCATGTAAGAAATTGTTATTTTTTTTGTTTTGAATTTTGCCGCTGCAAATTTTCCAGCTGTATTTTCGGTCACATGTGAACCCAGTTCACAGCCAAAGCTACTGGGTGTCAACCACATTGTTAAAAAAATCTGCTATAAAGATGGGGGCAGGTGCAGATAGGGGTATGCAACATAAGCCCATTGAGAAATAATTCAGCTATATCACAGTGGATAACCTACTCAATGGGGTTACAAGGAAAAGAAAAGTGTGATCCTTTGTAAAAGTGCCTTTACTCAGACAGCAATTATCGGGAACGAACCAAACATTCCTGATAATTGCCTGATCTTCAGAAGTCGCTTGTTCCCATAGAGAATAACTGTTTCTGGGTAGCAGATTGCTCTTTAAATAGGAATATCTGCTGCCCAGTAACTATGACATCAGGTGCCAGTGGAAAGCCGAGCACCCGACACCTTTACACAGGGCAATTATCAGGAACGGGAATTAAGTAAGAGGATCTAAATGCAGCTTGCACATGAAGACATATGTACACTTTCCACTCCAATTATTACCTAAGGTATTTTAGATCCAGAATAACAGTCCTTTTCAAATTGTAAAATTCTGTAAGATGGTTTGGAGCATCTACAAAAAAAATTATTGTATTTAAATAAAAAAATAAAAATAGAATAAGGCCTCATGCACACGAACGTGTGCCGGCCGTGCCCGTGCTGCGGGCCGCAAACTGTGGTCCGCAATGCACGGGCACTGACCGTGAGGCCACCGCATGCGGATCGCGGACCCATTCACTTGAATGGGGTCTGCGATCCGCATCCGAGGGTCTGCACTGCAAAAAAGTAGTGCTTACGCTACTTTTTTGCGGTGTGGAGGCACAGCCAGAAACACCACAGAAGCACACCGTAGTGCTTCCGTGGTGTTCCGATCCGTGCCTCTGCTCCTCCCGGATTGCAGACCAATTGAAGTGAATGGGTCCGCTATCCGTGATGTGGCTGCACACGCCCGGTGCCCGTTTATTGTGGACCCGCCGTATGCGGCCCGCAGCACGGGCACGGCCGGCACACGTTCGTGTGCATGAGGCCTAAGGGTCAGCATTTTACCAATTCCATTCTGACGCTTGCCAGTCCCCATCGACACTGAAATGTAACCTGTGATCTTAAGATGACTCAGGAGGAACCAGAACGTGGATATCAGTTGGAGACCCAGTATGCAGGAGCAGCAGGGAATTTTTTTTTTTTTAACCCATCTAAGGGCAACCATAGGAGAACAAAATTTCAATAAAAATTGAAAATTCCCCATTGTAATTAGTCGCTAAGGAGTTCTTGCCATGCTGATAACGAACGGTAGCCTGCATAGGATTGGATCACTGCTTAGTAAACAGCAATTTGGCCATAGGGCAACAATGAAACCTAAACCATTGGACCCTGGGGATGGAAAGGTCAAAATTCCTGTTTAAGGCATTGGACTATTGCTCCAGTACACCCATTAAAAAGTCCTGATGAAGAGTCAGTCACAGTATACTGCCATCCAGAACCAAGGCTCCCATGTCATGGGTATACATCACATGACAACTCTCCCATGATATACCCTTTTTACAAGAGTACATATTAAATACCTGAGTTTCACACACACAAAAAATAAAAAAATAAAAAAAATCTGCATAGGGTCATAACTGGCCTATAAACCCTAGTAATATGCAGCCCTTACCTAACTTGCACGGAAAGGCGGGGGAGGCATTACCCCTGCTCCTAGAGGCTCTGTTCGCCCACCTTTGGTAACGCCCAGTTCCTCTTGAGTGACAGGGCCAGGCAGCGTTAGTCTCTTCCTGCCGGCCCTGTCCTCCGTGTATATCCCACGCCTGCGCCGTCCCCTTCAGTATACGGCGCAGATGCAGTGAGTGAAAGGCGCTCGCCGGCTCCCTCACTGCACCGAATACATCACAATCGAGCAAAGCGCAGGCGCAGTGAGGAAGCCGGGGAGTGCCCTTTACTCACTGCGCCGAATACTAAAGGGGATGGCGGAGGCGCGGGATATACATGGAGGACAGGGCCGGCAGGAGGAAACTAACACTCAGCTAGAGTTAGAGTCAGGTGACATTGGCACATCTGTAATGTCAGCCTGATTCATATCCAAATATCTGGTGACAGAAACCCTTTAACAAATGCTATTTTGCAATGGGTGACAAGAAGTTTTTGTATTTAAGGCATGGTCCCCTTTTCGTATTGTAGGTCATGTATTATATATCAGAAGCTATCACCAAGTTTGGAAATTATGAATTTTATTAGTGAAAACATACTGTAGTAACTTCACATGACGCCAAAATGTCGTGGTTAACAGTCAAGTATTTAGATCCTAAAGAGCTCAGTATCACACACTGTCAGTTAGAGGCGTCTTCTGCATTTGCCTTAAAAGGGGTTGTCTCGGATATTGGTGACATATGGCTAGGGTATGCCACCAATATCAAGTAGGCGGCACCTCTAGGAAACCCCTCCCACTATGGGAGTCCAAAAAATAGACTACAGCTGGCTTGGCTATTTCCAGCAGTCCCATGGAGGTGAATTGTTAGGTGCCCGTGCGTGCCAGTTGCCATGTATGGCTTTTGTTTTATGACATTTACTGCTTACTGCCCGAGTTTTGTATTTATCTCAGACAACCCCCTTTAATTCTCAATCCGTGCTGAGCTTGAACCTATTTGCATTCTACCACATCAAGCATCTTCAGGCTGAAATCAGTTTTCTAGTCTTACTGTAAAATTGACAACTCTGTCTGTGCCGTCTTCTAGGGAATCTAAGGACAGAAATAGGTTATATCCACAAGCAAGATGTTGTAATCGAGTTTTACTAGACCTAGCCTATATTTTACACAAGCTGACGATCGGCTCCAATCACCCATCCACAACCAACCAAACGCTCGTGAGCTGCTAAAATCATTTGTCGCAGCACATCTCCCTATTTAAACAGGGAATGTGCTGCAAACAAGCAAACTATTGGCGATAATTTATTGTACTAACAACCATTCATCACCCGTCGAGTGTGCGTCAACCAGTGTAAAGATCCTTTAAACAAATCCTGATCGACTTGTTATACTGTCGATCGGCACTCGTAATGGGCCCTTATAAGAAAAGTCACTTCTTAATACAGTAAAAGCGCTCTCTCCACCTTAATTACATTTTCTACAAGCATCGTATGGCAGCGACAGAGAAAAGTGCCACCAAATCAAGCAATTGTCTGAGTACCTGATGAAAATTTACAGCAGTAAAATAATTCATATGCCGCCATGTCAAACACAAGCTTGGCTGTAGCAGCAAACGAGCGACACATTCACACTAGCGTTCTAGCCAGTTCAGATTTTTCGGCATGTTTTTACATGAACAGTACTGTATACAGCCCTACTCTTTTGGTGAAAGACGCCGGAAAAGACTCCATTATATAAGTCAGTGGGCTTTGATTTGATGGCATCTGTTCAAAATCGGATCATGCGTAACTTTCACGGCTCAGTTAAGAATGGTCGCTGTGATGCTGGTGTGAACAGCATTACTGACATCCCCGTGCATGATCATCTGATCAGTTCTACAGTCCATCTCTAGGTGCATTTTGATCATAAAATAATTTTTATGAAAGGACAAGAACTGTACACACATACAAAGCTTGTATCCAATAGGGAATGTACATACAAGAGGGGATGCTACAGATTTTCCATCTGGATTCTCTGGAAGGAAATTCACAGCGTTTACAAACTGGATGAGACTTAAATATAATCTCAACCACATGCAGCATTTTAAAAGGAAAAAAAAAAAAAAAACGTGCTGTCCGGATATGAAATCCACAGCATTCTAATTTATGTTACGGATTTTCACAGCGGTTTCCCCTTTATAATGCATGGATGGAATCTGCGGTACAAAACCCACACTAAATCGGCATGTTAACTCAGATTATGTGCTGGGAGAACAAAAGGCACGGATATTCACCGCGCCCAATCTTTCTCTCCCCTGACATGTAAGGGAGAGCAGGGAGGCCCCTCCATACACATTAGATTGATGGCCGGTCCCGTCTATAGGTTCAGATGATAACGGACTAATGCGTATGGAGGCCTTACAAAGTTTATCCATTGTACGGATACAACAACTACACCCACAATCCCCAAGACCTGCTTCTCAAAGACTGGGAGCACCAAGCGTGGGATCACTGTGAAAACTTTTTTTTTTTTTTTAAAGTTGTCCTGTCAGCATGATCAACCCTATTAAACCAGGTATACTGCCTGGAAGGATTAATCATGCGGATTAAAACAGCGCCCCTGTACTCAGAACACTCCCCGACAGTTAATTGGCAGGACAGAGCAAGTTTTCTGCGCTGTGGCTCACTAACTTGGCGCTTGTGCTATAGATCTGCTTATGTCACTACAGGAAGTGGAGGCGCCATCGAAGTGAAGCCACAATTTCCTCGCTGATTCATTTAATTGTCCTAACAAATAAAGAATTTCTATCAACGTTCAAGAGAACCTCACCTATGAACATGATCAGAGATTGGGGGAGATACTGAAAGATCCATCTGCCAGTCTTGATCTCCCTGCACTGGCGGGAAGCCCCTTAACAAATCGGGCGCATCTCTGCCCTTTATCAGAAACTATCATTTACGCCAGCTACAGGCTGATGTAGTCTTCAGCTATAACTTCCGCCACTTTCTGGCGAAAGCTATAGTAAATGTGTCGGTGGCGCTAAGCCATGCCCCCTTTTTCTCAGCACTTCTGAAAAGTGCAGAGAAGCTCAAAAAGTCGCAAATTATGGTGCACACATGCCATGTGCCATAACGTGCGACTTTTTTTACACCACAACTGTGGCGTATAGGCCTTGATAAACGTCCCTCATTGCCTTCTTTGGGAAAACACTTCGGCTTTTGATACGGCTTTTTGGAGTCAAAAGTGGATCCACATTTTCTAAAAGAAACTGCACAAAAACTGTGGCGCTGTTGGAAAAACCACTGTGAGAAACCAGCCTTACGACATAGGTCTAATATGCACTGACCTCCTTTCAAATCGCCCTGATCATTTTATTCAGGAGTAGAATGGCATACGTGTACTCGTGTCAGCAAACACTAGATAAATGCTTCTTTTATAGTTGTGAGCAGTTCATTCAAGTTTACATATTAAAACCTTCAAAAAAAAAATAATAAAATAAAATGGCAATGTACGCACATAAACCAAATAAGAGACACCAGGCTAAGCACCCTAAGCATTGTTTGGTTGTGTTTTAATAATTTTATATATTTTTTTTTTTTTAGAAATTCACCTTTTAAAACATCCCATGGGGAAAAAAAAAAAAAAAAACTCCAAAAAGGAAAACATGGGGAAACTTAACCAGGGGGCAACACATGCTGAACGCCAACTGCAGAGAGTGGAACTGGCCCTCGAGCTAGCTTATCCTTTAGACATTTCACTACAAGTAGAACCCCAAATTCAGATGTGTATTGGTGAAGGAGATTAATTAAAAAAATAAAATAAAATAATGGATTGTCCACTATTTGGATTGTGTTATGCTAAGGGGGTAATGGCAAGAGGCATTTTTCGCAGCAGAAAAAGTATACCGGAGAAGCACAGAATGCAATGTTTATTAGCACCTAATGATCATTTCTGTCCTGAACATCAACTAAATTGTGATCATGTTTGGCCAACATACTTTAATACCTCTCCATATCACCCAAAAAAAAAAAAAAAAAAAAAGCTACCATTGTTGTGGACACTTTGGTGTTCAGTTTCAAAGTGGTTTAAGGTAATGCCAAACAGGTCATGAGAAAGGAACTCTTATACAGACCGATATTAGACGCTGTCAAAACGCACCTCTCCTCACACACACGTTTCACCCTGAAATGCACCTTATGACCCTATGAGATATATACTCTTCGCTTACAGAAGCAAACTTCAAGCTTGGGTTCAAAACTCACTTGATCTAGGACGTGTTATGCCAGAAACGAGATAATCCAGAAGTACGGTACATGAATTTGAGGGCATAACTTTCTATTAGACAAGTCATTATGGCAATCTGAAATTCCTTGCAATGCAGAGAAAGCAAAAGGTGTTAAACCCCCTTCTCATCCAGCAGACGCCTTGATTGACAAAATAAGATTTTAAGTAGAAATCACAATTGGGGGTAAATTCAACCCTAGTGATTCGTATACGAGCATCGTCAAGCTCAACCAAACCAATAATTGACATGGATGGACAATATACAGAATTCTGCACTTCCATTACAGGCAGCGAGCACACATTGTATTTAATAGTGGGCCTAAAGTAAGACTTGAGAAGGCAGAGATGTTTAGCGGCCCAACAAAAAGAAAGCCCAGGTCCAACATCAGGGACAGGACATGATGGTTCCTTGCTCACCAGGAGACTCTTATTGGTGAGATGACTGTATAGCCATTTAAGCCAAAACATTAGAAATAAACTTATCCACTATGGCCTGGGCACCTTTCCAGACCATGGGGCAAATCTTAAGTGGAAACTGACCAAAAAAAAAAAAAAAAGTGGGTTGTGTGAAAAAAAATTAATTTACGCCACCCATAGTTCACATGTATTTGCAAAGCTACAGTACAAATTTGCAAACTGTATTTATTCCCACTTGCCAACTTCAAGCCATTCAAATCAGAGTCACAAGTCCCTTCACCACCTCCACACTTTATTGTAGCTGGGGCGGGATTATTCTTGGGGGTAAAAAAAAAAAAAAAAAAAAAAAAAAAAAAAGACGAAAAAAAAAATATGGGAGCCTAGTTGCGTTGACCTTTGGCACCTGGAAGGATTGTTTACTAAACGCATAAGAGCGCCTTTGCCCGTTTTTCATTAAGTGATCCTATTGGCCATGTCAGGTACACGCAAATTTCGACTGCTTGCCAAGCATCCGGAAGGTTAGATGTCCATTTCAAACTGAGCATCATCACCTAAAGAGAACAGAAGAGAGTCGTGATGTAATCAAACTAACATTTACAGTTAGATAGTCTAAGAACATGCCCACATTCAAAACGCTGGCAAAAGTTTTAGAAGAATAGGAATCTGGCCATTATGTATATATTTAAAGGGTTGTCCGCTGTTTTTCTAGTGATGACCCATCTTCAGGATAGGTCATCCATATCCAGTATCAGATTGGCCAGGGGCCGGCTCCTGACACTCCCATTGATCAACTGTTGGATGAATATGCAGCACTCCTGCTAACACTGCGCTCTCTTCATCATTTACCTGCTCCCCATCGCAACTGCAGAGGTGAGCAGGTAAGGCTACTTTCAGACTAGCGGCAGCTTTCTCCGGCAGGCCGCTCCAGTGGGTGAACAGCCTGCCGGATCCGAGCTGCCGGAAGTCCGCTCCGGCCCCTTCACTATAATGGGGGCGGGGCGGAGGTCCGGCCGCAGCACGGCAAACATGCCAAGAGGCGGGCGGAATAAAACTACGACTACAAAGTCAGTGCTGCTGTCTCCTCAAATAGCTGATTGGCGGGGATGCTGGGAGTCTGCCCTCCGCGATATATTGATGATCAATCCTGAGGATAGGTCTGCAAAAGAAAAAAAGCAGACAACCCCTTTAACAAAATTAAACTTCCTAACGTCATCAAAAAATAAAATGAGAAAGCCAGTCAGATGACTAGTGAAAGGTCTTCTAGAAAAATACAAGTCCAGTTGCTCAGACTTATTACAACCGATATACCATGACCTGGACGAAGGAGAACCTTCACAGACACACACATCTATTAAATCAATTAAGGCCTTATTCACACGGTGAGTGTTTGTTCAGTGATTTCCATCAGCGAGCGTGAGCCAAAACCAAGTGCACATCAAACACAGAAGAGGTGGAAATCCTCCCATTATATCTTATATCATGTAGGTACCGTTTTGGCCAACAATCACTGATGCAAAACACTGACCAAACACTAACTGTGTGAATAAGTCTTAAAGCTTTTTACGTCTTTGTAGTTTTTTTTATTGTTCTGTACTAGACGGAAGCAAGATTAAAAAAAAAACACAAATAATAAACAAATTATGGTTGGATTGGCTGATGATCTAAAATGCAAGCGCCTCCCAACTGTCCCCAGTGGCAGATGTTGGGGGTAAAGAAGGGTAAGACATTGACAGCGGTGCAGCTTTGTAGTGGAGTCAAGACATATAGATTTAGAACAGCTATTTGGAGTGTGGCTGGCTTAAAGGGTGGGGAGGATTTTCCCCATTATAACAATTATTTAATATGACTTGTGACCCCTTATCCTGCTTTGGTGACAGCGCAGCCAGCAGGAATGCCAATGAAGCCAGAATGAGCAGGGTTGGCAGCAGGAAGATGTGACTCTTCCTGATCTGGACACCTCCAGTATGTCTCTAACAGTAATTAACCATATTTTTTGGACTATAAGATGTACTTTTTAGCAAGAAAAAAAAAATCTTGGTAAAAAGTGCCTGTATCTTATAGCCCACGGTCAGAGTGGTCCAGCAGTGCCAGACCTCCCCGACTGCTCTCTTAATGATCTGGCAGAGCGCTCATACAGCACTTTGCTGCATCAATGAGGGAGGAGTACATCTGCCCTATTGTTTTTCTGCTGCCGGACACCGATCTGTGATCAGTGCCGGCAGGAGAAGAGCATCCATCTTGAAGGGCTCTACACTGCAGTAAAGCTGTGACGAAAAGCTAAATGGTGAAGTGAACCCGGCCTTAGCACACAGGGGCATGTTTAGACACATTGTCACTTCATGTAATGAGGCATGGGGCAAAACAGTTGTTTGACGCATGAAAAAGTACACCTTACCAATAGTAGTCTTTCTGTCGTGATTGTTCAAGTTGTTCGTTTCTACTTTGGGCTCTTCTACAACAGTACTGGGACTGGTCACTCCAGGAATATCTGGCAAGCGGCGGGGCGGGGTCTGAGCGAGGGGGGAATTGCGACGGTCCAAGAGAAACTTACGATCATAGATGATCCTTGTACCTAGAGAGAAAATACGAGGAGAGGTGAGGTACAAATAAAACACCACAACACAAACAAAAAAAGAAACATTAAAATGCTGTCATGTTGCTCAGGAGGAAAATGGAGCTTACAAATGATGCGTCTTTGCTTCTACAATCTCGGTTCCATTAGCCCAGCACCCTAGATGGCGGCTCACAATTAGAAGTATTTATCTGCTTGTAACACCCAGAGGGAAGCTCTAACAACATGAACGGATCAGGACATAACATGCATACCTGGAATTATTCAGAAATTCAACACTGGCCTGAGCTCGGAGCCACTGTACAGACTACATAGTACATCATTCAAGAATCGCACAGCGCACCATACTCCGAGGGCTTTGGAAATGCAAAGCTCTTATCTGGAGCGGGTCCAGCCGTGCTCTACAGCAAGTGGAACAAAACAAATTCTGATCAGCAAACCTGCGTGTCCTGGTGTCACATCCAAAACCTGCCTTAGAAATACAACAGTCTGCGTGCTGGACAGAACAGGGTAAAGGTCTTCCATGCCACCAGAAAAGGAGCTACAACATTTCAAGGGGGGGGGGGGGGGGCACCTCTTTTGGCAGACATTATAATGCTGGTACATGTTTTCCTGCAATGGGAGTCAGTGTCTGAGATATATATGGGGGCGTGCTCACCACGCATACATCCAATGGAAGCATAAAGTGTGAACTTCAAGAAAGCTAAATACACTGGGGGTCATTTACCAAGGCTTGCCACAAAGGGCATTTTGTGACTGTTTTCCGACACTCTGGCCACTTGTATTCAATTAGCTGGAGAATGGAAGATGCGACAAATTATTTATTTACAGGCTTCTGCCTCTCCTGCTGTGTTTTTTTTCTGGTGAAACACCAGTCTTTAGTAACGACCCCGAATGACACTGTCCGCACATCAAGCCAAATCAATAGCAGCAACGCCTGTAGTTAAACAAAATTTCTGCCAGATAACTGGATGCATTACTTGGCTAAAAGCACAAAAAGGGAAAAAAAAAAAAAATGTTGTTATGCTTAGAGGAAGGTTAAAGGGGTTGGCCCATGTCACATGTTGGTGGCATATTGCTAAGGTAAGTCACCTCTGGAACCCGCACCTAACTCTAGAATGAGGCCCCCCATAGTGAAGGAGAGTGCACCACACACGTGCTGCATGCTCTGCATTCACTTCTAGGGCAGTACCAGCGAACACGCTTGACTATTTCTGGAACTCCCATAGAAGTGGATGGAGAGCGTACTGCGCAAGCACAGCCACCTCTCCGTTCACCTCTATGGGAGTTCAGGAAATTGACGGCTACTTTTGACAGCCATAAATGTGAAGGGAAGGTGGCCAGGCTTACACAATGCCCCATTCTAAAGACCGATGCGACAGAGCCCCATCTGACATTGGTGGCATATCCTAGTGATAGGCCACCATTGTGCAAGATGGCCCGACCCTTTTAAGAAGCATGTGCCTTTATGCACACGACTGTATTTTCGGTCCGCATCTGATCCGCATTTTTTGTATTCTGTGGCCGCGCAAAAAAGATTCTGACTAGATGACCAAAGTTCTTCTGTGCCTTTTGGCTAGTGAATATCCCCTCAGGCAACCAGACCTTGACTCTCCATGGCTCCAGACCACATGAAAGCATCTACACAGCCATAAGTATCCAAAATATATTTGCCTTATAACTTTGCATATGGATTGCTGTCGATATCCTGACATAAAGGGTGTAGCTGGTGACAGGATGATATCCTAGAAGCACACTGTGTGCTAACCAAATAACAGGGCATCACATGAGCAGGAGGCCCAACAATACCTTGGCATTATGTAAAAGTTTTGTACCAAACCTTGTGACACTGAGAACATTGCTTGGAGAGCACCCAATGAAGTAGAAACCAGCTACACGGAGGGTAAACATTATAAGATGAGAATACACAGCCAGCCAAAAGCTGACTTCACCTCAGATCAGGCCATTCTGCAGTACTAAGGCTGGAAACCCCTGAGCTTTCTATATACACTGCCCTTATGAAGAGGCCGAAACCAAAAGTCACTACTTATCTGCTGGTAGAGACAACTCAAGACTGCAGTGCCAGAGCTCAGAGAACTCAGGCTGGCCCCAATGCTTTTCACTGCTTCTCTGCTCTTTACAGAAGCTGTGAAAGTGGAGGTAATTCCTGCTACATTGAGAGAACTAGGACTATAAGAAATAGGCACCGTCTGAGAAACACAAACCGCACACCTGAAGTCAATGCTGGGTTTCTACATTCAGGTTTTCTTATGCAAGTGTTGAACCCAAAACCAGGTGTGGATCATGAAGAGTGTAAGCATAAGGTCCCACGCGCATGACTGTATGTCTGTCCACGTCCGATCCGCATTTTTTGCATATCTGATGCGGACCCATTGATTTCTATAGGGGCTGCAAAAGATGTGGCCTGTACACAGAGTGCTGTCCGCATCCGTAAGTCCATTCCGTGGCTCTGCACAAAAGATGGAACATGTAGAATTCTCGTCCGTATCGCAGACACTTCTACAATAGTGCAGAAAACGGGGTGGCGCACACGGCTGGCGAGGTGTGTACATGAGGCGTAAAGGACAGAAACTACCTCACATCTACTTCAACCCCACTCCCCCTTTCGGCTTGAAAAACTGCATCAGAAAACCTCAATGTGGAAATCCAGTCTAAAGCAAGTTTTAGGGAATTAAAAAAAAAAAAAAAAAAAAAACACGACTCTAAAATTGGAATACTATACTAATTTTGTAGAAGTTTTAATGTTGCTACATGCACACACAACGGAACCGCTTTGAAAAATTTCCATAGCAACTGTGCAAAAAAGTGTGCAGATTTTGGGGTAAATTTCCGCTTAGAAAATCGGCTGAACTGAGAAAAACAAAAAACCCAGAATACTCCACAACCAGCCCTCCTGTGTGACCACTGTGCAACGGATTTGGGTCACAGTCCCAGGCTGCGGATTTTAAGACATGACATTTTGAAAGTGGGATGTAGTGAAAGATCTTAACCTACAATATTCAGACTGTACAGTGATTAAACACAACAGGCAGAACATTCACCCTGTGAAGTACCAGATGGCCAGCAGTATATTAGCAGCTGATGTAACACTGCTGGTTCGTTCTTCTCTCTGCAGCGTTGTGTGGTCTGAGGGTGCACGTGGTTTTGCCAGGGTTTGCGATATCTTGAATAAAAGTACAGAGAAAAGAATGTGGCATGCTGAAATGTAACCTACGGCCAGCTATAGTAAGACTAGGTTAGCTACTAGGTTAAAGTAGTTGGTGAAGGTATGCAAATTCTTCTATTTGGTAACTGATTACTTCAACAGGGATACCCTAAGAGTCTGGCACTGGTCTAGTGGGCGTCCCAAGCACCCATAACCTCTGGTTTGGTTTCCCATGTGATCCCTTCCATGCTTACATTGTTGATTCTCCAGGGACTGATGGAATATAGAGACCCTGCACTTACCTATAACCGCTATCAGCTAGCAAATGACGGGAATTTTGGAGGTTTGTGTAATATATGGAAGGAACATATTCTTCTCGTCCCTTTAGAAACCGGGCTGATTTGAGGTACAGAAGACATTGACCCCTTGCTAAGGAAATGCTGGTATACTGGTCTCAAGGATTCTGTGTAATTCTGGATCAAGGACTTCAGTCACAATGCTCTCCCAGCTGTGTTAAGCTGAATTCTAACATTTTTCACGGATATAAAAGCACTAGATGGGATTGACTTCAGACAGCCATGTTGTTACTTCAACACACGGACTATTTTTAAAGTAGAAATCCCGCAAAAAATGTTATTCTCTGACCTGTTAGAAAGGTGCATGATGTAATCTGTGGTGAAGGTAATTTTCTTACCAGTGTATCTTCTCTCTTCTAATTGTAGCTGGGTCATGTGACCAACTCTCTGATCTCCAACTGACACAGGACAGGAAGCCAGTCACTGCTCTATTCATTCCTATGAGACTGAAAGTGAGGCTCCCATAGGAATACATAGAGAATTAGACTTCCTGTCCACACATAAGATGCTGTGTCAGTTGGTGAGTCTGATTGCTGGTCACATGACACAGATGAGAAGAATCAGGGAGATATAACTCACTGATACAGACACTGGTAAGAAAATGACATTCACTACAGATTACATCATGTACCTTTCTTGCAGGTCAGAGAATAAAATTTTTTGCGGGAGTTCTTCTTTAATATTAACACATATCAAAGTAGTGCCTGGCGCATTTCTCCGTATGGACCAGTACAGAAAAACGGAGGTGTGAACAGAATCACTGACTTCTCTGGGTCCACGTGCAGTTCCTTGCACATGGATGCCTTTGGGTACAACGGTACGGTTGCGACGTGCCTTCGCTGAAGTCTAGTACCACAGCAGGCTCTAATAAAACTAATTAGGGCCAGACCGTTTAGTCAGTCTGCATTGTTAATCGCTGCGCAGCATTTGCAATACCGCATGGCTGTCAACAATAAACAGTGCGGCCCAAATCACAGCCTGCTCTGGCCTATAGTCGCAACGGTGACATAACCATGCCGTGTGGTCACACCCCATTTGTCCTTTTACATGGACTGATAATCAGAAATATGCAGTTTAGGGCTGGGCGATTAATCGAATGAATTCGATTAATTCGCCAATTGAAAGCCTCACGATTTTATTTTTTAAGAAAATCGTGAACTCGATTTTCCTAAAATGGCGCCCACCAGATAAAATAAAAAAAATCTCTCACCTGTCCTGCGCCACGGCTCCGCTCTGGTGTCCAGCACTCTTCTTCTCCGGGGCCGCGCTGCACTGTCCTGACCGCGTACAGCGTCAGGACGTAGTGCGCGCACTCTGACCTGAAGCTGCACGCTGTCAGGTGACAGTGCAGCGCCGGGAGAAGAAGACTGAGGAGAGCCGGACCTGGAGCGGAGCCGCGGCACAGGACAGGTAAGGGATTTTTTGTATTTTATTCTTAAGGTGGCCTAGTGGGCTGAAGGGGGCACCACTGTGGGCTGATCTGAGGTCTGATGGGGGGCACCACTGTGGGCTGATCTGAGGTCTGATGGGGGGCACCACTGTGGGCTGATCTGAGGTCTGATGGGGGGCACCACTGTGGGCTGATCTGAGGTCTGATGGGGGGCACCACTGTGGGCTGATCTGAGGTCTGATGGGGGGCACCACTGTGGGCTGATCTGAGGTCTGATGGGGGGCACCACTGTGGGCTGATCTGAGGTCTGATGGGGGGCACCACTGTGGGCTGATCTGAGGTCTGATGGGGGCACCACTGTTGGCTGATCTGAGGTCTGATGGGGGGCACCACTGTTGGCTGATCTGAGGTCTGATGGGGGGCACCACTGTTGGCTGATCTGAGGTCTGATGGGGGGCACCACTGTGGGCTGATCTGAGGTCTGATGGGGGCACCACTGTTGGCTGATCTGAGGTCTGATGGGGGGCACCACTGTGGGCTGATCTGAGGTCTGATGGGGGGCACCACTGTGGGCTGATCTGAGGTCTGATGGGGGGCACCACCGTGGGCTGATCTGAGGTCTGATGGGGGGCACCACTGTGGTGGGCTGATCTGAGGTCTGATGGGGGGCACCACTGTGGTGGGCTGATCTGAGGTCTGATGGGGGGCACCACTGTGGTGGGCTGATCTGAGGTCTGATGGGGGCACCACTGTGGTGGGCTGATCTGAGGTCTGATGGGGGCACAGTAGGCTTTATTTATTTTTTTTATATTTTTAATAACATAAGAAAATCGAGATTTAAATTGTGAATCGTCCAAAATTTAAAAAAAAAAAAAAAGATTTTTTTTTGCCCCATATCGCCCAGCTCTAATGCATTTGTAGAAACACCAATTTCTGAATTTCTAATTACTATAATATTCGATTTAAAGAGAGTCAAATTGGCTTCTGAGATACAAGACAAAGAACTCCCGCAAAAAATTTTATTCCATGTCCTGTTAGAAATGTACATGATGTAATCTGTAGTGAATGTAATTTTCTTACCAGTAGCTGAATTTTTGAGTTGAATCATCCTGAAGTTTCTTATCTGTGTCATGTGACTAGGAATTAGACCCACCAACTCACACAGACTTATGTGTGGACAGGAAGTCTAATTTTCTATGCATTCCTATCGGAGCCTCACTTTCAGTCTCATAGGAATAAATAGAGCAGTGACTGGCTTCCTATCCTGGGTCAGTTGGAGGTCAGGGAGTTGGTCACATGACCCAGCTACACTAAGAAGAGAGTGGAAACTCTCAATTTCAGCCTCTGTTAAGAAAATTACATTCACTACAGATTATATCATGCACCTTTCTAACAGGTCAGAGAATACAAATTTTTGTGGGAGTTCATTAATATTTTCTGTGGAAAATTACTTCAACATGCTTGTCTCCAGAAGACAACCCCTGTCCACATCAGAGATAAAGGGAGGGGGGCTTCACTCAGGGCTCTCCCTCTACGGGCATACAAGAAATGTCTAAGGCTACTTTCACACTGGCGGTAGCCTTTTCCGGCAGGCTGTTCCAGCTGTACTGTAAGCCCACCGTGCCGCTGGAAGTCCTCTCCAGAGGACGCGGCCGGAATAAAACTACAGCACCTTACGGTTTTAATTTGGCCGCATCTCAGCATGTTTGCTGCGCTGTGGTCAGACCTCCGGCCCGCCCCCATTATAGTGAATTGTTGTAGCATGGATCCGGCAGGCTGTTCCCTCGCTGGAACAGGCTACCGCCAGTCTGAAGCAGCCTAAGATGGCCCATGAAAAATAATGTCAGATATATGTAGGTTGGCCCAGAAATTAAATGAGGAGGTTCAATATACTTGGTTCTTTAACACTAGTGTAATGTCACATCCATAAGGTGAAGAAAGATTACTTCTGCCCAATAACTTTACAAGCCAGCTTCCACAAGGGATTGCATCAGGCAAAACGTCTGTGTATCAAACACGCTATATGACAGCATTATATGCTGTAGGCAGTGTCGGGTGTCTGCCAAGTAACACAAACACATTACCAAGTTTGCCTTTGTGACCCATCATAATATTTGCTTTGCTCTTAAATACACTTCAGCATAAAATCTGAGGGCGGCAGAAAACAATTCTGACATTGGAGAGAGGTGACAATCAATACTTTCATGGAATCACCTTCCGATACATCTATACACTCCACACACATAGTGCCGCTATATGATGTGTGCACACGGTGGAACAGCTGCAGAATCCTGGATGCAATCCACTATGAAAATCTGCAGGTACAATGTATTAGTTCATGGTTAAAACATTCTCCCGAGATGAACGCGGGATCAGGCCAACATGTTCCCACCAAACACGGTATTACTCAGCCATGACTAAGATCATGTTTGGTGGGAACATGTTGGCTTGATGCTGCGTTCATCTCAGGAGAATGTTTTAACCATGAACTAATAAAGGTAGATATTGCGCACGAAGGATACTTCCTTTTTCATCAAAACTCATGTGTGTATTTTTTCTTATGTTTTAATCCTAAAAATAAAATTAAAAAAAAAAATAAAAAATTCTCTCCCACCCCCCCCCCCACCATATTACGGCATTCACTGTACAGGATAAATACGTCTATATTTTAATAGTACAGACTGTCTGGGAAATGGCAACGCACAGGATCTTTTTTTTATTATAGGGAAAGGGGATAATTTGAATTTTAAATTTTTTTATATGCCGTATTTAAAATTTTTTCGTTTTCTTTTGTTTTTAAAGGGGTATTCCCATCACAGACAATGGGGGCGTATCGCTAGGACGGACAAGAACGGAGCGGGGAGAGTTGTGGCTGGAGGACCCCAGGTTTCCCCAGGCCCAGCCACCATCAAGCGCTCCTATACAAGTGAATGGGAGCGCACCGCACATGCACGGCCCCCACTCCCATTCATTTCTATGGGACCAACTGAAATAGCCAGCTCGGCTATTTTTGGCGGCCCCATAGAAAGGAATGGAGGGCGGCTGCGCATGCGCAGTGTGCCCTCCACTACTTTTGTCGCTCCGTTCTCCATGTAGGTGCGGGTCCCAGAGGTGGGACCTGCACCTATCAGACAGTTATGCCCCCATTGTCTGTGATGGCAAAACCCTTTAACTGTCCCTTAGGGAACTTGGTGATTTTCAGATCTCTTCTCCCCAAGGCTTCATTCACACAACTGTATGTGTTTTGCAGTCCGCAAAAAAAAAAAAACGGATGAGGTTCCGCATGGCATCCGTTTCAGTTTTTTTGGCGGATCCATTGTAACAATGCCTATCCTTGTCAGCAAAATGGACAAGAATAGGACATGTTCTATCTTATTTGCGGAACGGAAATACGGACATACAGAAACGGAGTGCACATGGAGTACCTTCCTTTTTTTTTGCGGACCCATTGAAATTAATGGTTCCGGATAGGGTCCGCAAAAAAAACGCAACGGACACGGAAACAAAATACGGTCGTGTGAATGAAGCCTTAGGGTACATTCACATGACCATATAATTTTATCCGAGTCCGACCCACATTTTGCGGAATAGATGCGGATCCATTCATTCCTATAGGTGAATAAAATGTGCGGACAACATTAAGTATGTTGTCCGCATCCGTGTTTCCGCATTTCTAGTCCGCAAGAATATGAAGCTTGTCCTACTATTGTGCGCACAGATCGGTCCGCAGCCCCAATCAAGTCTATGGATCCGCAATTTGCGGATGACATACGGAATGATTTCCGCATGTCATCTGTTTTTTGCGGATCCATTTCCGTATAATTTTAAGCCTTGACAACTATGAATTAATTTTTTTTTCCTCTCTTTTTACACCTTCCATTTTTTGCGGACTGTAAAAAACGGAAGATATACAGAACACATACGGAAGAAAAATGCGGATCAGTTATTTGCGGGCCGCAAAACTGAAAGGGTTCCCCGCGGTCGTGTGAATGTACCCCAACACTGCAATCATTACTACAGTGTGTGGAAGATTTGCCATGTTCTTGTTGAGCGCTGCTAACAGGTGATGCTGGAGGCACAATGTCAGGTGAGGTCTCTCTAGCCCCTTCTGTGGCTGCCGTGTAATCTCCAAACTCCTGCAGAACAATTCACTGTGTAGGACCTATGCACACAAGTGACCATGATGTCACACAGGTCTTTCAACCCCAAACTGCACGACTAACGCATGGCTGGCTTTACCAGTCTACTTTCTGCTCTGAAGTTCCTGTTATGTGCCTGTGCCTGGCAGCGACCCACAGGCCACCAGCCAATGCACCTCACATGTTCAGAAGTGCTGGTTTATGGTATGCAGTAGGAAGCCATCATTGATTAACTAGCATCAGTACAGAGGACAACATGTCAGCCACAACAATCTGGTTCGTGTTATCCTAAGAGAATTGCTTCCAATTGTCTTCATTTTGTAATAAATATAAGAGCCGCTTACCTACAATACAGGCAGCTCTTTTGAACGCGATTTTCATTTCCAAACCCCAGAAGAACAGTCTATGCACCTCTACATGGTGCACATTTCTACTCCATTCAGGGTTTCAGAAGGCTGGGTGACAACTTGATAAGTACGGTGACTTTGGAGAGCCGACATCACTTGGAAAACGACAGCACATTAAAGGGCCTTGGGCTAGTTTCACATATGCCTTAAAGGGGTTGTCTCACCTAAGACATTGGGGGCACATCCCTAGGATGTCTGATAGGTGCGGGTCCCAGAGGTGGTATGTTTGGAATGGAGCCCACAAAGTGAAGGGGGGCGCATGCGCAGCCACCCTCCATTCATTCCTATGGGAGTGTCAAAAACAGCCAAGCTGCGCGCTCAGTTATTTTCAACAGTCCCATTTAATTAGTAGGACGTGCACCGCGCAAGCACGGCCTGCTCCATTCACTTCTGTGGGGCTGATGGAATAGCCAAGCCAGCTCTCTACAAATACAAAAGAGCAGCAGCACAAGTCAAACAATATCCAAGGGGTGCAATCCCTCCTGGCTTAGGATGATACGCCAATGTTGTAGATAAAGATGAAAATGAGGCAGCACTCCAATACGTGAAAATTGAAGGACCCTTTATTCCAGAAATGCGACGTTTCGGTCTACTCCATGAGGCCGTTTTCTCTGCTTGAGAAAGGCCTCATGGAGCAAGCCAGCCCTCTGCTATTTTTAGCGCTCACACAAGAGTGAATGGAGGTCGGCTGCGCATGTGCCCTCCTTCACTTTGCAGGCTCTTCTAAGGATTAGGTGCGGATCCCAGAGGTGGGACCTGCACGTATCAGACATTGGGGACATATTCTGGCGATGTGCCCCCTATGTCTGAGGTGAGACAACCCCTCTCACGCTGGTATCGCTGGATACTGCCGTTCACTATCGGAGCCCACTTCCTATAATGGGACCCATGGGGGTTTGGCTGGAAGAAAACTAGTGCAAGCACTAATGCCAGAAGCAGCCTGGATCTCTACCGGGTCCCATTATGGTGCTCCAGACCTATCCAGTTATCGTGGATACGATGAACCGTGTACTTTGAACAGTATTGTGAAAGTACACTTACAGTTGTCACAGAGAACCACTGGGACATTATAAAATATACCAAGTTCTGAATGTTGTACAGAGCCAGTTTTCATTAAAGGGGCCCACTCTTGTGAGAACTTAGGATACAGTGTGGGGCTATATAGTAAAGTGCTGTAAGTGTTGCTTCTTGGAGCGGTTACAGAATGCTGCGCGCTGATCCATGTGAGCAGCTACATTAAAGGGTTATTCCCATCGCTAGGATATGCCCCCATTGTCTTATAGGTGCTGGTCCCAATGCTGGGACCCGCACCTATATCGAGAACGGAGCCCCAAAAGAGGAGGGCACACTGCGAATGCGCAGCCACCCTCCATTCATTTCTATGGGGCCGATGAAAATAGCCGAGCACTGGCTCGGCTATTTCCGTCGGCTCCATAGAAATGAATGGGAGTGGCAGCCACGCTTGCGCAGTGCACTCCCAGTCATTTCTATGAGCACTGCTTGGAGCTGCGCCTGGTGGTGGATGGACCCCAGGGTCCTCCAGGCTCAGAGCTGTCCGCTTTGTTCTCGATATAGGTGCGGGTCCCAGTGGTGGTCCTAGCGATATGCCCCCATTGTCTCAGATGGGAATACCCCCAGCATGCTCTATCTTGAGCCAAGACAGCGCTGATTTTTTTCAGCACGTTTTCTAAATCCATACCCTAAGGGCCTGGCCACCTGGTAGCGTAAATGCAGCGGATTTTCTGCAACAGAATTGCCTTAGGAAAGTCCGCCATGTCGGTAAGGAAATCCACACACAACTTGACGTGCAGGGTGCACCCTAATGAGCCTTCTTACATCAACACCTAGTTTTAAAGAAGAAATTAAAGGGAATCTGCTTCATAGTTGGACATGTAGGGCCGGTACCGCGTACCACAGTAGTGGAAAGTCCGGTCCTCTAATGCTGAGAAATACTTTACACTTAAAATAAGGATTTCAGAGCACTGTGGGAGGGGCTGCTGCATTTAGTGCACCATGGTTTCGGCCTCCTCCTCTTGGTTGTCATTTCTTGCTACTTCAGAGCAGATCGCTATGATGCAGGGTAAGCCAGGTGCACCAAATGAAGAAACCCCGCCCCCTGTGCACCGAAAACCTTATTTGCATCAAACTTCTCAGGATTAGAGGACCAGATTTTCACACATAAGGTTATGTTTCTGTGAATCTACCATACATGGCAGTATACTTTGAAAATGAATGTTGGAAGTGAGAGACTCCATATAAACCACTGGAATGCCTTCACATAATGGGACAAACATCATATTTCCAGTTGATTTTCTATTAAATTTTATATATATTTTTTTTTTTTTTAAATTGGAAGTATCATGGACCAGAAAAAATATTAACAGAATCCACCTCCAGGGATTTCATTTTCAGATGTGTGCTTCTGTGGGGAAAACCAGTAAGGGCGACACATAGTACAACTGGTGACAACGCATCATAGAGAGAAGTGAAAGTTCCCAGTAGCCGTCCTAACCGCCAAGATTTTCCCAAGAAAAGGGAAATTATCACAGTGCATTCCAGGTGCCACCATTACCCAACAACCGGACCTGAAGGGGGTTTCCAGGCTCTTACACTCATTTTGAAAAAAATACCGTATTTTCCAGATTATACACCACGTATAGACAACCGAAATTTCTCAGCTACATGCACTCACCACGGTCTGCTACAGACACAGAGGTAAGGTAGATCATTTTTTTATCACTTCCTGTCTGACCTCGCCCACCGGTGACATCACTGAAGGTCCTTAAAGGAAATGTGCCACCAAAAATGTTATCTGCCAGTTAAAACCAGATAGCAACATCTTTTTTCTAATCTGATTTTATTCTCTGACTGTAGATTTTTTACTCTATTTCCTGAACATGATTATGGGGGCGGCCATCTTGCCTGAGCTGTTCTTAACAACATTTACAAAGTATTAAGAAAATTGCTTTACGGCAGCCCCATGGTCCATAGACACAATGGTCAGGAGGAGACCTCAGTGACTTCTATGGGAGAGTTTTCTAGGCATGGTCTGTGCAGGGGTCATTGTACAAGGAAAGAATAGATAAGATGTGACAATCACCTATTGTGAATGGTGGATCATGTCTTATCTATAGACAGAGGTGATATCATTACAGGCAGGATTAGAATGACAGATAAGCAGATAACTGCAGTAAATCTGCGGTAAAGCACGCACAAGTCTCATCGATTTTTGCCACGGATTGTCCCTTGTAACATCTGGTGCAGGGAGCAGATCGCCCCAGGAGCTATATTCTGAACGGGGTGGACTCTGACAGCGCACAGGATACCGCGTGATACGGCTATTATGGACATAAGGAACGCTATGGGGGCCAGCTGCACGCATATATTTCGGGAGATCTTTCCAGCGTACATGTAATATGTGGGGAAGAAAACAAGGCAGACAGCCGATTTGTCAATAGGAAACACATGGCGGCAGTAAGAATAGTCATCTGTGTGCTCACATTGTCCCTCAGGGCGTATTAAGCCATGTCTGTAGCACGTGCGCTGCGATGTCACCCCAAATGGGAGTTCATATTTTTGAGCAACACGGGCTGCGTCATCTGATGGAGAGGGATCAGGCACTATGACGTACACCCACACCGTGAAGCCACCGTTCACATTGTGTTTGTTGTGGTGTGACTGTGATTCACAACTACAGGCACGTGCTCTGGAGCACCCAGCACAAGCGCCCCCTTAGAAACCCACACATAGCTAAATGGATCTCTCCTAATAAGAGCGAGCGGCGGCAGCGCAGGGTGTTTTTGTCTTACAGCATTCCTAGAGTGTAAAGGCGATGCCAGTAACCACTCAGGGGGAGGAGGGGGGACGACTAACGGCCAAGAATGTCCTGACTATGTACTAGAACTGCCGTGGATTCTAGGAAAACAAGGCTGGGCCTGGGTCTCCACACACACACACGTCACACAGGAACAAGCGTGCCTTATGTTTCCTATGGGCTGTGTATGACTCCTGCTGACATGCCACCTTTTATCTCCTCCCCCTCCCTGCACTATTGTGCAATAGTCATGGGGCCGGCCTGGCTTCCCCAACCTTGTTTACAAGTTCAAGTGTTGGAGGGCATGGCAAGTCTCCGCCGATCACTCCACATCTTCTGCCCCGCATCTGTCATAATGTAACACCATGATCAGCAACCCCAACACTACAGCTGCTGAGAAACCACAACTCCCAGCATGCACCTTCTGGTCAGTTCTTGTAAGTTCTGGGAGGTTGCTGATCCCTGACCTAGGGCACCTGGGCTAGCATTCAGAATCACATGTGGGCCTACAAGGGACGGCATTAATAATATGTAATCCAGACTACAGATGACCATATATACGGCTGTAGTCACGATTAATACATGTCCACACCGGTTCTGGACACTCACAGCTGGCACCCATCCATGGATTTCTATGAACTGACATTGGAGAAAGTGGAATATTAATCGTGCTCAGCGGCACGTACACAGATCAAGTTAAAAAAAACTAAAGGGTAGTTTCAAGACTTAGAGGGGGTGTCTAGAATAATTAAAAGCAGGGGCAGGCAGCACCTGGACCGAAAGTGACAGGGACCCTTTCCTGGTGACGTTCTGTATTTGCACACCTGACCCCTGAGGCCATTAATGGGTCAGGTCCCCTTCACTTCCGGCCCAGCGAGGAACGCCAGGAGCCGTGGGGCTGGAATGACAGGCATTATAAAAAGGTAAGGGATTTAAAAAAAAATAATAAAAAAAAATTAACAGACTGCTTTAATCAAGCCCTTTAAAGCGGTCATCTGAGATGTTGATATTGAGGATTGGTCATCAACAGCTGACCGGAGGGTGACCTGATCTGATGTGGATTATATATCCTGAAAACAGGTCGTTAGACTCAAACCCCGATAAGGTCTAGATAATCGTTGTTTCTGGGCAGCCGATCGTGTGCCGTCTATATGTATAAGGCATGGTGATCGCAGTAGTCATCACAGTCCACACACAGAGGGGGCGACTGCTCCATGTAAATGAAGCTCTCACCTCCGCTCGCATGGGAGCCTGAAAAAGGGGCCCAAATACAAAGCAGCAGATAAGCAAGCCCTTAAGGAAAGTAGCCTACCCCAGAGGGATCGACCATAACCATGTATCACCTTTCCACAAGATCAGTGATAAACATACGCCAGCGGGGACCCCCACAGATCACAAGAATCCCCTCCACCAGGGCTCCTTGTAAGAGTCTGGAGTACACACATGCTCTGTTCATACATGTGACTTGGGGGACCCCGTTCCCATGATCGCTGGGTGCCCCGGCTTTCAGACTCAGCAATCCTATAGATGAGAAAACCATACAACTTTGACAGCTGAACACTCCACACAACAGCTCTGCTATTCCTCCCGACATGCTGCTGGGCTGAGCATGCATGTGTACTCAACAAGTAGAGGGGTATGAACCACGGACGGCCACCTCTGGAGGAAACTTATCTCCCTTGGGAACAAAGGGATCAGGCATGCTGAGACCCAACCACCTGACAGTTCTCCCCCTTACCCAACATTAGGGATTGGTTAGAAGGCCCCCATACACATAAGGTGGTGGGTCAGTCCTGCCCAAAAAGACGCATCCACTCTATCAGCCTCACATCCACACCGTACATGGTTTTCAATGGTGGCACTGAACAGGGTTACTCATTGATTGCAGTAGTGGGCACCCAGCTTGTCAATGGGAATCTGAAGAGATTGAAATCAGACCCCCCCCCCCAAAGATTTTTTTAATAAACTAGAAAGTCCCTCTAAAGGGGTGAGGCAGTACAACATGTAACTGTTAGAGAAAGGCAGTGTTTTCAGGCACTATGAGGTGGTATAAGATGGAGACGACCACCATGTGCACCAGAGTGATAAGTGACAAATGGACACTTATTTTGTACTCCACGATATTCCCTGGGGCGCCATATTCGCCTTTCATTACCCTTAAATCTGAAGTATTAAACTAAGAATTACTGTATTTCTTCATGACAATATAAGTGCAGGTTCAGCCTATGGAGCAGAGCTGTAATGCAGGCCCCAGTCCCAGGGGCAGAGGTGACATATTGGGCCTCTTCACCACCTTTCTCCAGCAGTGGCCCCCACTACCTCCAGAGGATTTAAAGGGCCCGCAGCTGCACTAGGCCCCAGCATTATGCAAGCAGCGGAGCACGGCGGGCGGGGTGCACAGTCCGCTCCCCATGTGCTCTGCACACCAGCGCCTTCATTACCCGCACGACATGTGCCCGGCCTGCAGAACGAGGGGCTCGGAGGCCTACAGGCCGCGGCTTACCTCCAGGGGTGGTGGAGAAGAGGGTGCCCCCGGGGGTGGTGCAGTAGTCATGAGGTAGCTGAGAGGAGTCGCTGATGGGGATGGTCCTGGTGGGGATGGCCCGGCTCTGGCTGTGCTGATGTCCGGCTGACATGGTTCTGGCCTGGAGTTATGTGAGTGTGGTGGTGAGGGGACAGAGAGAGCGGCGGGCTGGGAGGAGTCGGGGCTGAGGTAGAGGGCGCACAGTGCGGGAGGATTGGCTGCTGCGCCTCTATTATTTCCCTTCCTTCTCTCTCCTCCGCCCTTCAAGCTCGGTCCCTGCGCCAGGAAGCAGGAGCGGGGCCAGGAAATGAAGTCAGGAGCCGCCCGCTCTTAACCCTTCATAGGCCGCGCGGTTCTGCCTGTAGGCTGACGCAAGAGGCGGAGGGGCCGGGATACGGTGCGGGGTGATAAGGAGTGGGGTGAGGGGGGCTCAGTGCAGGGTAATAACATGAGGTGAGGGGGGCTCAGTGCAGGGTAACAACATGAGGTGAGGGGCTCAGTGCAGGGTAACAACATGGGGTGAGGGGCTCAGTGCAGGGTAATAACATGAGGTGAGGGGCTCAGTGCAGGGTAATAACATGGGGTGAGGGGCTCAGTGCAGGGTAATAACATGGGGTGAGGGGCTCAGTGCAGGGAAACAACATGGGGTGAGGGGCTCAGTGCAGGGTAATAACATGAGGTGAGGGGCTCAGTGCAGGGTAATAACATGGGGTGAGGGGCTCAGTGCAGGGTAATAACATGGGGTGAGGGGCTCAGTGCAGGGTAATAACATGAGGTGAGGGGCTCAGTGCAGGGTAATAACATGGGGTGAGGGGCTCAGTGCAGGGTAATAACATGAGGTGAGGGGCTCAGTGCAGGGTAATAACATGGGGTGAGGGCTCAGTGCAGGGTAATAACATGAGGTGAGGGGCTCAGTGCAGGGTAATAACATGAGGTGAGGGGCTCAGTGCAGGGTAATAAACATGAGGTGAGGGGCTCAGTGCAGGGTAATAACATGGGGTGAGGGGCTCAGTGCAGGGTAATAACATGGGGTGAGGGGCTCAGTGCAGGGTAATAACATGGGGTGAGGGGCTCAGTGCAGGGTAATAACATGGGGTGAGGGGCTCAGTGCAGGGTAATAACATGAGGTGAGGGGCTCAGTGCAGGGTAATAACATGAGGTGAGGGGCTCAGTGCAGGGTAATAACATGGGGTGAGGGCTCAGTACAGGGTAATAACATGGGGTGAGGGGCTCAGTACAGGGTAATAACATGGGGTGAGGGGCTCAGTGCAGGGTAATAACATGGGGTGAGGGGCTCAGTGCAGGGTAATAACATGAGGTGAGGGGCTCAGTACAGGGTAATAACATGAGGTGAGGGGCTCAGTGCAGGGTAATAACATGAGGTGAGGGGCTCAGTGCAGGGTAATAACATGGGGTGAGGGGCTCCGTGCAGGGTAATAACATGGGGTGAGGGGCTCAGTGCAGGGTAATAACATGGGGTGAGGGGCTCAGTGCAGGGTAACAACATGAGGTGAGGGGCTCAGTGCAGGGTAATAACATGGGGTGAGGGGCTCAGTACAGGGTAATATGAGGTGAGGGGCTCAGTGCAGGGTAATAACATGAGGTGAGGGGCTCAGTGCAGGGTAATAACATGGGGTGAGGGGCTCAGTGCAGGGTAATAACATGAGGTGAGGGGCTCAGTGCAGGGTAATAACATGAGGTGAGGGGCTCAGTGCAGGGTAATAACATGGGGTGAGGGGCTCAGTGCAGGGTAATAACATGGGGTGAGGGGCTCAGTGCAGGGTAATAACATGGGGTGAGGGGCTCAGTGCAGGGTAATAACATGGGGTGAGGGGCTCAGTGCAGGGTAATAACATGAGGTGAGGGGCTCAGTGCAGGGTAATAACATGAGGTGAGGGCAGTGCAGGTAATACATGGGGTGAGGGGCTCAGTACAGGGTAATAACATGGGGTGAGGGGCTCAGTACAGGGTAATAACATGGGGTGAGGGGCTCAGTGCAGGGTAATAACATGGGGTGAGGGGCTCAGTGCAGGGTAATAACATGAGGTGAGGGGCTCAGTACAGGGTAATAACATGGGGTGAGGGGCTCAGTGCAGGGTAATAACATGGGGTGAGGGGCTCAGTGCAGTCGCAGTAGTCATCACAGTCCACACACAGAGGGGGCGACTGCTCCATGTAAATGAAGCTCTCACCTCCGCTCGCATGGGAGCCTGAAAAAGGGGCCCAAATACAAAGCAGCAGATAAGCAAGCCCTTAAGGAAAGTAGCCTACCCCAGAGGGATCGACCATAACCATGTATCACCTTTCCACAAGATCAGTGATAAACATACGCCAGCGGGGACCCCCACAGATCACAAGAATCCCCTCCACCAGGGCTCCTTGTAAGAGTCTGGAGTACACACATGCTCTGTTCATACATGTGACTTGGGGGACCCCGTTCCCATGATCGCTGGGTGCCCCGGCTTTCAGACTCAGCAATCCTATAGATGAGAAAACCATACAACTTTGACAGCTGAACACTCCACACAACAGCTCTGCTATTCCTCCCGACATGCTGCTGGGCTGAGCATGCATGTGTACTCAGCAAGTAGAGGGGTATGAACCACGGACGGCCACCTCTGGAGGAAACTTATCTCCCTTGGGAACAAAGGGATCAGGCATGCTGAGACCCAACCACCTGACAGTTCTCCCCCTTACCCAACATTAGGGATTGGTTAGAAGGCCCCCATACACATAAGGTGGTGGGTCAGTCCTGCCCAAAAAGACGCATCCACTCTATCAGCCTCACATCCACACCGTACATGGTTTTCAATGGTGGCACTGAACAGGGTTACTCATTGATTGCAGTAGTGGGCACCCAGCTTGTCAATGGGAATCTGAAGAGATTGAAATCAGACCCCCCCCCCAAAGATTTTTTTAATAAACTAGAAAGTCCCTCTAAAGGGGTGAGGCAGTACAACATGTAACTGTTAGAGAAAGGCAGTGTTTTCAGGCACTATGAGGTGGTATAAGATGGAGACGACCACCATGTGCACCAGAGTGATAAGTGACAAATGGACACTTATTTTGTACTCCACGATATTCCCTGGGGCGCCATATTCGCCTTTCATTACCCTTAAATCTGAAGTATTAAACTAAGAATTACTGTATTTCTTCATGACAATATAAGTGCAGGTTCAGCCTATGGAGCAGAGCTGTAATGCAGGCCCCAGTCCCAGGGGCAGAGGTGACATATTGGGCCTCTTCACCACCTTTCTCCAGCAGTGGCCCCCACTACCTCCAGAGGATTTAAAGGGCCCGCAGCTGCACTAGGCCCCAGCATTATGCAAGCAGCGGAGCACGGCGGGCGGGGTGCACAGTCCGCTCCCCATGTGCTCTGCACACCAGCGCCTTCATTACCCGCACGACATGTGCCCGGCCTGCAGAACGAGGGGCTCGGAGGCCTACAGGCCGCGGCTTACCTCCAGGGGTGGTGGGGTAATAACATGAGGTGAGGGGCTCAGTACAGGGTAATAACATGGGGTGAGGGGCTCAGTGCAGGGTAACAACATGGGGTGAGGGGCTCAGTGCAGGGTAACAACATGAGGTGAGGGGCTCAGTGCAGGGTAACAACATGGGGTGAGGGGCTCAGTGCAGGGTAATAACATGGGGTGAGGGGCTCAGTGCAGGGTAATAACATGGGGTGAGGGGCTCAGTGCAGGGAAACAACATGAGGTGAGGGGCTCAGTACAGGGTAATAACATGAGGTGAGGGGCTCAGTGCAGGGTAATAACATGGGGTGAGGGGCTCAGTGCAGGGTAATAACATGGGGTGAGGGGCTCAGTGCAGGGTAATAACATGAGGTGAGGGGCTCAGTGCAGGGTAATAACATGGGGTGAGGGGCTCAGTGCAGGGTAATAACATGGGGTGAGGGGCTCAGTGCAGGGTAATAACATGAGGTGAGGGGCTCAGTGCAGGGTAATAACATGGGGTGAGGGGCTCAGTGCAGGGTAATAACATGAGGTGAGGGGCTCAGTGCAGGTAATAACATGAGGTGAGGGGCTCAGTGCAGGGTAATAACATGGGGTGAGGGGCTCAGTGCAGGGTAATAACATGGGGTGAGGGGCTCAGTGCAGGGTAATAACATGGGGTGAGGGGCTCAGTGCAGGGTAATAACATGGGGTGAGGGGCTCAGTGCAGGGTAATAACATGGGGTGAGGGGCTCAGTGCAGGGTAATAACATGGGGTGAGGGGCTCAGTGCAGGGTAATAACATGGGGTGAGGGGCTCAGTGCAGGGTAATAACATGGGGTGAGGGGCTCAGTGCAGGGTAATAACATGAGGTGAGGGGCTCAGTGCAGGGTAATAACATGGGGTGAGGGGCTCAGTGCAGGGTAACAACATGGGGTGAGGGGCTCAGTGCAGGGTAATAACATGAGGTAGGGGCTCAGTGCAGAGTAATAACATGGGGTGAGGGGCTCAGTGCAGGGTAATAACATGAGGTGAGGGGCTCAGTACAGGGTAATAACATGAGGTGAGGGGCTCAGTGCAGGGTAATAACATGGGGTGAGGGGCTCAGTACAGGGTAATAACATGAGGTGAGGGGCTCAGTGCTGGGTAATAACATGGGGTGAGGGGCTCAGTGCAGGGTAATAACATGGGGTGAGGGGCTCAGTGCAGGGTAATAACATGGGGTGAGGGGCTCAGTGCAGGGTAATAACATGGGGTGAGGGGCTCAGTGCAGGGTAATAACATGGGGTGAGGGGCTCCGTGCAGGGTAATAACATGGGGTGAGGGGCTCAGTGCAGGGTAATAACATGGGGTGAGGGGCTCAGTGCAGGGTAACAACATGAGGTGAGGGGCTCAGTGCAGGGTAATAACATGGGTGAGGGGCCAGTGCAGGGTATACATGGGTGAGGGCTCAGTGCAGGGTAATAACATGGGGTGAGGGGCTCAGTACAGGGTAATAACATGGGGTGAGGGGCTCAGTGCAGGGTAATAACATGGGGTGAGGGGCTCAGTACAGGGTAATAACATGGGGTGAGGGGCTCAGTACAGGGTAATAACATGGGGCGAGGGGCTCAGTGCAGGGTAATAACATGGGGTGAGGGGCTCAGTACAGGGTACTAATATGGGGTGAGGGGGCTTCGTGTTGGGCAGTGGCTTGGGTCGAGGGTCACAGTGCAGGCTGATGCAACAGGTGGAGATTCTGGGGCACAGTTCAGGGTAACAACAAGGGGATGATTGAAAATAGATTTTATTCACAATCAGTTGTCAAAATACTAATGGTACACTACAACTCAGCGCTGGCTGGAACATAGTACAATAAATACTACACATACTACTAGTGTATGGGAGTCCTGTACTATGCACATCACACATCAATCAACCAGTGACGGGGGAGGTGTCACAGGCCGGAAGCTTTGTTGAAAGACACATCGAGGGGAGAAGAGGGAAGGAGAGGGGTTTTAATCCTCTTCTTCGCCAATGTCTGGATTGTCCACAGTAGAGTAGTCTCTGAGCATGCTGCAAACCATCCTGCTGCAGCCTTGGATGGACATCTCCCAGTTGTTTACCAGGCTTTTCCCGGCAAGCCACGGAGCGTACTTAGTTTATAAGGCACCAGGCCTCCTAGATTGCTTGAACAGTGTAGGTCCCATGGAAGAGTTGTGTACTTAAAGGGTTTCTGTCACCAGATCTGGGCATATTAAACAGGATGACATTTGCAATGTGCCCAATCTGGTATTAATTTTTATATTGGTGCCCCCGTTTTTGATAAAAAAAAAAGCACTTTTATTTTATGCTAATTAGGCTTACTAGGTGCAAGGGGCGGTTACCCTGCACCTAGTAAGCTCCGTTTGCCCACCTGCTGACCACCTGCCTTCCTTGTCTTGATTGACAGGGCCAGGCAGCTTGTTCGATCTTCTGCCGGCCCTGTCCTCGCTTCAAATCCTGCGCCTGCGGCGTGTGGAATAAAATCGGCGCAGGCGCAGTGAGTGGCGCTGGCCGCCGGGCTCCCGGCTACCTCACTGCGCCGATGACGTCAGAGTACACCCGGCATCAGCATCTGACGTCATCGGCGCAATGAGGTAGCCGGGAGCCCGGCGGCCAGCGCCACTCACTGCGCCTGCGCCGATTTTATTCCGCACGCCGCAGGCGCGGGATTTGAAGCGAGGACAGGGCCGGCAGAAGATCGAACAAGCTGCCTGGCCCTGTCAATCAAGACAAGGAAGGCAGGTGGTCAGCAGGTGGGCAAACGGAGCTTACTAGGTGCAGGGTAACCGCCCCTTGCACCTAGTAAGCCTAATTAGCATAAAATAAAAGTGCTTTTTTTATCAAAAACGGGGGCACCAATATAAAAATTAATATCAGATTGGGCATCAGGTGACATTTGCACATTGCAAATGTCATCCTGTTTAATATGCCTAGATCTGGTGACAGAAACCCTTTAACCCTTACACTCCCAGCGCCGTACATGTACGGCGATGCGGGCACATGGCGCCCTGCTCGCAAGTGCGGCAGGCGTCATGGCCGGCAAGTCTCTGTTGTTTCTAACAGCAGAGACTTGCCGCTACTTACTTGATTGGCGGCGTCTTGCTGGGCGGTTAGATGCCGTGATCACGGCATCTAGTTGCGTCTGAACCCGGAAGCGTTCGCTTCCGGGTGGTGTACAGACACCCCGTGTGGCCAATCGGGGTGTCTGTACACCATATGAAAACTGTAATCCTCGCTGGTGAGGATTACAGTTTTCAAAGTGCAATTCTTATTCTGGCCACTAGATGGCAGGCCAGGATAAGAGATGAGCAATTCTTGGATTTATAGAAAATCCCTGATTGCTCATAAAGAAAAAAAAAGCCACAATATATCAGCTCATATTTGACCTTTCAAATAGTCAAAAAAAAATTTTTTTAAAAATATATAAAAAAATAAAAAAGATATTAAAGTTCAAATCACCCCCCTTTCCGTATAATTAAAAAATAAATACCTAAATAACAATAAATATAGACATCATGGGTATCACCGTGACCGAAAACGCCCGTACTTTTAAAATCTAAAAAAAAAATTCCCATACGGCAAATTGTGTGGCGGAAAAAAAGCGTCCAAATGGCGATTTGCCATTTTTTGTCGCTTTTTTTTCTAAAAAAAATTAAATAAAAAGTGATCAAAAAGTCTTACACACCCCAGAATGGTATCAATAAAAACTTCAGATCGCCCCACAAAAAATGAGCCCCCATACAGCTCTGTACACATAAATACCAAAAAGTTATAGGGGTCAAGATATGACAAGGGGAAAAAAAAAAAAAGGGCAACTTTTTAATTATTTTATCAAAACACAGGAAAAACTATACATATTAGGTATTGCCAGATTCGTACTGACCAGTAGAATGAAAGTAACGGGTCAGTTTTAATGCACATTGAACGCTGTAAATAAGAAACCCGTAGAACTGTAGCGGAATAGCGTTTTTTTTTGCAATTTCACCTGATTTGGAATTTTTTTTCCCGCTTCCCACTACACCATATGCAATATTAAATGGTGGCGTTGGAAAGTACAACTTGTCCCGCAAAAAACAAGCCCTCATACAGCTATGTGAACAGAAAAATAAAAGCGTTATGGCTGTTTGAAGGCAGGGAGCGCAAAACGAAAATGCATAACCGAAAAAACCACCGGGAGTGAAAGGGTTAAAGGGGTATTCCCATCTCACAAGTGTAGTATGTATAATTAGATATAGCCATACCAATATTATTACTAATAGAATGTATTTATATAAAATGTACCGTTTAGAAGATTATCCTATTTGTATATACAGTCATGGCCAAAAGTTTTGAGAATGACACAAATATTATATTTTCACATGATCTGCTGCCCTCTGGTTTTTATGTGTGTTTGTCAGATGTTTTTATCACATACAGAAATATAATTGCAATCATATTATGAGTAACAAAAGCTTATATTGACAGTTAGAATGAGTTAATGCAGCAAGTCAATATTTGCAGTGTTGACCCTTCTTCTTCAGGACCTCTGCAATTCTCCCTGGCATGCTCTCAATCAACTTCTGGACCAAATCCTGACTGATAGCAGTCCATTCTTGCACAATCAATGCTTGCATTTTGTCAGAATTTGTAGGTTTTTGTTTGTCCACCCGTCTCTTGATGATTGACCACAAGTTCTCAATGGGATTAAGATCTGGGGAGTTTCCAGGCCATGGACCCAAAATCTCTATGTTTTGTTCCCTGAGCCATTTAGTTATCACATTTGCTTTATGGCAAGGTGCTCCATCATGCTGGAAAAGGCATTGTTGATCGCCAAACTGCTCTTGGACGGTTGGGAGAAGTTGCTCTCGGAGGACATTCTGGTACCATTCTTTATTCATGGCTGTGTTTTTAGGCAAGACTGTGAGAGAGCCGATTCCCTTGGCTGAGAAGCAACCCCACACATGAATGGTTTCAGGATGCTTTACAGTTGACATGAGACAAGACTGGTGGTAGCGCTCACCTCGTCTTCTCCGAATAAGCTGTTTTCCAGATGTCCCAAACAATCGAAAAGGGGATTCATCAGAGAAAATGACTTGAGAAAATGACCAGTCCTCAGCAGTCCACTCCCTGTACCTTTTGCAGAATATCAGTCTGTCCCTGATGTTTTTTCTGGAGAGAAGTGGCTTCTTTTCTGCCTTCCTTGAGACCAGGCCTTGCTCCAAGAGTCTCCGACTTACAGTGCGTGCAGATGCACTCACACCTGCCTGCTGCCATTCCTGAGCAAGCTCTGCACTGCTGGTAGCCCGATCCCGCAGCTGAAACACTTTTAAGAGACGGTCCTGGCGCTTGCTGGTCTTTCTTGGGCGCCCTGGAGCCTTTTTGGCAACAATGAAACCTCTCTCCTTGAAGTTCTTGATGATGCGATAGATTGTTGACTGAGGTGCAATCTTTCTAGCTGCGATACTCTTCCCTGTTAGGCCATTTTTGTGCAGTGCAATGATGACTGCACGTGTTTCTTTAGAGATAACCATGGTTAACAGAAGAGAAACAATGATGCCAAGCACCAGCCTCCTTTTAAAGTGTCCAGTGGTGTCATTCTTACTTAATCATGAAAGATTGATCTCCAGCCCTGTCCTCATCAACACCCACACCTGTGTTAATGGAGCAATCACTGAAACGATGTTAGCTGGTCCTTTTAACCCTTTCAGTACCGGAGGTTTTTTCGGTCATGCATTTTCGTTTTGCGCTCCCTGCCTTCAAACAGCCATAACTCTTTTATTTTTCTGTTCACATAGCTGTATGATGGCTTGTTTTTTGCGGGACAAGTTGTACTTTCCAACGCCACCATTTAATATTGCATATGGTGTAGTGGGAAGCGGGGAAAAAAATCCAAATCAGGTGAAATTGCAAAAAAAACGCTATTCCGCTACAGTTCTACGGGTTTCTTATTTACAGCGTTCGATGTGCATTAAAACTGACCCGTTATTTTCATTCTACTGGTCAGTACGAATCCGGCAATACCTAATATGTATAGTTTTTCCTGCGTTTTGATAGTGAAAAAAAATTAGAAAGTTGCCCTTTTTTTTTTTTTTTTTTTTTTTCCTTGTCATATCTTGACCCCTATAACTTTTTGGTATTTATGTGTACAGAGCTGTATGGGGGCTCATTTTTTGCGGGACAATCTGAAGATTTTATTAATACCATTCTGGGGTATGTATGACTTTTTGATCACTTTATTTAATTTTTTTTAGAAAAAAAAAGCGACAAAAAACGGCAAATCGCCATTTGGACGCTTTTTTCCGCCACACAATTCGCCGTATTGGATTTTTTTTTTATATTTTAAAAGTACGGGCGTTTTCGGTCACGGTAACCCATGATGTCTATATTTAGTGTTATTTAGGTATTTATTTTTTATTTATACGGAAAGGGGGGTGATTTGAACTTTTATATCTTTTTTATTTTTTATAAATTTTTTAACATTTTGTTTTGTTTTTTTTTTTACTATTTGAATGCTCAAATATGAGCTTATATATTGTGGCTTTTTAATTTTCTTTATGAGCAATCATGGATTTACTAGAGGCAGTTAAATCCATGAATTGCTCATTTCTTATCCTGGCCTGCCATCTAGTGGCCAGAATAAGAATTGCACTTTGAAAACTGTAATCCTCACCAGCGAGGATTACAGTTTTCATATGGTGTACAGACACCCCGATTGGCCACACGGGGTGTCTGTACACCACCCGGAAGCGAACGCTTCCGGGTTTAGACGCAACTAGATGCCGTGATCACGTGTGATCACGGCATCTAGTCACCCCGGAAGACGCCGCCGATACAGTAGGTAGCGGCAAGTCTCTGCTGTTAGAAACAGCAGAGACTTGCCGGCCATGACGCCCGCCGCACCCGCGAGCGGGCGCCATGTGCCCGCATCGTACCAGCGCCGTACATGTACGGCGCTGGTACTGTAAGGGTTAAGGCAGGGCTGCAATGATGTTGAAATGTGTTTTGGGGGATAAAGTTCATTTTCTAGGCAAATATTGACTTTGCAAGTAATTGCTGTTAAGCTGATCACTCTTTATAACATTCTGGAGTATATGCAAATTGCCATTATAAAAACTGAAGCAGTAGACTTTGTAAAAATTAATATTTGTATCATTCTCAAAACTTTTGGCCATGACTGTACATTGTCCCACACACATCAGTCAGGCCGTTTCCCCTGGTTATGGCCACCTCAACCATGTAGTAGTGGTGGCCGGCTTGCTCCTTTTCAAACCTGCTCTGAGGTAACTGCTGTATTGTGAATGCAGATTACATCAGCATGCGGAGACACATCTTAGGGTTGTAGCATTTTTGTCTGCGCTTCCAAAACACAGAGAAATGGATCCTGTTCCAAGATCAATTCATCTCTATGGAACAGGATCCGTTTATAAAGTCTGCATTTTGGACGGATCCTGACCATTGTGTTTTGGACTGGTAGAGTCCAAAACGCAGATGTGAAAGTACCCTAAGATGTGTCCTCATGCTCATGTAATGTGCGTTCTCAATACAGCAGTTACCTCAGAGCGGGTTTGAACAGGAGCAAGCCGGCCACCACTACTACATGGCAGCGGTGGTCGTAACTAGGGGCAACGGCCTGACTGATGTGTGTGGGACAATGCCTATACAAATAGGAAAATCTTCTAGACGGTACATTTTGTATAAATACATTCTATTAGTAATAAAATTGGTATGGCTATATCTAACTATACAAACTACATCTGTGAGATGGGAATACCACTTTAACCCCTTCGCGACCAGCGCCGTACATGTACGGCGCTGGGGCGATGCGGGCACATGGCGCCCGCTCGCGGGTGCGGCGGGCGTCATGGCCGGCAAGTCTCTGCTGTTTCTAACAGCAGAGACTTGCCGCTACCTACTGTATCGGCGGCGTCTTCCGGGGTGACTAGATGCCGTGATCACACGTGATCACGGCATCTAGTTGCGTCTAAACCCGGAAGCGTTCGCTTCCGGGTGGTGTACAGACACCCCGTGTGGCCAATCGGGGTGTCTGTACACCATATGAAAACTGTAATCCTCGCTGGTGAGGATTACAGTTTTCAAACTGCAATTCTTATTCTGGCCACTAGATGGCAGGCCAGGATAAGAAATGAGCAATTCATGGCTTTCTGAGTCTATAAAACCCAGAATTGCTCATAAAGAAAAAAAAAAAGCCACAATATATAAGCCCATATTTGAGCTTTCTAATAGTACAAAAAAATTAAAAAAAAATGTTAAAAAATATATAAAAAATAAAAAAGATGTAAAAGTTCAAATCACCCCCCTTTCCGTATAAGTAAAAAATAAATACCTAAATAACAATAAATATAGACATCATGGGTATCACCGTGACCGAAAACGCCCGTACTTTTAAAATATAAAAAAAAAATTCCAATACGGCGAATTGTGTGGTGGAAAAAAGCGTCCAAATGGCGATTTGCCGTTTTTTGTCGCTTTTTTTTTCTAAAAAAAATTAAATAAAAAGTGATCAAAAAGTCATACACACCCCAGAATGGTATCAATAAAAACTTCAGATCGTCCCGCAAAAAATGAGCCCCCATACAGCTCTGTACACATAAATACCAAAAAGTTATAGGGGTCAAGATTTGACAAGGAAAAAAAAAAAAAAAAAGGGCAACTTTCTAATTAGTTTATCACTATGAAAACGCAGGAAAAACTATACATATTAGGTATTGCCGGATTCGTACTGACCAGTAGAATGAAAGTAACGGATCAGTTTTAATGCACATCGAACGCTGTAAATAAGAAACCCGTAGAACTGTAGCGGAATAGCGTTTTCTTTGCAATTTCACCCGGTTTGGAATTTTTTTCCCGCTTCCCACTGCACCGTATGCAATATTAAATGGTGGCGTTGGAAAGTACAACTTGTCCCGCAAAAAACAAGCCCTCATACAGCTATGTGAACAGAAAAATAAAAGAGTTATGGCTGTTTGAAGGCAGGGAGCGCAAAACGAAAATGCAGAACCGAAAAAAGCTCCGGTCGCGAAGGGGTTAAGGCTGCTTCTGGGAATAGCGTCTCTGAGTTCATTTTCCAGGGCATCCAACAGGGTCTGTGCAAATAGGCTCTCCCAAAATAGGTGCAAGAGTATTTCCTCCTTGGGCACAAGTACCTGGTATTGCATAGTTCACTGGCATGTAAGCTCTCATGGGCAGGCCCCCCCTGAATAGCCATCCATGCTAGGTCTTTGTGCCCATTGGCTAACCTGCTAGAAGCCACGTTCTTCCAAACAGTCTCAGCGGTGGCAGCAGGGAGCCCTGGAATAGACTCCATTAAATCCTTTGCTCAGATAAGCTTATGGATAGTCTTTGGTTTCCACAAGTTGGGCTTGAGTCCTTCCAACTGGTGTTCCCTTACACATCTGAGATGGTCGTGGTTAGGGCTGAAATGGTTACTCGATGTATTTGAATGATTTGACACAAAAAAATCCTCTGCAAATTTTTTGCATCGAGGAATCATTTGTGTCATGTGACCACAGAGCAGGAGTGAAGCGCTTGCTATTACTCACATATTCATGCACTATGACCTGACACTGCATGACATCAGGCCGACAGTGCAGCGAGCGGCGAAGAAGATGGATGAGCTGTGGAGCCGCGCCCCTACAGAAGAGGTAAGTATTTTGTTTCACTGGCACTGGGGACATGGCTAGGAGGGGGAGATGGGTGCACTGGGGGCACCTGGAGGCATTGGGGAGCAAGCTGGTGAAGGTCTGATCGCATAGAGCTGATGGCATTGGGGGGGAGGGTTCTGATTACTTTTTATAAAGGTAAACGTTCTTTTAATTAGTTATTATGAGTACAAGATTAATCGATAGATTACATGATTACTAAAATAATTGTTTGCTGCAGCCCTAGTCGTGATAGTATCAAGGGGTGTCCTAGTTGTAGGTGTAGGAGCTATTCCAACCCATCCTCCTTCAGGGAGACAGCAAAAAAAAAAAGGGGACATGGATCAGACTGCCAAGCCATCTTCCTTGGATGTCCGAATCCTGTGGACGTAGTTGCTTACAAAGGCTGCCCACAGCAAGATTGTTTTGAAGCCAATGGGTCCACACTGTCGCAAAATGGCCAGTGTCGCAAATTGGACCCAACCGTCACATGGTCATACGAATGTGGCCTAAGTAAAATTGTTCTAAGTTCTGTTCATCTGCTTTGTGTTGGGGGTGTGAGACAATTTTGTTAAAATAGTTGCATCGGAGGGTAGACGTGCCTTTTCACAAACTTGCACTACTCACAACAAGTTAAGGATATTTGGCTTGTGGTTACAAATTTCAGGATGAGCCTAAAATGCTCTCTTTACAGTGAACTTGATGTGACCACTAAACTTTAGAATGCAGCTGTTCAACTGTTCAGTGTTTCAGTCCTTTTTGCACAACTTGCTGTTCTCTAACAAGGAGCGTAATGGCAAAAATCATAACAGGTGTTTGATCCATGAATCACACAATAAATGTCCTGGTTTCAATTAGAATTGGTATTTAAACAGTCCTCCTCATCATGCTGTTCACATTTTGACATCATGAGACCAAGACGACACCTAACAATTGATCAACAGTACCTCACCATTGCGAGGCTTCAAGCAGGATGTTCTCAGACAGAAGTGGCCACTGAGCTAAGAGTGTCACCAGCAGGTTGCAACAGAGATATAAAGAGACAAAAGTGGACTTCCTTTGGCCACATATCACACTGATGACCTCTTCATTGTGAGCAATGCCCTGTGGAACCAGATGATTTGAAACAGTTTATGTCTGTGTGCTATACCAGGGATGCTCGACCTGCAGCCCTCCAACTGCTGCAAAACAACTCACAGCATGCCCTAATAGCTGTAGGGTGTTCAAGAATGCTGGTAGTTGTAGTTTTGCAACAGGTGGAGGGCCGTAGGTTGGGCATCCCTGTGCTATACGACATGCAAGGGTACCTGACCACAAGGTGTCATCATGGGCCAGGGAGTATCTACGCTGGAGGAGAGACCAGTGGGCCTCAGTGCTGTTCACTGATGAAAGTTGATTCACGCTAAGCCGAAATGATGGCCGCCTAAAATGTTGGAGATGTCATGGAGAGCGCTGTGCATCAGCCACTTTTTGCCTTTAGTGGTGGTGGTGTTACAGTGTGGGCAGGTGTGTCTAGTCAATAAAGAACTGCCTTACACTTTGTGAATTGTATAGTGACAAGCCCATACTAGTTGAATAACATCATTAATCCAGTCATTGTGCCTCTACATGAACAACACAGGCCTAATTTCATCTTCATGGATGACAATGCACCAACTCATCGAGGCTGCATCATTAGGGAATGGCTGCTGGAGATCAAAATTTCCCTGTAAGGTCTATAGCCAATCCACCTCTGCTGTCCTCTGACAGAAAATGAAACTAGCCCCTCAGCTACACATAGCTCATCCCCTTTTGCCTCAATCTGAATCACCAATCAGGTGTCAGACCGAGCACCTGTTTCTTCCTCTCTCCACCACTGGCTTCTAAACAATGCTATAGCCAGAGATAGGGACTCTCCGGAACTGACAGCTCTCATAGAAGGCTCCTCCATCTTAATATCTAAGACACCCACCAGTGCCAGGTACATAACAGAGGCTACCCAGGACAGAAGTCTTTTAATTATTTAAAGGGATTGTCTCACTTCAGCAAGTGGCATTTATCATGTAGAGAAAGTTAATACAAGACACTAATGTATTGTGATTGTCCATGTTGCTTCTTTTGTTGGCTTCATTAATTTTTCCATCACATTATACAGTGCTTGTGTCCAGGAGTAACAACCTCCCTACAATACAGCAGTGGTGGTTGTGCTTGCACACTATAGGAAAAAGCACCAGTCTCTGGTGGCTAGGACTGCGGAAGTGCAAATATGCTAGTGCTTTCTCCTATAGTGTTTGCAGGGTAGTCTGTAACTATGGAAACTAGCAGTGTATAATGTGATGGAAAAATGAATCCAGCCAGCAAAAAAGGCAATATGGACAATCCCTATGCATTAGTAAGTGCCTGTATTAACTTTCTCTACATAATAAATGCTGATGTGAGACAACCCCTTCAATACAAGGCACTTACTAATGTATTGGGATTATAAATGTTGCCTCCTTTGCTGGCTTGATTCATTTTTGCATCCCATTATACACTGCTTGCTTCCATGGTTACGACCACCCTGTAATCCAGCAGTGGTGGCCGTGCTTGCATACTATAGGAAAAAGCGCCGGCCTCTCTGGTGGCCGGGACAGTGGGAGTGCACATAGGATAGTACTGTAAAGACTGTCATGTACTATATCAGCGATCTCCAACCACCAGGCCGCCGACCAGGGCTGGGCCGTGGTTCAAATAATACTGGGCCATAGGCCGTGTGACAATGTCATCATGCAGTCAGAGATATGGTCAAGGAGGTCGTGATGACATTAGCGAATGACTGTGCCGTGAAGCAGGCAGCCACAAGATGGAGATGCCTGCATTACAGACAGGGAGAGTGAGGTCAGTATTTTTATTTTTTTGTGGACACTACTGGAGGCACTATGGGGGAGGGGTTGGGTAATACACATTACTCAGAAAAAGTTAGGGATATTTGGCTTTAGGGTGAAATTTATGGAAAAACGTTCACGCTACAGTGATATATCACAAAAGTAGGGCATTTAAGTAGAAGCATGCAATGGTGATTTCCTCATCTCAAACTATTCATTGAAACAAAATTCAACAACAGTGGTGGGTGTACCCCCACAAAAATGTCAATGTCTCAATAACTTCTCATCAGGCCTTGATCATCAATTACAGCTTGACAATGACCTCTCATGCTGTTCACAAGTTGACTTATTCTCTGCTGAGGCATGGCATCCCACTTTTCCTGCAGGGTGGCCCTCAGGTCATTGAGGTTCTGAGGTACAGAGTGACGAGCCTCTACACTGCAACTCAGCTGATGCCATAGGTTTTCAATGGGATTTAGGTCTGGAGAAAGTCCAGGCCACTCCATTTGAGGTATCCCAGTCTCCAGCAGCCATTACCTAATTGATTGATCGATGAGTTGGTGCATTGTCGTCCATGAAGATGAAATTAGGCCTGTGTTGTTCATGCAAAGGCACAATGACTGGATTAATGATGTTATTCAAATAGTATGGGCTTGTCACTGTACCATTCACAAAGTGTAGGGCAGTTCTGTATTGACTAGACACACCTGCCCACACTAACACCACAACCAAAAGCTCATCTGGTGACAACACTGGCTGATGCATAGCGCTCTCCTTGGCGTCTCCAACATCATTGTTGGCCATAATTTCTGCTCAGTGGGAATCGACTTTCATCAGTGAACAGCACTGAGGTCCATTGATCCCTTGTCCAGCATAGATGCTCCCTGGCCCATGCAAGACGATGACGCCTGTGCTTGGTGTTGTGGTCAGGTACCCTTTCAGGTTGTCTAACACGCAGACCATGCTGATGTAAATGGTTCTTGCGTGACACTTGGGTGCCTCTCACCTCCCTTAAATGTGCCTGGAATTTTGTGGCATTCATCATCCTGTTCCACAGGGCATTGTTCACACTGAAGTGGTCATTAGTGTGGGATGTGGCCAAAGGACGTCCACTACTATGCCTTTTTGTGACTCTTCCAGTCTCTCTGTATCTCTGTTGTAACCTGCTGATGACACTCTGTGACACTCTAAGCTCAGTTGCCACTTCTATCTGAGAACATCCTGCTTGAAGCCTCGCAATGGCAAGGTACAGTTGATCAATTGTTAGGTGTCATCTTGGTCTCATGATGTCAAAATGTGAACTGCATGATGAGGAGGACTGTTTAAATACTAATTCTAATTGAAATAGGAAATTTATTGGGTGATTCATGGATCAAACACCTGTTAAGCTCCTTGTTAGAGAACAGCAAGTTGTGCAAAAAGTACTGAAACATTGAACAATTGGACGCGTGCATTTAAAAGTTTAGAGAAGGTCACATTAAGTTCACCTGTAAAGGTTAGAGTGCATTTTAGGTTCATCCTGAGTAGTGTATATACAGAGGGCATTAAGAGGTCAATACTGGGGGCACTATAGGTGAAGGGGGCACTGCTGGGGGACATTATATTTACATAGGGCTCTACAGGGGGCATTATATCTACTGGGGCCTAAATGGAAATTACTGAGTGGGACTGAGGCCTAAATGGGGATGATTATGAATAAAGACATAAAAGTTGGCATTATTACTAAATAGGTGTGTTCCATGTGTCCAATTATGCAGAAACAAGTTGTCAGGAGACATCATCAGAGTGATCTGTGCAGAACTGAGAACAGAAAGGTCAGAGGAGATATCACCTGTAAGTTACTGAGTGGGGGTCCAAACGCATATGGTCATGGTGCAGCAGTATTATTTGGCCTTAATATGGTGTTATTATTGATAATGTTGGCCATTGATTCTGTAATATACAATTTATTGTGTTTTGTTATGTGCATGATCCCCTCTTTCCCTGGTCCGTGGGAAAATTGTCTTGCATGAAATAGGTCCATGGTGCAAAAAAGGTTTGAGGACCACCTGCTGGGGTTGGAGTTGACTCTGATGCAGTGATAGTGGTATAATTCAGCTTTCACCTGCAAGTCATGCACAAGCACAGCTCCCGAGCTGGCACCATCCCGTAATGACCTTCTTGCAGCACCATAAATGTATAGCACAGTGCGGGAATGAGTTTATCTATACATCAACATTAGTGGATCGATGCAGCCACTCAGTGTACACATTTCAGACTAAGGCTGTTGTAGAAAAGTCATGCAACATTTTTTTATGATGATAGTCAATGGTGTCACACTGACATGCTGCGACTACGACACGCCAGTCACAAAAAATCCAAGTTGCTTCTCTCATACACTCCAATGCCACACTGTATTCCTATGAAGCCCTGCCAGAGGCACGGGCTTCATAGGAACTAATGTGCGGCAACCTCTTGTCACTCAGGAGGACAGAGGCTGCTGCACACTTCATCCGGCTCCTACAATCCTCCCTGGGAGTCCACATTCCATGGTCACGTTTGACTATGGCAATTGAAGTGTTAAAAGTCCACAATCTATATTACTGCCAGTTGCAGAAATTAGGCCCGGGTGTCTGCTGTTTAAAACAGCAGGCACAAGGTGGCTATGGTGCCTGCCATGCTTGCGATTGTGCCATCTTTGATAGTATGTTTGGCACTGGTCAGGAAGGGTTCAAGTAGATAATGTTGACTATTTTATTGTTGAGTGCTTGTCGATACTCTTTTTATACTGCAAAGATTACTACACCATCGTTAGGTCTCATGCACACGGCTGTTGTTAGGCCGTTACGTGCATTGGGGACTGCAACTGGCGTTCCCCTATGCATGAGCAACATCGGTGCGGATTCCGCAGACAGATCCTGACCCATTCAACATGATTGGGTCCGTGATGCGTCTGCACTGCAGAAAAATAGAACATGTATTTTTTTGTGGTGCGGAGGCACGGAGAGAAACCTCATGGAAGCACTTCCGCATATTGCGGACTCACTGTTTGCAGGCCCTCATACGGCATGGCCTTAAACTAAACTCAGTCATCTTCTACAGCATCTTGTCTGTTTGGAGAAACTCTGGAAATAATGCCCTCACGTTTGGTGAAAATTATTTTTCTGCATTTTGTCACTCATCCATTTATCCTGTTTTGCATAAGAATCCTATCTTGTTTTAATCTCCGTCGAGTCACGCAAGTAGACAGCATTATGCCACATTTGTGCCAAGTTGATATAACGGCGTGTACCAAATCAAACATCATTTTTAGCTATAAGTCAGCAATTGTAAATCTCCCTCTGTTTTATCTCTAGTAAACGGCATAACCTATGTGCATTACAGAACAGTAAAAAGTCAGAATTGCCAAGAAATATGGAATGAAAGGTGAAGGAAAATAAATAGGTTCAATATGTAAAAGAAAGATCAGCATTGGTTTGCTCAAGACTGTCACTGCTGGTAACAGAGATAAAAGCGTAACTGCCAGCGATACAGAACAGACACAGAGCTGATAAACGGCTGGAACAACAGGAGGCCCGTGGACGGGGTAGTCTATAGAATTCAGTGTTTAACAGTGAATAATTAGTAAGAAAGGTTAAAACGAAGGGGATTTATAGGATTAGAAGTACATGGCTGCATTCTTCCAGAAACAGCACCACCTCTGGGCTGTGTCTGGTATTGCAGCTTAGCTCTGTTTAAAGCCTCTTTCACACAAATGGTACAGATTGTGTTAGGATCTGTTCAGGAAACAAACTAATGGTTTTGCATGCAAGTTCATTCAGTTTTGGATGCGTTTTTCACACGCGTGAAAAAAAGAAAGACGAATAAGGCCCCTTTCACACAAGCGAGTTTTCCCGCGTGGGTGCGATGTGTGAAGTGAACGCATAGCACTGGCACTGAATCCTGACCCATTCATTTCAATGGGTCTGTGTACATTTTTTCACACATTAGTTCTGCGTTGCGTGAAAAATGCAGCATGTTCTATAGTGAATGGGGCTTCAGTGAAAAACGCATTGCATCCTGAAGCAAGTGCAGGTGCAATGCGTTTTTCACTGATGGTTGCTAAGAGATGTTGTTTGTAAACCTTCAGTTTTCTATCACGCGCGTGAAAAATGCATCAAAACGCATTGCACCCGCTCGGAAAAAACTGAACGCAATCGCAGACAAAACTGACTGAACTTGCTTGCAAAATGGTGCGAGTTTTCCTGAACGCACCCTGAACGCATCCGGACCTAATCCGTCACGCTCGTGTGAAAGAGGCCTATCAATCTACATCTCCTAGAAACCATCAATGAAAAACAAATTGCATCTGGAAACAAGGCGTTTTTCACACAAGCCCCTTTCAGTTCTGTGGGGTCAGGGCTGTGTGAAAAATGCACAATATAGAACATGCTGCGATTTTTCCTGACCGCAGAAATGATGAGTGAAAAACATAGACCCATTTAAACGAATGGGTCAGGATTCAGTCTGGATGCTATGAGTTTGCGTCATGCAACGCATCCGGATGGAAAATTCACTCGTGTGGCATTTATACAGTAACCCCTTAATGACCAGCCTGTTTTGGGCCTTAGTGACCAAGCAATTTTTTTTCTTAATTTATCGTCACCTTCCAAGAGCTATACCTTTTTTATTTTTCCATCTATGTAGTCGTGTGGGGGCTTGTTGTTTGCGGGACAAGTTTTAATAGTGCCATTTTGGGGTGCACATAACTTACTGATTAATTTTTATTAACCCCTTAAGGCCGAAGCTACTTTTACACTTAAAGAGGACCTTTCACCACTTTTAAAAAATCAAACTACACTATGTACCTCATAGTGTATACCCCTCTGATGGTAGCGGCGCTTTTTTTTTTTTTCAAAAGGTCCCCCGGTGGCTTCACACGGCCCCCCGGTCTTCTGTCGGGCTTTATGTAAATTCAGAAGCATCGGAACAGGGAGGAGGAGACTCCCTGTTCCTCAATGGGCGTTGCTTCTGCCCTGCTGTGAGCGCTGTCCAATCAGAGCGGACCGCTCACAGCAGGGCCGAAGGAGTTCAACCCTGCTGTGAGCGGTCCACTCTGATTGGACAGCGCTCACAGCAGGGCAGAAGCAACGCCCATTGAGGAACAGGGAGTCTCCTCCTCCCTGTTCCGATGCTTCTGAATTTACATAAAGCCCGACAGAAGAACGGGGGGCCGTGTGAAGCCACCGGGGGACCTTTTGGAAAAAAAAAAGCGCCACTGCCATCAGAGGGGGATACACTATAAGGTACATAGTGTAGTTTGATTTTTTAAAAGTGGTGAAAGGTCCTCTTTAATGCCGAAGCCACATTTTTTAAATCTGCCATGTGTCACTTTATTAATTCATAACTTTGGGATTCTTTCACCGATTCGACTGATTCCAAGATTGTTTTTTCGTGACACATTGTACTCCACGACAGTGGTAAATTTGAGTCAATATAAATCACCTTTATTTATTAAAAAATCCTAAATTTACAGAAAATTTTGAAAAATTTGTAATTTTCAAAATTTGAATTTCTCTGCTATTAAGGCAGATAGTGATCCCTCACAAAATAGTTATTACTTTACATGTCCCATATGTCTACTTTATGTTGCCATCATTTTGTAGATGTAATTTTATTTTTTGGGGATGTTAGAAGGCTTAGAATTTTAGAAGCAATTCTTTACATTTTTTAGAAATTTTCCAAAACCATTTTTTAAGCACCAGTTCAGTTCTGAAGTCACTTTGTGGGGCTTACATAAAAGAAACCACCATAAATGACCCCATTTTAGAAACTACACCCCTCAAGGTTTTCAAAAATTTTGCAAACTGTGTTAACCCTTTATGCATTCCACAAGAATTAAAGGAAAATGGAGATGACATTTCAAAATTTCACTTTTTTTGCAGATTTTCCATTTTAATCCATTTTTTTCCTGTAACAAATCAAGGGTTAATAGCAAAAAAAACCCTTAAAATCTATTACCCTGATTCTGCGATTTACAGAAACACCCCGCATGTGATTGTAAACTACTGTATGGCCGCATGGCCAAGCGCAGAAGGAAAGGTGCGCCAGATGGTTTTTGGAGGGCGAATTTTGCTGGACTGGTTTTGAGACACCATGTCCCATTTGATGCACCCCTACAGTAGAAACAACCAAAAAGTGCCCATATTGTGGAAACTAAGGGATACGGTGACATTGTTATTAATACTATTTTGGGGTTCATATGATTTTTGATCACTTTATATTACACTGTTAGGCAAGGTAAACAAAAATGGCTGTTCTGGCTCAGTTTTTATTTTATTTTTTTTACTGTGTTCACCTGAGGGGTTAACTAATGTGATATTTTTGTAGAGCAGGTTGTTACGAACGTGGCAATACCTAACATGTATAGTTTTTTTTTATTTAAGTTTTACACAATAATATCATTTGTGAAACAAAAAAAAAAATCATGTTTTAGTGTCTCCATTGTCTGAGAGCTGTAGTTTTTTTATTTTTTGGGCAATTGTCTCAGGTAGGGGCTCATTTTTTGCAGGAAGAGGTGACGGTTAGATTGGTACTATTTTGAGGGGCATATGCCTTTTTGATCGCTTGCTATTACACTTTTTGTGATGTAAAGTGACAAAAATAGCTTTTTTGACCCTGTTTTTATTTTTATTTTTTTACGGTGTTCGCCTGAGGGGTCGGGACATGTGATATTTTTGTAGAGCAGGTTGTTACGAACGTGGCGATACCTAACATGCTTGGGGTATTTTTTATCTTTTTTTTACTAATTTCGAATTTGAGTTTTGGGGTGAAAATGGGATTTTTTTAACTTTTTTTTTAACTTTTTTTATTTTTTTACACTTTTTTAGACTCAGACCCACTTGGTTCTTGAAGATCCAGTGGGTCTGATTGTTCTTTAATACACTACAGTACACTATATAGTGTACTGCAGTGCATTTTCACTCTTGCTTAGCCTTGTCAGGCTCCTGCCTTTAGCAGGAGCCTGATGAGGCTTAGCTTACACCATGGCAACCCAGACGCTTCTGAAAGCGTCCGGTTGCCATGGTAACCATCGGGACGCTGCCACAGCAGAGCAGCGTCCCGATGGGAGGGAGAGGGAGCTTCCTCCCTCTCTTCTGGCCACACCATCGGCGCTGCCAGCGCACCATAGCGCCCGATGGGAGAGGAAGGGAGCGCTCCCTCCCTGTTAACCCCTTCCATACAGCGGTCCCTACGGACAGCGGCATGGAAGGGGTTAAACTGCTGACATCGGTGCCAGCACCGATGTCAGCAGTTTCAAGCAGAGTATCAGCTGTATGCTGATACTCTGCTTGAAAAACACTCGCCATCCTGAAAAATCATTGCGGGCGGCACTCCCGCCGCAGCCACCCGCACATTATATGCCCCCCCCCCCAATCGGCCATCAGAGAAAACAGTGGGGTGGGGGGGGGATATATAAAATATATTCTTACATTTAGTTATTTATTTATTTTAGTGTTCATTTCAGATGCGATCGCTGTGATTGGCTAGTCTGAACAGACTAGCCAATCACAGCGATCGGTAGCCCGGGACCGCCCCCATTGGTCCCGGGCTGTTTAGCTGAGACCCCTGGCTGTAAGTAACAGCCGGGGTCTCAGCACTGTCACCATGTCATCAGACATGGTGACAGTTTAATGCCATGACGGGATAATCTCTCGCTGGGCCGGGACATGCGCACTGTGATGCCCATTTTGGGCACGGCATCGACGAAGTCAGTGTGCATGCCCCGGCCCAGCGAGAGACTGAGATCTCACTGGCTGAGAAGGAGGACCCGAACGAGGTACAGGGCGGGCGGAGGCAGTAGCGGGGGCGGGGATTGCATGTTAAAAAGGACTGGAGCCCGGGCTCCAAGAACTAAACGCCGCCTCCGGGCTCATGCGGCGATTCATTTGCATAAATTTAAAACTCCGTTTTTGGGACTTCTAAAACACAGAGGAATGCGCCAAAGGTAACATTACTGTTGTTACAACATGTTCTATGGGCATCTTTATGTACTTTATAGGGGCCTAGGAGGTGACAGACTCCCTTTAACTCTTTCTGAGAGGGGGATAGGAAAAAAAAACAGCAATACTGCCTCTGAATAACATGATAACTTTATTCTCTCAGTACAATTACAGTGATATCAAATATATATATATGTATATAGTCAGACGTAGAAAAAGGCAGCACTCCGGACTTTTGTGAAAAATAGTGGATCACTTTATTTCACCCACAACTGCAACCCACAACTCGCTCAATGGAGCCTTTGTCAAGCCTGACAAAGGGTGTGGGTGAAATAAAGTGATCCACCATTTTTCACAAAAGTCCGGAGTGCTGCCTTTTTCTACGTCTGACTATTTTTGGAATCCTTGTCCGGATTTTTTAAGGGTAATGCACCTGGCATCTACTGTGTGCTGCTTCTAACCTTTTCTATATATATATATATATATATATATATATATATATATATATATATATAGTGGAGGAAATAAGTATTTGATCCCCCACTGACTTTAAAAGTTTTAATACCAAAAAGTAAATTAAACGTCTCATAATTTTATGCCAGCTTTATTTTAACAGTGCCACAGAGAATATCAAAAGAAAAACGGAGAAAATTACATGAAATGAGAAATAAAAAATAATTTGCATTTCTTTGAGGGAAATAAGTATTTGATCCCCTAGTAAAACCATGACTAATGTTGGCTCCCACAGACCACTGACACACCCTAATCACAGTGAAGTCGTTACCTGGATGAGAGACACCTGTCCCAAATTGTCACCTGTATAAAAGGCCACCTGCCAACAGTCTCAGTGACACTCCAACAACTCCACCATGGGCAAGACTAAAGAGCTGTCTAAAGATGTCAGGGACAAAATTGTTGACCTACACAAGGCTGGAATGGGCTACAAAGCCATAAGTAAGAAGCTGGATGAGAAGGTGACAACTGTTGGTGCAATTATTCGGAAGTGGAAGAAGTACAACATTACTGTCAATCGACTCAGGCCTGGCGCTCCATGCAAGATATCACCTCGTGGAGTCTCATTGATCATGAGAAAGGCTAAAAATCAGCCAAAAACTACACGGGAGGAGCTGAGTAATGATCTCAAGGCAGCTGGGACCACAGTCTCCAAAAAAAACATTGGTAATACACTGAGACGTAATGGCTTAAAATACTGCAGTGCACGCAAGGTTCCTCTGCTCAAGAAAGCTCACGTCCAGGCCCGCCTCAAGTTTGCCAATGAACATATTAATGACTCCGAGAGAGACTGGGAGAAGGTGCTGTGGTCAGATGAGACCAAAATTGAGCTCTTTGGCCTCAACTCAACTCGACGTGTTTGGAGGAAGAAAAATACAGAATATGACCCTAAGAATACCATCCCCACCGTCAAGCATGGTGGTGGAAGTATTATGTATTGGGGGTGTTTTTCTTCTAAGGGCACAGGCCAACTTCACCGCATTGACGGGAAGATGAACGGGGCCATGTATCGCAAAATCCTGGGTGACAACCTCCTTGCCTCCGCCAGGGCACTGAAAATGGGTCGTGGAAGGGTCTTTCAGCACGACAACGACCCAAAACATACAGCCAAGGAAACAAAGGAGTGGCTCCATAAGAAACATATCAAGGTCATGGAATGGCCTAGCCAGTCTCCTGACCTCAATCCCATCGAAAATCTATGGAGAGATCTGAAGCTTCGCGTTTCCAAATGCATGCCTAAAAACCTTAAGGATATGGAGATGATTTGCAGAGAGGAGTGGGCCAAAATTACTCTTGAAGTGTGTGCAAACCTTATAAAAAACTATAAGAAACGTCTGACTGCTGTGCTTGCCAACAAGAGTTTTGCCACCAAGTATTAAATGATGTTTTCCTAGGGGATCAAATACTTATTTTCCTCAAAGAAATGAAAATTATTTTTTATTTCTCATTTCATGTAATTTTCTCCGTTTTTCTTTTGATATTCTATGTGGCACTGTTAAAATAAAGCTGGCATAAAATTATGAGACGTTTCATTTATTTTTTAGTATTAAAACTTTAAAAGTCAGTGGGGGATCAAATACTTATTTCCTCCACTGTATATATATATATATATATATATATATATATATATTTTACACACTACTTTGGCACAATAAAAACCCTTTTTTTAAAAAAAGGAAGAAATTTTTTTTGCATTGCTGCAACCCCAAACCCATAACTTTTTTATTTTTCTTTCCACTGAGCTATGCAAGGGTTTGATTTTTGCAGGACACCTTATAGCTTTTATTGGTATCTTTTTGGGGTGCATAACACTTTTTGATTGCTTATTATTGTATTTTTTGGTGGCGCATAAGCAAAAAGCAGCAATTTTGCTGTTCAACATACAGGATAAATTATATGATAATTGTGTAGTGCTGGTCGTTGCAGATGTGGCGATACCATGTACAGATTTTATTTTTACAATTTTTAAAAGCATATTTTTGGAATTTTTTTATTTGATACATTTTTTAAAACTTTTTTTAACCTTTAGACTGGGCTGCCTTCCCAGCAATCGCCTGCTTGCTAGCAGAGGAGACCACTTCTATTACATGCAGCAATCTTCTCCTCAGTATATGGAGGAGTGATCGTTATGCCATCGCTCTTCCCTATACTGAATCATTGTTTGCCGGCAGCAGATCATGATTAGACACCACGATCTGCTGTCTGCAAACGCTGATTTTTTAACTTATCAAAAGATTTAGATTTGCTCAATTATTGGGCAATCGGTGGCAGTATTACACTGCCAGATGATCGCTAACGAGCGTTACTACGAATACTCATTAGCAGTCATCTGCCGAAAAATTGGCAGGTGTAATACACCCTTAGGCCTCTTTCACATATACGTAGATTTTCACGGACCATGGTCCGCGAAAACCTGGCCTGCTGTCCTCCTGAATGCAGAAGCGCACGGTGTCATTGGTTGCTATGACGCCGTGCGCTTTGTGCAGCCGCCAAAGTACAGTAATACACAGTAATCCTATGATGTATACCAGTGTATTACTGTACTGCGGCGGTTGCAAGAATCACACAGCGTCATAGCAACCAATGACGCAGTGCGCTCCTGCACTCAGGAGGACAGCAGGCCAGGTTTTCATGGACCGTGGTCCGTGAAAATCTACGTATATGTGAACGAGGCCTCAAGGAGCTGTTCACATCTCTTTTTTGCTATATGTTAAGTGAATACATTTGGAAAAAAACGTATAGAAATATATTACTTGATCTATCCATAGACTATAATTAGGCAAATGTTGTTCAAAAGTGCTTCTGTTCCTGTACTTTTTTTTTTTTTTGCAGGATACAATATTGTAGCATACCACGCTTTTCTGTCCTGCAAAAAAAAAAAACATATAAAGGTATACTTTTTTTTTACATTATAGTGAATAAGAGACGGATCTGTTTTTTTGATGATGCTTTCAAATTTTCAAATCTTTAAAAAAGGTTTAAAAAAAAGTATACATTTTTTGTTAAACAAAATCAGCACTAACGTATTTAAAAATATGCACATCTATCAAGTGTATATTTTTTAAAAAAGTAGAGATAACCACAAAATTGCATACGTTTCTATATCTTCTTTTACTGTCTAAACGATTCCACTTGACATTCAGCAAAAAAGAGACGTGAACAGCCCCTAAAGTGTTGACTGTAGTTGTAGTAGTTCCAGTTATAAACAGCAGGGGGCCATAAAGATTCCAATTTCCCTTGCTACTCAGTGGTTATGCATTTGAACATATTTAATTTTTGATGAAATCATTTTACATTAAAACAATTTAGATAATAACGTATATAATTGTTTGGTTAATTATTTATTACATTGTAAGTATTAAATATCCACCAAATAAGGTTAGCACCGCCATTTCAATAGATCAATGTACCACAAATTACTTTCTTGAGAAACAGGAGGAATCAGTAGGTTTTTTTTTGTTAGGATGATTGGTTTATGACAAATTCCATTTAAATCTGAATGAATTTTGTATTGTACTTCATAGAGGTTTTATTTTGCCTTCCTCTGGTTTTAACCAGCAGTGTTCATTCACAACACTACACCAAAACATAAGCACTTGTGTGACTCTACTTCCTCCTGTGCAGCTGGGTAATAAAAAAAACTGGTGTTTTAATATATGTAAGTGAGCCTCTAGGAGCTACGGGGCATTGCCATTAGGCTAGGGCTACACGTCCAGGATCGCTGAGTAGCGGGGATCTCATAGAAATGAATGGGATCGCCGTGGCAGTCGCAAGAAATCCAACACGTCTGGATTTATTGTGACTGCCATGGCGATCCCATTTATTTCTATGGGATCCCCGCTACTCAGCGATCCGGGCCGTGACCAGTGTTGCCGTGTAGCCCTAGCCTTACTCCTAGATGCTCTGCTCTTTCTGCAACTGCTCCGCCCTCTGCACTTTGATTGACTTTAGGAGAAGTTAGGGACAGGTGTGATCACGTTTACACTGCCTGATCCTGTCAATCAAAGTGGAGAGGGTGCGGCAGTTGCAGAGAAAGGGGAACCTCTAGGTGTAATGGCAACATCCCCTTTGCTCCAAAAGGCCTATTTGCATGTGTGAAAACATCATTTTTCTCAGCAATGCAGGCACATATGAACATGGGAACAGGGCCATATTTAGGGTTCATGCTGCCCTAGGCACTCTCTGTGATGACGCCCCCCCCCCCAACGTGACCCATTCCCCCACGCCCCCAAATAGCATAGTAGCCTCTCCTCAGTCCCCCCCATCCCATAGTAGCCTCCTCCCCCCACAGTAGCATAGTAGCCTCTCCTTAGAACCCCCCACCCCATAGTAGCCTCGTTACCCCCACCCCCCCTAGTAGCCTCTTCTCACCCCCCCACCTCATAGTAGCCTCTCCTCGTTACCCCACCCCCCATAGTAGCCTCTTCTCACCCCCCCACCTCATAGTAGCCTCTCCTCGTTACCCCACCCCCCATAGTAGCCTCCTCCCCCCACAGTAGCATAGTAGTCTCTCCTCAGTAGCCCCCAACCCCATAGTAGCCTTGTTACCCCACCCCCCATAGTAGCCTCCTCCTGGACTTATTACAGTGACCTATCCTCCCCCCAACCCCCTGGATACTGAAAATGGTCCTCTGCCAAGCCAATTAACCCCCACCCAACTACCCCACCATCCCCATACACTCAACTACCCTCAGTCTGTACCCCCCCCACCTGCCGCTGGTGCACCTAGCTTTTCTGATGCCCAAGGCAAATATTGAAACGCCCCCCCCATGCCAAATTCTCAACCTAATCCCTTCCCTCCAGTCCTACTGTTAAAGGGGTTGTCCTCTTTTTACTACTAATGACCTATCCTCACGATAGGTCATCAATATCAGATCGGCTGGGGTCCTCCGGCACCCTGACGATCAGCTGTTTGAAGAGAGAGCAGAGCTCATATGAGAGCTGCTTTCTCTGCTCTGTTCACCTGCTTGCCATAGAACTTGCAGTAAACAGAGCAGAGAAAGCAGCGCTCGTACAAAAAAAAAAAAAAAAAAGACAACCCCTTCAAAGACAGACTTGGAAAACATTTCTACAGAGCATACAGGGTCATACAGCGCCACATATGTACCTCTTACATCCAGTGACTTCTCTTCTCTGATGACGTTTTCTTTCCTCTTCTTCTGTCAGACCAGACCGCCATGGTGACTTCTTTCAGCTGTGCCTCGTCTCTGAAGAGTTCAACAAACAGACATCTTACTTTCCTACTTTTCCATCATCCTCTCACCTTCTCCACATCTCACCCTGCCCGCCCCCCATACTATACTACAGAAACAGCCCCCCTGAAAATACTGGCACCACACAGAAAAACAGTACCCCCCTTACCTTTCAGATCAGATCCCCATATCAAACCCCAGATGAGACCCCCCATCTACAGACCCCCATTAGACCTCCAAACTCCCATATCTGACCCTTATTAGACCTCCAAATCCCCAATCAGCCCTTCATTAGACCCCCAGACCCCCTATCAGATCCTCATTAGACCCCCAGACCCCCTATCAGACCCCCATTAGACCTCCAGACCCCCTATCAGACCCTCATTAGGCCTCCAGACCCCCAATCAGACCTCCAGACCCTCAATCAGACCCCTCTAGACCCCCAGTCAGACCCTTCAGGCCCCTAATCAGACCTCCTTCAGACCCCTAATTAGATCCCCAATCATACCCCCCCCCCTTCTGGCCCATATCATACTCTTGTGGCCCCCATATAGAACTCTCCTTCTGGGGCCCATGTCAGACCCCCCCCCTACCTTCTGGCCCCATGTCAGAACCCCTTTTCTGGCCCCCATTTTAGACCCCCCTTTCTGGTCCCCATTTCTGTCCCACCATTTCAGACCCCCCATTCTGTCCCACCATTTCAGACCCCCCCCCATTCTGTCCCATCATTTCAGATCCCCCCATTCTGTCCCACCATTTCAGACCCCCCCATTGTGTCCCACCATTTCAGACCCCCCCCATTCTGTCCCATCATTTCAGACCCCCCCCATTCTGTCCCATCATTTCAGATCCCCTCCCCATTCTGTCCCACCATTTCAGATTCCCCCCCCATTCTGTCCCACCATTTCAGATCCCCCCCATCTGTCCCACCATTTCAGATTCCCCCCCCATTCTGTCCCACCATTTCAGATCCCCCCCATCTGTCCCACCATTTCAGATCCCCCCCATCTGTCCCACCATTTCAGATCCCCCCCATCTGTCCCACCATTTCAGATCCCCCCCATCTGTCCCACCATTTCAGATTCCCCCCCCCCATTCTGTCCCACCATTTCAGACCCCCCATTCTGTCCCCACCATTTCAGACCCCCCCCATTCTGTCCCCACCTTTTCAGATCCCCCCATTCTGTCCCCACCTTTCAGATCCCCCCATTCTGTCCCCACCTTTTCAGATCCCCCCATTCTGTCCCCACCTTTTCAGATCCCCCCCATTCTGTCCCCACCTTTTCAGACCCCCCCCATTCTGTCCCCACCTTTTCAGATCCCCCCCAATTCTGTTCCCACCTTTTCAGATCCCCCCCCCCATTCTGTCCCCACCTTTTCAGATCCCCCCATTCTGTCCCCACCTTTTCAGATCCCCCCCATTCTGTCCCCACCTTTTCAGACCCCCCCCCATTCTGTCCCCACCTTTTCAGATCCCCCCATTCTGTCCCCACCTTTTCAGATCCCCCCCATTCTGTCCCCACCTTTTCAGATCCCCCCCGTTCTGTCCCCACCTTTTCAGATCCCCCCCATTCTGTCCCCACCTTTTCAGATCCCCCCCATTCTGTCCCCACCTTTCTGTCCCCACCCACCTTTTAAGATCCCTTTTTGGCCCCCACTTCAGACCTCAGATCATAGGTACAAATCTGATGCCCTTTAACACATGAAGATTATTATTAGGCACCTAGACACCAGGAATGCTATTACTAATCCACTAGATATCATGGTTGTCATCTGTTCATTTGCACCAGGGATATTTTCATTAAGCAACTGCACACCAGGATTATACATAACATTTGTTTCTTCTGCATACAGTGGTAATATTCCCCAGTAATAGCTCCAACATATGCCCCAGGATTAAGGAAAAAAATGTACTGCACTATTTTTTAAGGTGCAGGTTATGCTTTTCTATCCAAGAAAGATATGCCAATACATAGTAGATCAATGGAGGCCAAAGAGCAATTCTTATTAGGCTCTGCCAGGAGAATAGGGGCCTCTTTGTAAAGTGAAGTTGCATATGTTAAATGGAAACATAAAACAAGATGTGAACTTTATTATTACTGATATATACCCACCTGATGCCAAGGAAGTTATTTATTAAGCTAGAAATAATTTCAACATTATGCCATTGAGGCTATCAAACGCACTAGTTCACAAGAGAGACCCAGAGCTGCACAAATGGTACATCATAAACTAGCAGTGGTGCCCAGGGTGGTCAGCGTCTCAATTAAGTAGTCTTAAAGCGGCTCTGTCACCAGGATAAACCCTATTAAACCAGATACATTGTCTGGTAGCTCTCATCATGCTGATTAAAACAATGCCTTTCTTTTGTCTGTATTCTAAACAGCTGCAGAGATATCTGCATTTTTATTCATACGCAAATGAGAAGTTCAAGCACCAGGAGGCGGGTCAGAATATTATGAGCACTGCTATGTAACACCCCCTGTACTCTGCACACTTCCCCCTCCTCTTGATTGACGGGGCTAGAGACATGCTGAGGGCAGAGCTGTGTCCTAACATCTACATATCATATGCAGTATGTACTGTAGCTTCACCACACTGAGATCTGCTCGGAAAGGGAAAGCTCATCTACAAATTACTGATTTATTCACAGACACGATAGATGATTAGCTAAACACCGGTAACATTATATATATATATATACACTTAGAAAAAACATGCATATCTATGTGGTAATGCTATAGCTTGGTGGTAAGTGTATGGTTTTGCATATAGAGATCCCAGGTTTGAATTCTGGGTAAGACTTACATAAACTTTTTTTCTCTCTCTCTCTCATTTAACCCATAATAAAAGGCTAAACTACAATAAATAATATATAATCATATAATAACAATAAAAGGCCTTACTATATTGAGAATAGTGTTTGTTTTTCCTTGAAAATTATTACTGGTTTATTCACAGGCACAATATATGTTTATAAAGAAAGCAGCAATATTTATTAGCTTTTTTAAGCCTAAAAATATTATTCTCAATATGATAAGGATATAGACTTTAATTATGAGTTAAATGTGGAAATAAAAAAAATATCAGAGGATTCAAACCTGGTGTCAGGACTCGGGGGTACAGACAACACAAGACAGTGGGCCCTGAGGCTGAACCCACCCACTGTCCCTACCTACTTGCCTCAGACGGCCCTAGGCGGCCACGGACAACCACGATGGCGTTCCCTATACTGAATAAGTGGAACACCAAACAGGACAGACAAACAACTAAAAACGGACAAAGGAGCAAACAAGGACAGAACCACACAGCAATGCAGTAATAATCGGCAATACAGACAAAAGTCAAAGGTCAGGCGGAGGGTCGATAAGTACGCAATCAGAGGGACTAGGAAGGGAACCGGCGAAGACACAGGGGAGCTGGGATCCAGGTATGAACCGAAATAGCCAGCAAGCAAGTGAGCAGCTAGCTGACATTTATCCAGGATCAGAGGCTAGGTCCAGAAGCTGATTGGGCCAGCCCTGATCTCAGTAACAAGTTCAGCTGAAGCACAAATCCTAAAGAGCACAGTAACTCCTGCATTGCTGGACAAAAGCAATCGGGTGTGTCACAACAACCCAGGCACAGTTCACACTAGGTATTGCACACCCTGACACCTGGGATCTCTACTAGTGTTGAGCGAATCAAGCTTCGGATCCTAGATCCTAGACCCATCTCTGACCCATCTCTGTACAGCAATAAAATGTATGTGCTCTGTTGAGGTTAACAGAGTTATCACCGAAGTCTCGCAAGACTTTGGTGAATAAATTCACCATCGATTATTAAATATTAAAACCATTTTAAAACATGGATCCGAAGCCAACTTTGGATCCATGTTTTAAAATGGTTTTAAAGTAGAAAAATAAAATCTCGAAGTTATTCACCGAAGTCCCGCAAGACTTTGGTAATAACGAATTTCCCTCGCCGGAGCCGAATCTGTACAAAAATGGTGTACACTGTGTTCCCAGAAAAGGAAGCAAATATGAAAAGTTACTATATTCATCTTATCCTAGGTATTATGAGTGAGGTTAAAAAACAAAGCAATTTCCATATCCAAATAAACAGTACAAGCTCACGTGTCTGATATGGAAGTAAATAATCCCTGAAGGATGTCACTGCCTGCCAACTGCTAACTATGGCAAAGGTGAAGGAAAAGAACAGAGTCAAAGTCATATAAGCAATGTTCATGTCCATGTGCTGTCCAAGTGTAGAACGGACTAAACATTGGCCCATTATCAATGGATCAATTCACATGTCTTATTTTCCCACAGAAAGTCACAGCATGCACTATTTTAATCTGATTTTTCTTCAAAACTTGGCCATTCAAATCCTTAGCATTTTTATAGCATTTTCTGAATGTGTAACCAATATCAACCCTATTAAACCAGACATACTGGCTTGTAGGGCTCATCATGCTGATTAAAACAATACCTTTCTTTTGTCTGTATGCTAAACAGCTACAGACATATCTGCATTTTTATTCATATGCAAATGAGATGTTTCGAGCACCAGGAGGCGGGTCTGAATCCTTTGAGCACCCTGGGGTACAGTAAGGGCTTTACCAATGGCACCACATCTATATATTTGGTCAATACAAACTTGTAACATCACTGCACAACTGCCAGTGCCATAATCGGCACTAGTGCATTGCAGATCTCAGCAGGGAGAGCCTCCTAAAATCAACCACCCATGCACAATAAAGTCTCACAAACGCGAGATTTCATGGCCAGGCATCTGAACAATGAGGATGCTTGGCACTGTCAGGTCATGAGGGAGAGCAGCGATGGGGGAGAAGAGTAGGTGAAGCAATGTTCCAGGGGGGTAGGCCAGCCTCTCGGTGCTCTGATCACCTAATTTGCATAAAAGTAATAATAAGGCTGGGTTCACATCATCATTTAGTTTTCCGTTCTTCTGATCCGTCAGAATGCAACTGTGTATTCTTTTGTAGCAATGGAGGGCTCATTGTATTCACGATCAACCCTACCAGGTGATATGCCCCTTTAATAGGGCTGACTATGGTGACAGATGCTCTTTAACCCCTTCGCGACCGGAGCTTTTTTCGGTTCTGCATTTTCGTTTTGCGCTCCCTGCCTTCAAACAGCCATAACTCTTTTATTTTTCTGTTCACATAGCTGTATGAGGGCTTGTTTTTTGCGGGACAAGTTGTACTTTCCAACGCCACCATTTAATATTGCATACGGTGCAGTGGGAAGCGGGAAAAAAATTCCAAACCGGGTGAAATTGCAAAGAAAACGCTATTCCGCTACAGTTCTACGGGTTTCTTATTTACAGCGTTCGATGTGCATTAAAACTGATCCGTTACTTTCATTCTACTGGTCAGTACGAATCCGGCAATACCTAATATGTATAGTTTTTCCTGCGTTTTCATAGTGATAAACTAATTAGAAAGTTGCCCTTTTTTTTTTTTTTTTTTTCCTTGTCAAATCTTGACCCCTATAACTTTTTGGTATTTATGTGTACAGAGCTGTATGGGGGCTCATTTTTTGCGGGACGATCTGAAGTTTTTATTGATACCATTCTGGGGTGTGTATGACTTTTTGATCACTTTTTATTTAATTTTTTTTAGAAAAAAAAGCGACAAAAAACGGCAAATCGCCATTTGGACGCTTTTTTCCGCCACACAATTCGCCGTATTGGAATTTTTTTTTTTATATTTTAAAAGTACGGGCGTTTTCGGTCACGGTGATACCCATGATGTCTATATTTATTGTTATTTAGGTATTTATTTTTTACTTATACGGAAAGGGGGGTGATTTGAACTTTTACATCTTTTTTATTTTTTATATATTTTTTAACATTTTTTTTTTAATTTTTTTTGTACTATTAGAAAGCTCAAATATGGGCTTATATATTGTGGCTTTTTTTTTTTTTCTTTATGAGCAATTCTGGGTTTTATAGACTCAGAAAGCCATGAATTGCTCATTTCTTATCCTGGCCTGCCATCTAGTGGCCAGAATAAGAATTGCAGTTTGAAAACTGTAATCCTCACCAGCGAGGATTACAGTTTTCATACGATGTACAGACACCCCGATTGGCCACACGGGGTGTCTGTACACCACCCGGAAGCGAACGCTTCCGGGTTTAGATGCAACTAGATGCCGTGATCACGTGTGATCACGGCATCTAGTCAACCCGGAAGACGCCGCCGATGGAGTAGGTAGCGGCAAGTCTCTGCTGTTAGAAACAGCAGAGACTTGCCGGCCATGACGCCCGCCGCACCCGCGAGCGGGCGCCATGTGCCCGCATCGCCCCAGCGCCGTACATGTACGGCGCTGGGGGTGAAGGGGTTAAAGGGGTTCTCTGGAAATTAAGAAAATGAAAATACTTAAAGGGGTATTCCCATCTCACAAATGTAGTTTGTA
>ONZH01010505.1:0-157500 GCA_900303285.1 Rhinella marina | reverse complement strand
AAAAGTGTTGCATGCATTTGTATTCAGCCCCATGTACTCTGATACCCCTAAATAAAATCCAGTGTGACCATTGCCTTCAGAAGTTGTCCTAATTAGTGAATAGAGCCCGCCTGTGTGTAATTTATTCTCAGCATAACTACAGCTGTTCTGTGAAGGCCTCAGAGGTTCTTTAGTGAACATAGTGATCGAACAACATCATGAAAACCAAGGAACACACTAGACAGGACAGGGATAAAGTTCTGGAGAAGTGTAAAGAAGGGTTAGGTTATACTACTTAAAGAGACAGGCAAGGGGCCCATGGTCAGTCTGGAGGAACTGCAGAGATCCATAGCTCAGGACAACTATTAGTTGTGTACTCCACAGATCTGGCCTTTATGGCCAAAGTTGAACTTTTTGGCCTAAATGAAAAACTCTTTGTGTGGCGGAAAACTTGAGACTGGCGCAAAGGTTGACTTTCCAGCAGGACAACGACCCTAAACATACAGTCAGAGCTACAGTGTAATGGTTTTTAGATTAAACCATATCCATGTGCTAGAATGGCCTAGTCAAAGTCCAGACCTAAATTCTATTGAAAATCTGTGGCAAGATTTAAAAATTGCTGTTCACAGACACTCTCCATCCAATTAATACTATTTTGGAAAGAAGAATGGGCAAAACTTTCAGCCTCCAAATGTGCAAAGCTAATGGAGATGTACCCCAAAAAGACTTGCAGCTGTAATTGCAGTGAAAGGTAGCTCTACAAAGAATTGACTAAGGGGGGCTGAATATAAATGCACTCCACACTTTTCAGATTTTTTTTTTTATTATTTTTTTTGAAAACCACATATCATTTTCTTTTCACTTCACAAATAAATGCTACTGTGTGTTGGTCTATAACATAAAATCACAATAGAATAAATTTAAAGGGGTTGTATCATCTTGAATATTGGGGGCCAGAGTTGCCAACCAGAATTTTTCTTTTTTTCTGGAAAACCCAAAATCATGGACAGGCAACATTTTTTATGGACAAATTGGAAAACCGTAAACAATAATAAAGATTATTATTATACATGTCTATAGTTCAATATACTAATAAGAATTAATTACCAGCACTTACTATAAGCTGTAAAATGACAATTGTCACCAAAATAATCTAGTCAGGTACCACCAACCTCCAAAAAAATTAGACACCTCAATTTTTTTCCACGGACACAGGAAAAAAGTCTCCTATTTTTACGGACTGTCCAGAAATTTCCGCATGGTTGACAATCCTGTTGGGGGCATATAGCTAGGACATGCCCCCAATGTCTGATAGGTGCAGGTCCCACCTCTGGGACCCACATCTATCCTTAAAACTGAGCCCGCAAAGTGCAGGAGGGAGCACCGTGCATGAGCAGCCGCCCTCCATTCACTTCTATGGGACTGCCGAAAATAGCCAAGAGGACGCTACCTCTCTGAAGGAGAACTAGAAGAGGAAAGAGTGTTCCTTTTTACTTCTGCTGAAGAGAAGAGAAAGAATGGGAAGAAGACTGTTTATCCTAAGAGAATTTAAAAACTGGTTACTGTTTGATTTGGAAGAAACACAATTGTGGAATGAAGTAACCAAGGTAGATGTACCAGTTGCTATGGTAATTAAAAAAAAAGCAACCTTTCCCTTTGAAGTCTTAGTCTATCTGAAGGACCCAATGGACAAAAAGATGGATACCTTATTAAAAAAGGCATGGGAAACATCTTTAGCCATTATATCAACTCATGTAGTGGTAACATCTTTGACAAAATCTGTGGAGTCAACTGGAGTCTCAACTCAGAATCAAAACATCTAGATTTTCTCTTAATGGCAGAATCTGTGACCCTTCAGAGTCTACTATTATCCTCCTGGAATTGAGACTACAGAGCTCTAAATTTGAGGATCACTTTGCTAGTGACAGTGAAACAGTCCCTAGCTTGGTTAATTTCTCCAGAAAATTTAGAGCAGGGAACTCCCTGGAATTTAAGTCCCTACATTCTGATATCCAGAGACAGCAGCAAACAGGGGTGGAATACTTAGATTAACGATCATTACCTGCAGGGAGTTTGGCCCCGGAAGATAAAAGAAAATCTAACTGCAGAGAACTTTGATCAGTATGGGAGCCCACAAAAAAAGGGAAATCAATTTTAAAAGGTCACCATCTGAGAATATTATCAGACAACATGACTCGTGGTTTTCCTTAAACATCGGGGAAACAAGATTTCCTCCGCTTCAGTCTTTAGCAAGCAACATTTTTCGTTGAGCAGAAAATTCTGTCCAGTCAGTCTCAGCAGTGTTTCTAAGAAGCTTGGACAACCAGACAGTAGACTACGCGAGAAGGCATCATCTGGATCCAGGAGAGTTATCATTGAACAATGAAGCTTTTCAGATTATGATTTGCAGATGGGGTCTACCTTAAAGAAACCTATTTTCCACGAAAAAAAACATAAACCGATTGTTTCTTTTTGTTAGTGTTACGGATCCACTGTTATCGCTCAAGATGAATCCGTGATAATGTGGAACCTCTGTGCAAAGTAACTGGTTTGACTTTGGGGCCAAAGCCCCTAAGGGTGTTATTCTGGTGTTCCCTTGTATTCACCCTTTAACCCCTTTACAAGGATGACCAGACCGCTCCCTTTTGGGATGGTTCCAGTATACTTGGCAGCTAATTCTAGGACACAGGAACATAGGCAGGATCAGGAAACGCACAAATCCACAGGCACAGTCTGAACAGGAGCTAAGACTAAAACACAGGTCTCTGGAACACCACAACAGGCAAACTGGAACAAGAGCAGGAACACCAGACTCGATGACAAAACATAAACAAAACTTAGACTAACCAAACAGGGGAATATAGGTGGGGGACACAGACAGACTACAGCAGGAACTCAGGCAGGGTAAGGTCAGACATGACAACAGACACAGATCAGACATACAGACTGGCAAGAACTGAAAGGAACAACAGTCTCGGATACAGGAACTATTGTTAGAACTATTGCTGTTGCTCAGCCAAGGGGTGGGACACACAGAACATATAGCTGAGCTTGTTAGCCCACAGCACCCACAGGTGTGCACAAACAGAAAGAAGGATTAACCTCTACATGGAACACAGAGGCACAGTGATCCTATTTGCTACATACTGACCAAAAAGAAGTTGCTTTCTGATCCTTATAAATATATCCCTGGAGGATCCAATTCCCAATGCATCAAGGGAAGATGTTTGCCTCTTGTATATCTGCAAGTTGGGAAACTGACAGTTTGGGACCTGAGAGGGAAATGTTAAAGCCACAGAGCCTCTCACTGTGATTTCTACCTTACAACACAAGGAGAAACAAGTTACCTCAGCAATCTATAAGAAAGTCACAAACATCTGTACAAAGTCTGTACATAGTATCATTCAAAATACCAAGACCAGTTCTTTCCTAAGATCCCTGATATTCTGGACTTCCTTCAAGCAGAGTTTGACATAGGGCTTAATCCAAGTACCCTAAAGGTACAAATATTGGCTTTTAGGAATGAAAAATTCATTCATTGGACATAGAATCGCCTGAATTACCTGAATGCCACAGAGAACTTAAGGAACTTTCAGAATCTGTTTATCCAGTATTTTGGAAAGAAGAAAGGAAGCAAAATCTCCAAGACCACAATGGTAACTTGGTTCAAGATGACAATCCAGGAAGCTCATATATCCCAAGGGATCTCTAGTCCAGTGAAAATCAGAATGAACAAGAGCCATGGCAGACTAATGGGCAGAGAGAGCAGAAGCCTCATTTGAACAAATATGCAGAACAGCAACTTGGTCCAGTTTTTTTGTAGACATTTTAGACAACATACCAATTGGAACGCAAACTTTGGACAAAGTCATACAGGTGGTAGTCCCACCCTAACTGATGGTTTAATTTGGTATAGCTACTGTCATGCTGTCATAGAAGACTTCCTGGAAAGTATGAATTAGTCCTACTGTTAATTGGTTTTTCAGAAGTCTGAGATGACAGCATCCTTACTTGCCCTTTCTGCATTTTGTATTCTTTGGCTTGTGAATTAACAGTGATAAAAATTAATAAAAAGTTGCATCCATCCGGGTATAGTACTTGGCAAAACACTGGTGAGTAGTGGAGAAAGGACAGCCTCCTCTGGCGCTGTCATGACAGACTCCTGGAAAACCAATTACCAGTAAGACTAATTCCTACTTTTTGTTCAATATGAGAAGGGCACTTTGAGTGAAGATTCAGAGACAATCTGGAGTCCAACAACATTGGCGTACAGAGAGGGTATTTGGACACCAGTATTTCTCCTGTCATTATGACTGCAAGAATAAAGAACATATATCGACATGGTTAGTAGTTTTCAGGTAGATGGGTCTTGCAAAAAAGGTGACACCTTTAGGCTTTGCCACTATCCACCCGTTGAACCACAAAGATCTTTTCATCTTAACAAAAGGAATTCCTTGTGAAGATGCATTAGAGCTATTTATTTGGAGCCTAAAAGAAGGCAGTTTCACCAGTATGTTACCAATTTTCCTACCAGGAGGGGATGTAAACTATATTAACCATATTACCCATACAATATGTGAACAAGTGTTTGTAAAGTCTAGAAGAATACCAGCTATGATATAATCTCCCACCTGCTTTCCTCAAAGTAGACTTTTCTTATCAATATTTATTCCCCTCTTAATAAGTTCTTCAGAGAATACTCAATAGTTGCTTCTCTGTTTCAGAACAATGCATATAATCTACAGTTCAGAGCCTTCCTTTGGTTTCTCTTTAATTCCTGGCACCATTATGGAAATGGCTATTATGGAGCTATCATCCCTTTGTCTCTAATTCATTAATTTGTGTGTCATGCTTAGATGATTGGCTGTGGGTTGCTCCATCAGCAGAAATTCTGCTTCTGCTAGAATTTTTTTATTTTTATTTTTTTGCTACTAGTGTTGAACAAATCAAGCTTTGGATCATAGATCCAAAGTCGATTCAGTCAAAACTTTGGTTTAATGCTGTACAGAGACCTGTCTCCATTCAGCATTAAAATGTTTGGCCTTCGACGAGGCAAAATGAGTTATCTTTGGTATTTGATTTCAGTGAATAATATCGGTATTTGATTACTAAACTGAAAAAACATTTTAAAACAGGTTTCCGAAGTCGGCTTTGGTACTGACTGGTACCTTGGAACCAAAGCCGACTTCTGATCAAAGTTTTAATATGGTTTTTCAGTTTAAAAATCAAATCCTGAAGTTATTCACCTGCTTTGGGAATAACTCACTTCGCCTCATCGGAGGCCATACATTTGAATGCTATACAGAGACAGATCTCCATACAGCATTAAACCAAAGTTTTGATTAAAACGACTTTGGATCTAGGATCCAAAGCTCATTTTGCTGATCCCTAATTGCTACCCTCTACTAGCAAATTAAGTTTATATTCATTCTGCCAGGAATGAGCTTTGCCATTTCTCGTCAGATATATAGGCCTGGCTTTGGCAAACAACCACTTCAGAGATCACCAGCAATGTATCCTCAGATCCTGGTACCAGAATCCCTTCTTTCTTTATGTTCAGTAACTTTGAGCAATCATTCCTTAGCAGACCTTTTTTGATCGTGGAGGGAGAAGAATTTTGCAAAAGGAAGAGGTTCATTATAAGAGCAAATTGAAGAAACCATCTCCTATACATCCTTCTGCAGGATCTCATAGGTGAAGGCAACATTGATTGTCCATTCCATTGGCCTTTCTGGGCCAAGTTACCACTGCTATTTCTCTAAAGGAGAATTTGGGATATTTCCTCCACATCAAGGCCTACTGCCACAGAAGGGTTTTTATCTTCCTCATGTGAACAAGTTCCAGTTGATTACTCGGAGATTAACTCCTTCACTACCACTGCCATATAGGTACGGAGGAAGTGAAACATTTAAAATTAGCTCCCACTCTTGAGCACATCGAGTGCCATAGCTGCCGGGTTTCTGCTGTTTTGAACAGACATTAAGGGACTGATTGGTTAATACAGCTCCAACCCCGTCAGCAGAAAGTGCCCAAGTCTATCTGCAGTGCAGCCTCTTGGCCTCTACTCTCTACCCATGTGTAGCACTACAGGCTTTATGTAAATGCTTCTAATTTCCAATGCTCTTCTGCAAGATTTACCTTTCCATTCTTTTTTAGCTATTTACACACAGTGCTGTGCTGCCTAAGGACGAAGAGGAATTAGAAAATATTTCTTGCCTCTAATTTTGATTTCCTCGATTCCTTAAAGGGGTTGTCTCACTTCAGTAAGTGGCATTTATCATGTAGAGAAGGTTAATACAAGGCACTTACTAATGTATTGTTATTATCCATATTGCTTCCTTTGCTGGCTGGATTCATTTTTCCATCACATTATACACTGCTCATTTCCATGGTTACAGACCACCCTGCAATCCATCAGTGGCCGTCGTGCTTGCACAATATAGGAAAAAGCACTAGCCTATGTGCACTCCCATGGTCCCGGCCACCAGAGAGGCTGACGCTTTTTCCTATAGTGTGCAAACACAACCACCCCTGATGGATTGCTGGGTGGTCATAACCATGGAAAAGGAAGCAATATGGACAATCACAATACATTAGTAAGGTCCTTGTATTAACTTTCCCTACATGATAAATGCAACTTACTGAAGTGAGACAACCCCTTTAAGCAGCATATACCCTGCTAATGTTTGCGGCTGTTCTCCTCTAGTTACAAAACATACGTGAGCTGTATGAAAGGGGTGCATATTGCGCAAACAATTAAAGGGGTTGTTTTGCCCTATATATCATCAGGATAGGTCATCAATATCTGATTGGCGGGGGTCCAATACCTGGGTCCGATCAACTGGAAGCACACTGTGCGTTATCTCCTGTGGAGCGGCGGCATTGTGTAATTACAAGTGCTTGCTCCATTCAAGTGAAAGCAGCGAATACTTGTCACTCAGGAGCGTTGCTAGGGTCTCAAAAGATCTGGGGCCCAAGCCCTAATGAATATGGCCCAATTCTCTAAGTCAACCACCTGCTCCCCCCCCCCCCCCTTCCGTAGCAACACTTACCTTTCACATCCAGGGCCTCCAGGTGATGTCTCCTCTGATGTAGATCTTCTCTGTCATCATCTTCGGTCCCCCCATAGTAATAGTGCTCCTCATAGTAATTCCCTTCTAGAATGCCCTCATTAGTATTACTGCCCCTACAGTGCCCCCAAAAGTGATAATGCTCCCTAAGAGTGTCCCCATCAGTAGAAGAGCCCTCCAGTATTAATAATACCCTCACAGAGCCCCCAGTAGAAATAAAGCCCTCCTATTGTTCCCCCAGTGGTAATAAAGCTCTCTACAGATCCCTCAGTAGTATTATGGCCCCCTATTGTTCCCCCAATGGTAATAAAGCTCTCTACAGACCCCTCAGTAGTAATAAGATCCCCCATAGTGCTCTTAGTAGAAATAAGGTGGATCTATAAGTCCCTCCTATAGAGGCCCCAGTAGTAATAAGAACATCTATAATGTCCCCTGGATTTATAATACCCCTACAGTGCCCCAGTATTTATATCGCCCCTTCCTGTTATAATGCTCACCCTGAAGTGCCCCCAGTATTCATACTGCCCCCCCCCCGTAGTTATATTCCTCCCTTTAGTGCCCTCAGCAATGATGATTCCTCAGCCCCTCCACCATACAGTCCCATGTAAATAAAATTATTTTCCCTCCCTCCGCCATAGAGTCCCATATAAATAACATCACTCCCCTCCCTTCAGCCCCTCCAACATACAGTCCCATGTAAATAACATCACACCCCTCCCTTCAGCTCTTCCAATATACAGTCCCATATAAATAACATCACTCCCTCCGCAGCCACCTTCAACATACAGTCCTGTGAAAATAACATCACCTCCTTCCACAGCCCCCTCCAACGTTCAGTCCCATGTAAATAACATCACTCTCCCTCAGCCCCCTCTAAAATTCACTCCCATGAAATAACATCATCCCCTCCCACAGCCGCCATCAACATACAGTCCCATGTAAATAACATCACTCCCTCCCACAGCACCCTTACTCCCTCCCACAGCTCCCAGTCCCATATAAATAGCACCACCCACTGAACATTAAGTCCTATGTAAATAACATCCCTCTCTTCAGCCCTAACATACAGTCCCAGTTAAATAACTACAACTCCCAGCATTACTCTGCCTTCACTTACCTCTCCTTATAGCAGTCATCAGCAGAGCTTCTTCCCCTAGAGTTTCTTCACTCTTCACTGTGGAGCCTCTCCTTCACTGGTCACATGATGACATGTGACATCATCGCAGGTCCTTCTCAGCTACTGCACTGATCACATGACCTGTGATGTCACCACAGGTCCTACACCAGGTGCAGTGCTTTAGATTCGATTGTATTGCCGTCCTGAGGATGGCAATACAATTGTATCTAGCTGGCAGGTAGGACATTCGGGGCCTGGGAGGAAACATCAGGGGTCCAGGCACGAATGTTTTAGCCTAGCAACGCCCCTGTTGTCACTATACTGCACCGCCAAAAATTCTGAGACAACAGGCAGCATAATGAACAGGAACCAGTGCTTGCATGGAGTGCCGCCTCTTCTTAAAGCAGCTGATCGGCAGGGGTGTCGGGTGTTAGACACCCTCCAATCAAATATTGATGCCTTTGGACTCAAGGAAAGCAAAATTACAGATAAGACAATTTTTCTCTATACACTGTTAGGGCCCAGCAGCTTATATAATTATTTTAGTATATTTTTATGCATAATATTTTATTTGTATATTTTTTAAGAATTATTTGCATATTGCATTGCATTGTAAATAAGTGTCTTTATACTGGAATGATTTTTATTTAAGCCTAGAGTGCCAATTATCACTTTCACTTTTGAAACTACTATCCGAAAGAGAAAAACAAAGGAAATTATTTTATTTCTAGACTTTTACACTTTTCTAGGTGTTTCGTAGAGCATTTGACTGTCAGATCATATATAGGTGAGGATCAATTAGTATAGGTGTTGTACTTATGTTTAACCAAAGGGTTGCTGACATGATGTGCGGTTGGTACATTGATAGCATATTGCTAGGATTTGCCAGAATTGTGTCCTATAACTGCTCCTTTCTTCAGAATGGGGCACCTGGGTGAGCAGAGAGTAGCCACACATGTGCGGCCGTCCTCTCACCTCTGTGGTAGTCAGCTTGGTAATTTTAGACAGTCCTATAGCAGTGAACAGAGAGGTGTTCTCGCTTGCGTAGTGCACTCTTCATTTACTGCTAGGGGACTGAAAACAGTGGAGCACCCTTGTTCTGCTATTTTTGGATCTCTCATAGTGACGAATGGAGAACAAGCCATGCAGTGCTCTACTTCACTTTGGGAGCCCCATTATGGAGAAAGGAGAGGATCCCAGAGGTGGGACCTGCACCTTTCTGAAATTTATGGCATACCTTAGGAATATGTCATCAATGTCCCAGATTGGCCAACCCTTTTAAGTAAACAATATTACAACAAATGATAAAAAAAATCAGTAAATTCATCACAAAAAGTTGTTTCTTCAATTTTTTAATAAACAAGAAACTTACAAAGTATTGCATTATATAATGTAAACCTTCTCTGAAGATAGTGATCAAAGATCACTATATAATCAATCTCCTGTAATACAATCAGTAAAACAGAAGTAATTTTTTTAATGGGTTATCCCTTGGAACAACATTTATCGCCTATCCACATGACACATGAAGAGGGATCCTATTTGGTTTGTCTTTGGATTCCATCACTGGGCTACTCCCTTCCTAAGGCCATTACAACAAGGTTTGTACGTGGTCTACTAAAATTAAAGAAGGTTCAACACCACATTTGCTTGTGGCCTTTGATTAAACATGTTTGAGTAACGGACATACTCTTTGAAGATGTGAATTCCTGACTAGAATCCCTCTTCTATGTCAAGTATTAATCCCTGGCCTCACTCATAGGAGCAACAGGAGATCAACCAAAGAGGTGCAGCAGCAGGCAACCACACATCTTCTCTAACCAAAGCTAACATTAGCACAACTGATTCAGGCTAGCGTACTATGTGTCAGTATCATTTGTGACAGTTCTCCATACATTATTGCACCAAGATGTGCCTGCCCACAGAATACCCTAAGCGATAAATGTATGATCGTGGGGCCACCACAGGGACCCTCACTAACTAGAGAACAATTCCTGAGCTCTTGTTCCACAGTAGTTTAAGACTAGGGCTATATGGCATCACCGCTTGTGGCCAGGATTGCAGATTACCGGTGATCCCATGGAAGTGAAAGGGATCGCAACATGAGTCGCAAAGAATCTAACTCTGCTGGATCTTTTTGCGACTCACACTGTAATCGCGTTCAATACGATTGGATCACTGCTACAACCAGCATCACCTTGTAGCCCTAGCCTGATTGGAGCAGTGGTCATACATGGAAATTGCCTCTCCATTCAAAGTCTGAGTGAGATCGCACAACAATCAGCTATCTCTGAGAGAATGAATGGAGTGTCAGGGAACACTACTCCAGTGGCTCAGCTATAGGGGTCGCAGCGGTCGCAGTTGCGACCGGGTCTCTAAGCCAGGGGGGCCCCTCAGGACGGCAATACAGATGCCTGTACTGCGGGGCAGGGGAGGGAGAGGCTTCTCCCCTGCCCGTAGCTTTGATAGGCTGCAGGCACTATGCCTGCAGCCTATCAGAGGCCGGCTTAGGCGGCGCAATGACTTCATCGCGCCGCCTGAGCCATACAGCGCGGGACACAGGCCGGAAGAGGCCTGCATCGCATCGCTGCCAGCTCCATGGAGGTTAGTATAAGTGTTAATTTTTTTTTTTTATTGGTGCAATCACGGACCTGAGATCTATTGGGGGCACTGGGGGCATTTGTTACTGGCACATGGGGCACTGGGGGCATTTGCATTTGGGGCACTGGGGGGAATTTCTTATTGGCATATGGGGTCACTGGGGGCATTTCTTACTGGCACTTGGGGGCACTTCTTACTTACACATTATTGGGGTGACATTTTGGGGGCAGTTCTGGGACATTATTGGGGCACTTCGTACTGTCACATTATTGGTGGGCACTATGGGGGCACTTCTTACTGGCACATTATTGGGGCACTTACTGGCACATTGGAATCATTATTACTTCTGGGGCACAGTGGGGACATTAGTACTGTTGGGGGCACTATTACTAACAAGTGCACTCTGGCAGAGAATTATTAGTTGGGACTTTGGGGGGCACTATTACTGTGGGGGGTACCCTGGCACAGTATCAGAATAGCACAGTTATTTCTGGGGGACGTTATGTTTACACTATTACTGTCAGGGACACTATTTGCTGGGCGCAGTTATTTTAGGACACTGTGTGCCAATAATTATTGAAGGGCACTATCTGTGTGGTACTAGTGGCACAGTACTGGGGGTGGTAAGATGATTTGTCCAGAAGACGGGAGGATGATGGAAAAGTAATAAACTAAGATTTTTTTCAAACTGCAGAGATGAAAAATGGCATCTGGTCTGAAAGGAGAAGATGAGGAAAGAGAAGATCTACATCAGAGGAGACGTCACTGGATGTAAGAGGTATGGGGCGCTGTATTATACTGGATGTAAGAGGTATGGGGCACTGTATTATACGGGATGTAAGAGGTAAGGGGCGCTGTATTAGGCTACATTCACACGAACGTTGTGTTTTGCAGTCTGCAAATTACGGATCCGCAAAAAAAAACGGATGATGTTCCCTATGGCATCTGGTTTTTTTTTTTTCAGATCCACTGTAATAATGCCTATCCTTGTCTGCAAAACGGACAAAAATAGGAATGGACATACAGATGCGGACAACACACAGTGCTCATTGAAGTGAATGGGTCCGCATCTGAGCTGCAAAATATGCAGATCGGAGGCTGCAAAAACAACTGTCGTGTGAATGTAGCCTTACCCTGTATGTTCTGTAGTGATACACGTAATGTTAGGAGGGAAAGGGTTAGGGTGAGAACTTGGCATGAATTGAACCCCCCAGGTTCAATTTTTGACGTGGCCGTCAGAAAAGCTAGGTGCATCAGCGCTGAGGGAAGGGGGGAGGGGCCCAAGCTGAACTCTTGCACCAGGGCCCATGAGCCTTTAGCTATGCCCCTGCACTACTCCATTCAATTGTCGCCATAATGGGAGTTCAAGACCCTCATTCTAGTATTGTGGGGTCCTGTGGTATGGGCCCAAGGACCATACATTTGTGACCTATCCTGTGGATACGTGATAAATGTTGTTTATGGGATAATCACCTTAAATTGCCTAGTATAAGTATTGTAGTGAACTGTATTTTTATTATTTTTTTCTGTAAATCATAAAGCTATGGAGTTTTACGGATGACTATGTACATTTAGTTCTTAGCATTACTAACAGTGGCCACAAGATCTAAATATCTGTCAATCAAGCGCTGTGCTTCCCTCCAACCAGACATAAGAGCTCCATGTGTTGTCGAATAGAAGTTTCTTTCTGTGGCCTCTCCAGCAAAAAGAACCTGCAACGGCTAAGAAGACAGAGTTAGGACTAAGCACTTAGAAACCATTGTTTTGCTTACATAATATACATTTCAAATGTCTTCATACACATTAGGGCACTTGCATATGCACCATAGACATCACATGGTAGGATTTGTAAAAGAGTCTCACAGGGCTCCAGATGGCGACCAAAATGGTCGCCTATGCGACTCAGAATTTGCAAATGGCAACAAGACTTTTTAGTCTTGACGCCATTTGCGCCTAGACCCGGCAGTTACCGTTACTAGGATGCGCTGCTGCGCAGCCTAGTATCAGAGAACATGGTGCGCGCTGCTGTCCCAGCCTGTAGTGTGTAGTGCTCCGCCCGTACTGTCCCGCTTCACGCTCTTCAACCCTGAACGTTCATGGCAGAGAAGAAGAAGGGCCTGTGATACACACCGCACAGGAGAGCGGGACCTTAGTCTGATGCCACAGAAGGGGCAGGACCAGGCAGCGCCGCACAGGCCTGAGGGGCAGGGACTTTGGCTTCATTGGTAGCGGTATCGTACAGCGCCACACAGGCCTGAGGAGGCAGGGACTGTGATGTTATGGGACTGAGCCGGCCGCGCTGGAGTGGCCACCCCCCCCCCTTCTTCCTCATCATGGTGCCGCACAGGACAAGGGGCAGAGAGATGGGGCCCGAGGTCTGCAGCGTCATTTACTGGACTGAGGCATAGGAGTATACGAGAGAAGGCACAGCGTCTCGTCATCTACCCTGCGTGACCCGTGCGGAGGTTGCCATCAAGAAGTGTCCTGCGTGACCCTGGTGGCAGCCTACTCAGCTCTGCAACACAGTGCTATGTGATGTTCTGCAAACTACTCAGCTCTGCACCACAGTGCTATGTAATGTTCTGCAGCCTGCTCAGCTCTGCACCACAGTGCTATGTGATGTTCTGCAGCCTGCTCAGCTCTGCACCAGTGTTATGTAATGTTCTGCAGCCTTCTCAGCTCTGCACCACAGTGCTATGTAATGTTCTGCAGATCAGTATCCTAAACAGCCTTGCCCACCTGAGCTACCAAATTCTCTGAACCATAGTGCTTTATAATGTTCTGCAACCTTTTCAGCTCTGCACCACAGCGTCATTTAACAGGGCTCCAGATGGCAGTAGTACTGTTCTCATACCCCCCCAAAGTGCCCACCAAGCCTGTAATACTCAATGACTGCCCCTCTAATAGCGCCCTCTGAGCGGCCCTGTAGAGTGATCACCTACCTCCTAGAACTGCTGTCTGATATAGAAGTGGTAAGTGCATTAGACTGAGTGGGTGGTCTGAGTTACCTTGTGCACAGGGGCTGATGTGGCATTTTGTCCCCCAAGGAAAAATGATGTATATGGGCCCCTATCAGCCTGTAATGTCTCCCCCTGTGTAGTGCTACCGCCTGTAACGTCTCCCCCTGTGTAGTGCTCCAGCCTTAAATTTGGCGACTAAAAATTTAATTTGGCTCCTAAATTTTTCAGTTCAGGAGCCAACGGCTCCTAGGTATTTTTTTTTAGTCTGGAGCACTGTCTCAGGTAATACCATCACCACTCAGTGTAACAGAGTAGTGGTAATGGTTGCCACTACAGATCCATGGGGCTTGCTTATGAAATAAGTGTTCAGTCTCTGCTGTTTGTTAATGGCCATTCATTTTTTTAGGCAAACCATATAGCCAATAACAAAGAGCAAGAAATAAACACTGCTTTCATCAAGAATTAGAGGGGACAGCTGGACTGTGTGATGGCTGCTACATCTGACAAGTTGCTTAAAATTAGTTATTAACTTGCATAATACACCACCTGGATTTCTCCTAGCAAAACAGTAAACATACATTTACATGACAAGAATCTGCATAACTAATCATATGCTAAATAGTTAAAGTCCAATTTATGTATGCTATAGTGTAAGTTGACACTTCTGGTACCTTTATTCAATGTGTCTAGTCCTGCTGTAAGTTGCCTTATTGATTGGAGAGCATATATTGTATGCATGCACATATTGAGTTTTCCCAAAATTATCCCCCACCGCCACCCCAAGGTCTGCTGTCCGAATCTGCACCCCAAGTGCTTCCCTTCCAGTCAGTAAGTATACTCTCCTGGCATTTTTGCTGTTCTGGTTCTCCTGTGATGGGTTTGCTGGGTGAGTTGGTTTGGAGGGTATACATTTGTGGCTTGTTGTATGTGACTTTACAACTGTTTCTCTGGAACTGTATCAATGTATTTGCTCTGAAATTATTATCTTTAAAGGTTCACTCCAACTTCTTATTGTTTTTTAAATACTCCATCCCCACCTGTCGAGGGAAGCATACTTACTGGCTCCCCGATGCTCGGTGCTGTCTCAGAGGGTCTACTGCTGTCTTCACATGCTGCTCTAGGGACGTGTCACCACTGCAGCCAGTCATTGGCTGCAGCAGTGCACGTGCAGTCCCCAAAATAGTGTCACGGACATTCCTGTGACAGGTAACAGGAGGTCTGTCAGATTGGCAACACGTGGTATAATCTGACATGTTTTCCTTTTTTGTTGTTGGTATTTACTGCACCCTTTTCCCTCAGGTGTTCCTGGTGTGGTAATTGTCCCTCCACTATTTATTGCTTCTTCTCCCACTATTCCTTGCGGTTTATAGCTTCAGTTGCTGTTGTTGTGGTGAGCAGTAGTTTGGGTCTCAGCTGAGATCCTGGAGCCTCCATTTCTTCATTGAAAGATAAGTTTCCTTTTCCCTTCTGTGTGTTTTGTTACTTTTCCCTGTTGTTTTGTTATTAGGCCTAAGGGAGACTCATTCGTCCTTTTGGAGGAACAGGTAGACTCATTCCTGTCATTAGTTCCAGGGTCCTATAGGGTCAGTTTGGTGTTTAGGTTCCTGTGTATGAACTTGCCTACATTTGAGGCCTGTTCATACTAGTAGATAGACAGGAATTGAGCCAGGGTTTCCTGTAGGAGGTGTCCATCTTCCTTCCTTAGTTTCTAGGCCTAATCTCCTTTTCCTCCTACACTCTGTTTGGTTTTTCCTCCCACACCTGCGCATGACAAATAGGTTGCTTAAAATTAGTTATTAACTTGCATAATACACCACCTGGATTTCTCCTAGCCATCATGTTGGAGACTGACAGCACCAATCCATTGGCCTGTTTATTTTTGCTTCTAAGAAAAAAGTGTCTGGTTACAGCTTTTTGGAACCTTGGAAAATGAACTCAGTGATCTGATTGGTGGTAATGGGTAACACCGGCACTTTGTTACCTTTGGAGCAGTTTATATATGAAACCAATAGTATCACTGCTTAAAGGGGTTGTCTGCTTTTCTCTGGATAGGGCATCAATATCAGATCGGTGGGGGCCCCGACTGTTGGCACCACCAACAATCAGCTGTAAAAAGCTGTATATTCTCCTCACGGTTTCCCGGCTTGGCATTGCAGAGGTGAGCAAGTGTAATTACAGCTTCTCCATCCTATTCACTTTAATGGGACAACTCTCTTCTACTCAAGTGAATAAAACGGAGTTGTCCCATTGAAGTAAATGGGATGAAGCAACTGCAATTACACCTGTTCACTGCTGCAATGTCAATGGTGAGCAGGAAAACAGTGAAGAGAACACAGTGCTTGTACAACGCTGCCTTCTCTTCAAACAGTTGATCGGCGGGTGGTGTCGGGAGTCGGGCGCTCGCCGAACTGATATTGATGAGCTATCCTGAGAATAGGTCATCAACATAGCAAAAGTGGTGAACCCCTTTAAAAGCTATTAAAGCTTTGAGAAATTCAACAAAGGGAAATTAACATACATTTTTTTGCCATATAAAATTCAGGAGGCCCAATAGAACCTCTTTCACACGAACGTTGTGTTTTGCGGTCCGCAAATTGCGGATCCGAAAAAAAAACGGATGTTGTCCGTATGGCATCCGTTTTTTTTGCGGATCCATTATAACAATGCCTATCCTTGTCCGTTTTGCGGACAAGAATAGGACATGTTCTATTTTTTTTGCGGGGCTACGGAACGGGCATACGGATGCGGACAGCACACCGTATGCTCTCAGTATTTTTTGCGGACCCATAGAAATGAATGGGTCCGCATTTTTCATGTGAAAAATGTGGATCGGAGCCCGCAAAAAATACTGTCGTGTGAAAGGGGCCTTACTATGGTTTCTGTTAGAACCAGTATTTTGTGCAGTCTGATGACGTTTCTCTGTGCAAAAAGTAGAGTACAGTACTCTATGTAGTAGATACAATAAAAAAACAAAAGTGAAAAACATATACTTCACCTTGAGAACTTCTTTGTCTGTAGGTAGAGGTTCTGCTAGATTGTCCACATCAATACCAGAGCTGCCCACTGCTACGTAACTGTAAGAGCCACCAGTGTATGGCTGGCTATGCCACTGAGAACGCACCATGCTGATTGGTGGAGGAAGTTTAGGATCCCCTGCATTAAATTAAAATAATCATCTTTTACTTATGTGGATTTCAACCAGTGTTTTTAAGGGGTTGTGCATGTTGAGGTGAAGAGGTGGGGGGCTGCAGGCGGTGTCAAACCAGATGTTTACAGTGAGAGAGCATAGTGGAGCAGACATAGTGAAATGGAGTGAGGAGCTAGCACCGGATGCATCACGGGTCTGCCCTGCCCCCATTTCAAATGTGCATAACCCATTTGAGGTTAAAAATAATCATTTGAATTAAAAAAAAGTTATATCAGCTCAAGGTAATCATGAGGCTATAGCTATTCTGTTTCTTTTCAATAATAATTCCTATGTTAAAAATATATTTCATATAAAAAAAAATTGACAGACGTGAACTCTTTTTAGCTGTTTCAGATCCTAGTTTTGAGGAGCTTTTTTCACATTATTCAATCAATTCCTTCCTAATAACTTTTTGGGCTTGATTTACATGGGGCTGCTGACGCTATGCCTGCCTGACAAGGTCAATAGCCTCAGGATTATGAAAATAAGACTTCAGCTTTTCGCACAAAGCCATATGGCTGTTGGCCACCACAGGTGAGAGTAGGGTTGGGCTATTTTAAAAATATTCCCATAATAGCAATATTAAGAAATTTATCGCGATAATGATATATATATCACAATAAATACCCATTTAGAAGAAAAAAACATTTGGGGCCACAAGGAGACATTGTACTATATCTGGGGTACAAGTTGTAGCCTCCACAGAGAATAGTGTTTCATTGTTGCCCCCTACAGTAAAATGCTACCTAATTGCCCCCATATATTATAATGTCTCCTTGTGGCCTGGCCCATACAGTATGTCTCATCTTTTGTGGCCCCATTGAAGTGAATGGGTCTACATCCGCCCTATAAAAGATTGAATTTTGAAAAAAAAATCATTTGTTTGCATGAGCCCAAAGGCAGAGACACTGACAGAGAGAGATTGCTGCCTCTTTGTAAGGTCTCAACCACACTTCCATTTTTAACAGACAAGCTCTGTACGCATTTCCACGGACAGCACACATACCCATTGCTTTAAATGTGTTTGCTCACATTTCAGTATTTTTCTACTGATCGTGGGTCAGTAAAAAAAAATCATGGAGACGTACAACTTTGATCCGTGATGCGGATCAAGCATTCCCATTGAAATCTATGCATCCGTGAAAAACAGACACAACATGGATGGCATGTTTTTCACAGAAAATAGAAAGAAAATGCTCTTGAAATTAATTTTCAGAGGATAGGTCATCAGTACAAAAAAAACTCGGAAAACCCCTTTAAGTACTCTATAATTACAGGGTCTATTCCAAAGGATTGTTGCTTAGCAAATGTGGTGCCAATATTCAAAAAGGGGAAATTATAGGCCAGTAAGTCTAACATCTAACAACTTTGATTGACAGGGCCAAGGTGATCTTTTCACTGCCTAGCCCTGTCAATCAAAGTGGAGAGGGCGTGGCAGTTGCAGAAAAAGCAGACCTTCTAAGTTTTAATGGCAACGTCCTAGTTGCTCCTAGAGGGTCATTTGCTTATATTAAAACAGAATTTTTCCCAGAAATGTGGGCACATATGACCAGGGCCGGACTGGGACTGAAATTCAGCCCTGGCATTTTGAAATCAAAGAGGCCCACGGCCCACATGCCTCGACTTTTTAAAGTCACATCCAACCCTTTTAGAGGCACTAAAAATTATTAAAATATAATAATTTAATAAACGTAAACCACACCAAACAAGGTAAATAAACCGCCCTCTGCAGAGAGAGATGGAAAAGCTATATCTCCTGATAGGGTACGGGTCTAGAACTCAGACCCGGACTGATCAAAACTTTTGATATGTCTCTGTGACATGTCAATAGTCTTTCAGTTCATCAGTGGCCCTATTACACAGATTGATGTGTAAAGGTCCTTTTACAAGGGCCGATTATTGGCCGAAAAAGCGTTCCTAGGAATGCTAGTGCCAATAATCGGCCCGTGTAAAAGTGTCCCTAATCAGCCGACGAACGAGCAAAACGGTCGTTCGTCAGCTGATTGGATCTTTTGGTTTGTACAAAAGATCCAATCTGTCGGGCGCACATCACTGTGTATACAGGCGATGTGCACCTGACAGTATGGAGCTTCCCGGCCACACGAGTGATACAGCGATCACTCGTGCGGCCCGGCGCTCAATTCATCGAGCTGTGTAAAGGCTCCCTGCATAAGCGCCGATGTCGCTGATCGGCGCTCTGGCAGGGAGACACATCGGCCCGTCTAAAAGGGCCTTAATAGTGCCCTTAGATGTTCAATGTATGTTTATTATATGTTTCTGGAGGACTACAACTCCCAGCAGGTCCTGAAAGTTTACGATTGTCAGTGCATGCTGGGAGTTGTAGTTCACCAGGGGGGGCGTTTAATAACTTTATTTTTTACACTACAGCCAGTGAACCAACCTTCCCAGCCTCCCTGCTGGTTTTTCAGGTTTCTTTAATGTCTGTCCGTCTCACTAGCTGCTCCTCTTCCTGCTGTGAGAGCCTGACCCGCCGCTGCGTTGACTGGAGCTGTGAGCACGGCGGCGGGGCGGGACCTGCACAGCCAGGAAGGAGCCTTTAGCAGTGAGAAGCTGCTTCCCCATTGGCTGCTGTGGGTGCCGGCTTTTGACCTCCTGTGGCCACCGTGAGGAGGTAAAGATGCGCCACGCAGCAGGGAGGGGTACAGGCGGCCCAGCGGTCGGCCGCAGCGGGCGGCAATAGGATTAAAGTGCGGCGTGCAGCTGCAGCTTCAGGGGGAAGATCACGGGCGTAGCTAAAGGCTCATGGGCCCTGGTGCAAGAGTTCAGCTTGGGGCCCCCCCCTTCCCTCAGCGCTGGTGCACCTAGCTTTTCTGCCGGCCAAGTCAAAAATTGAACCCCCCCCCATGGCAAATTCTCACCCTAACCTTTTCCCTCCCAACATTACGTATATCACTACAGAACATACAGGGTAAGGCTACATTCACACCACAGTTGTTTTTTCAGCCTCCGATCTGCATATTTTGCGGCTCAGATGCGGACCCATTCACTTCAATGAGCACTGTGTGCTGTCCGCATCTGTATGTCCATTCCTATTTTTGTCCGTTTGCGGACAAGGATAGGCATCGTTACAGTGGATCTGCAAAAAAAAACGGATGCCATACGGATCATCCTTTTTTTGCGGATCCGCAATTTGCAGACTGCAAAACACAATGTTCGTGTGAATGTAGCCTAATACAGCGCCCCTTACCTCATACATCCAGTATAATACAGTGCCTCATACCTCTTACATCCAGTATAATACAGCGCCTCATACCTCTTACATCCAGTATAATACAGCGCCCCATACCTCTTACATCCAGTGACGTCTCCTCTGATGTAGATCTTTTCTTTCCTCATCTTCTCCTTTCAGACTAGACGCCATTTCTCATCTCAGCAGTTTGACAGAAAAAAATCTTAGTTTACTACTTTTCCATCATCCTCCCGTCTTCTGGACAAATCATCCTACCACCCCCAGTACTGTGCCACTAGTACCACACAGATAGTGCCCTTCAATAATTATTGGCACACAGTGTCCTAAAATAACTGCGCCTAGCAAATAGTGTCCCGTAATAGTGTAAACATAATGTCCCCCAGAAATAACTGTGCTGATACTGTGCCAGGGTGCCCCCACAGTAATAGTGCCCCCACAATAATAGTGCCCCCAAAGTCCCAACTAATAATTATCTGCCAGAGTGCACTTGTTAGTAATAGTGCTCCCAAGAGTACTAATGTCCCCACTGTGCCCCAGAAGTAATAATGCTTCCAATGTGCCAGTAAGAAGTGCCCCCAAAATTTCACCCCAATAATGTGCGAATAAGAAGTGCTCCCCACCCATAGATGCCCCCCAAATTATGTGTCAGTAAGAAATGCCCCAATAATGCGCCAGAAGTTTCCCCCAAAATCATGTGCCAGTAAAAAGTGTCCCCATGTGCCAGTAAGAAATGCCCCAGTGCCCCCATGTGCCAGAAAAATGCCCCCAGTGCCAGTAAAATGCCCCCAGTGCCCCCATGCCATAAATGCCCCCAGTGCCAGTAAGAAATGCCCCCCAGTGCCCCCATGTGCCAGTAACAAATGCCCCCAGTGCCCCCATGTGCCTGTAATAATGCCCCCATGTGCCTGTAATAATGCCCCCAGTGCCAGTAAAAATGCCCCCAGTGCCCCATGTGCCAGTAAAAATGCCCCCCAGTTCCCCATGTGCCAGTAAAAATGCCCCCAGTGCCAGTAAATTGCCCCCCAGTGCCCCCATGTGCCAGTAAAAATGCCCCCATGTGCCAGTAAAAATGCCCCCAGTGCCCCCATGTGCCAGTAAAAATGCCCCTAGTGCCCCATGTGCCAGTAAAAATGCCCCAGTGCCATTAAAAGTGCCCCCATGTGCCAGTAAACATGCCCCCAGTGCCAGTAAAATGCCCCCCGTGTGCCAGTAAAAATGTCCCCATGTGCCCCTAAAAATGCCCCCAGTGCCCCCAATAGAGCTCCGGTCCGTGCTACAATAAAAAAAAAAAATAACACTAATACTTACCTCCATCAGGCTGGCAGCGATGCGATGCAGGCCTCTTCCGGCCTGTGTCCTGTGCTGTACGGCTCAGGTGGCACGATGACGTCATCGCGCCGCCTGAGCCGGCCTCTGATAGGCTGCAGGCCTAGTGCCTTCAGCCTATCAGAGGAACGGGCAGGGGAGACGCCTCTCCCTCCCGCCCCGCAGTACAATACAGGCATCTGTATCGCCGTCCTGAGGAAGCACTCATCTCCCTCTGCCCCGCTGCCGCCCCCATCTGTGCGCAGGGCCACGCCGCACCTGGCTAATTGGCGGTGCGGCCCTGCAAGTCGCAAGGGGGGCCCTCGGGGCCCCCCTGGCTTAGGGGCCCGGTCGCAACTGCGACCGCTGCGACCCCTATAGCTACGCCACTGGGGAAGATCAGTGGGGACACGGGGAGTACAGGACCGGCCCACGGAGGGCAGCGGCCATTCTGGCATTTGCCAGAAGTGCCAGACAGGCAGTCCGGCCCTGCATATGACTATGGGACCAACACAGATGCCTTTAGCTGCGAAGCGCACATGCAACAGGACAGCCAGCTTCATGGGTATAAATCTGCTGACAGATGGCCTTTAAAGGGCTTCTGTCACCAGAATTATAGCTGTAAAATAGGCTGACCTGAGACATGTGCGCTGGTCAGCAGAAAATATCTGTCTTGATCTTATCCTCATATGTGCCCGCATTTCTGAGAAAAGTGAAGTTTTAATAAATGCCAATAAGCCTCTAGGTGCAATGGGGATGTTGCTGTTATACCTAGAGGCTCAGTTCTCTCTGTAACTGACATGTCCTCTGCACTTTCATTCACACTGACCTGTCAGTCAAAGTGCTGAGGGTGCAGAAGTTATAGAATGAGCCTCTAGGTATAACACTAACGTCCCCATTGCTCCTTATTTGCAATTTTTAAAACTTCATTTTTCTCAGAAATGCAAGCACAGATGAGGATAAGATCAAGACAGATATCTTCTGCTGACCAGCGCATGTCTCAGGTTAGGACAGGTTCACATTACCATCATGATCCATCAGAAGAACAAAAAATAAAGAAAAAAACAAATCCTGTATTTAAAGAATCTGTTATGCACATTCGGAAAACCATTTTCTTCTGAGATCTGTTATTTTAGATGGAAAAAAGACTGTTTGTTCCATCTAAAATAACGGATCTCAGATGGAAATGGCTAAAATGCATGCCAAATGTGCATAACTTAGCATAATGGATCAGTTTTTTTTTCTTTATTTTTCAGTTCTTCTGACAGATAAGAAGAATAGAAAAATACACAGTGATGCCGTAGCCTGTTACCAGGGGCATAGCTAAAGGTTCATGGTCCCTGGTACAATGGTTTAGGTTGGGCCCCCTTTCCTGCAGTACTTTGTGGCCAGGGGCAGAGGAGCACATTGCCTTCATGCTGCCTGAGGCAAGAAAAATAAAAATGGCCCCATGCCAAATTATTCACCTAACCCCTTCCCTCCAGCTAGAGGTGTGACTTGACCAGCATGCACTTTCTACAATACTGGTGTTTTCTTATGGGCACAATGGTCTTTGGGCGCCCTTAGGCTCCTGGGTCTGTTACTGCTATAAATCTGGTGACAAAAGCCCTTGAATATTTGAATACAAATACGTTACATAAAAAAAGTACACATACTTGGTATCGTTGCGCCCGTAATGACCTGCTCTATAAAAATAACATATGGCCTATCCTGTCGGGTAAACCCTATAAAAAACAAAAAATAAAAATTGTACCAGAACAGCCATTTTTGGTTACCTTGTCCCACAAAAAAATGTAATATTGAGCGATGAAAAATCATGTACCATAAAATAGTACCAATACAACTATCACATTATCCTGCAGTTTCCAAAATGGGGTTACTTTTTGGGAGTTTCTACTGTAGGGGTGCATCAAGGGGGCTTCAAATGCGACATGGCAACTTAAAATTACCCCAGTGAAATCTGTCCAAAAACCATATGGCGCTCTTTCCCTTCTGAGCCCCTTTCTGTGCCCATACTATAGTTTATGAACACATATTGGGTGTTTCTGTAAACTGCAGAATCAGGGTGATAAATATTGAGTTTAGCTGTTTGGCCGTTAATCCTTGCAGCAAAAATGGATACAAATGGAAACTCTGCAAAAAAAGGGAGATGTTTAATTTTCCTTTCATTCGTGTGGAACACCTAAAGGGTTCACAAAGTTTCTAAAATCAGTTTTGAATAACTTGAGGAGTGTAGTTTCTAAAATGGGGTCATTTATGTGTGGTTTCTACTATGTAAGCCCCCCAAAGTGTTCATAAGTGAGCTCATGCTATGCTTGTTTAATAAATTAGAGATTCTTGGCAAATATATTTTGTACAAAATTATCTGAGCCCATTCACCGAATCGTCAAGGTGATGTCTGCAGAATGGGAACCTAACACTATTTCCTACCTGTTATGTGCCTTCCTTGGCTTCCATATAATCAGGGGGTGTTTGCTCCATATGCATGCTGTATCCACTCTGCCTTTTGCCATTTAAAAGGCCTCCCCTAGTTCAGGAATGCAGATACTAGCATGCATGCCGAATCACTCGGCTTTATAGTTACACTGATTAAAATCAACCTGTGGGGCAGATGGGCTGGTCAGGAGTGCATGACCAAATGGAGTAGCCACACCTCCAGTACAAACTTACAAAGAAAAAAAGAAAAATTTCAGTCAGCACATCCCAGAGCGCTGGTGCTGGTTGCTATGGCTAAATACATGTCAAAGGAAAATACAAAATTAGTCCATTCACCGAGTGATTCGGCATGCATGCTAGTATCTGCATTCCTGAACTAGGGGAGGCCTTTGAAGCACCAGAAATGGCAAAAGGCAGAGTGGATACAGCATGCATGTGGAACAAACACCCCCTGATTATATGGAAGCCAAGGAAGGCACATAACAGTTAGGAAATAGTGTTAGGTTCTCATTCTGCAGAGATCACCTTGACGATTCGGTGAATGGGCTCAGATAATTCAAGATAAATCAGATAATTTTGTACAAAATATATTTGCCAAGAATCTCTAATTTATTAAACAAGCATAGCATGAGCTTCAGAATACTTTATATCACTATGGCATTTTGTACTTTATCTGGTTAGCAGTGTGCGGTAGCATTATATGTATTTTCCTTAGTCTGTATTTATATTCAGAAACATGTCTATTTGGTATGCCTATAATATGCAAGGTGTATGTTAATTACATTTTTGTTTCATATGTCAATATTTAGCCATTAAAAAAGTCTATTTATTCACTTTGAGAACCATACTGCGAATGCCTGAAGAAGGGGAAAAACCCCCAAAAAACTGCGGTAGAACAGTTATGTGCTCTTGTCTGCCTCTGGGAACTGAACCGTTTAAATGGACTTTGGTATGTCTTGACTACACCATTTATATTTATATATATGTGTTGAATAAAGAAGAATAATATTCAGAGTTTTGTGCTACTGATTTGAGTTTGTGAGACATTTGCAAGAGAACTTCTGAGCTACATTACGAGTATGATTTTAGTTAGAGATGAGCGAATTTTGCAAAAATTCAATTCAGACGCCTCGCCTAATTTCTCCCAAAAATTTGCTTCTTCCGAATTAATTTGTCATGAAGCACATTAAATTAGCTATATTCCAGCCTGCAGTGAGAGTGTACATCACTATGCATTGCAGCAACATGCATAGCTAGTCTTTTCTCATGGTGAAACATTTATGTGTGCTTCAGTATGACAGGGAGGTCTTATACAGTATATGGACTAGCGCATCATTGTGCTGGCCACCAACAGTCCTAGATAATTCCTAGCTAAACAAAAAAAAACGGCATACAACAGCCTTTAGCAAAGGAAAAAAAAAACACTGTGCGCCCCTACAGGAGATGTTTCCCAATGACTCTTTAAAGGAACAAAAGAAGGACTTAGAGGCAGTGCCAATAAAGAAGTGGAGAAAAAAAGTTATTTTAATCCATGTGTTTAATCCATGCTTTTGAATCACTTCTGTTAGCTGTACAATCATGGCCAAAAGTTTTGAGAATGATACAAATATTAATTTTTACAAAGTCTACTGCTTCAGTTTTTATAATGGTAATTTGCATATACTCCAGAATGTTATAAAGAGTGATCAGCTTAACAGCAATTACTTGCAAAGTCAATATTTGCCCAGAAAATGAACTTTATCCCCCAAAACACATTTCAACATCATTGCAGCCCTGCCTTAAAAGGACCAGCTAACATTGTTTCAGTGATTGCTCCATTAACACAGGTGTGGGTGTTGATGAGGACAGGGCTGGAGATCAATCTGTCATGATTAAGTAAGAATGACACCACTGGACACTTTAAAAGGAGGCTGGTGCTTGGCATCATTGTTTCTCTTCTGTTAACCATGGTTATCTCTAAAGAAACACGTGCAGTCATCATTGCACTGCACAAAAATGGCCTAACAGGGAAGAGTATCGCAGCTAGAAAGATTGCACCCCAGTCAACAATCTATCGCATCATCAAGAACTTCAAGGAGAGAGGTTCCATTGTTGCCAAAAAGGCTCCAGAAAGACCAGCAAGCGCCAGGACCGTCTCTTAAAAGTGTTTCAGCTGCCGGATCGGGCTACCAGCAGTGCAGAGCTTGCTCAGGAATGGCAGAAGGCAGGTGTGAGTGAATCTGCACGCACTGTGAGGCGGAGACTCTTGGAGCAAGGCCTGGTCTCAAGGAGGGCAGCAAAGAAGCCACTTCTCTCTAGAAAAAACATCAGGGACAGACTGATATTCTGCAAAAGGTACAGGGAGTGGACTGCTAAGGACTGGGGTAAAGTCATTTTCTCTGATGAATCCCCTTTTTGATTGTTTGGGACATCTGGAAAACAGCTTATTCGGAGAAGACGAGGTGAGCGCTACCACCAGTCTTGTCTCATGCCAACTGTAAAGCATCCTGAAACCATTCATGTGTGGGGTTGCTTCTCAGCCAAGGGAATTGGCTCTCTCACAGTCTTGCCTAAAAACACAGCCATGAATAAAGAATGGTACCAGAATCTCCTCTGAGAGCAACTTCTCCCAACCGTCCAAGAGCAGTTTGGCGATCAACAATGCCTTTTCCAGCATGATGGAGCACCTTGCCATAAAGCAAAGGTGATAACTAAATGGCTCGGGGAACAAAACATAGAGATTTTGGGTCCATGGCCTGGAAACTCCCCAGATCTTAATCCCATTGAGAACTTGTGGTCAATCATCAAGAGACGGGTGGACAAACAAAAACCTACAAATTCTGACAAAATGCAAGCATTGATTGTGCAAGAATGGACTGCTATCAGTCAGGATTTGGTCCAGAAGTTGATTGAGAGCATGCCAGGGAGAATTGCAGAGGTCCTGAAGAAGAAGGGTCAACACTGCAAATATTGACTTGCTGCATTAACTCATTCTAACTGTCAATATAAGCTTTTGTTACTCATAATATGATTGCAATTATATTTCTGTATGTGATAAAAAAAACATCTGACAAACACACATAAAAACCAGAGGGCAGCAGATCATGTGAAAATATAATATTTGTGTCATTCTCAAAACTTTTGGCCATGACTGTAGAATGACTGTGCGTCACTATTAGGCTCAGTTCACACTTCGCTTATTTTTTTCAGTTATGGGTCAAAAACACAGCACAGATGCAGATCTTTTAATGATATCTTATGTGAGAGTAGGATTGTCTCCTGATTTTGGCTCACTATACAGTAACTGCTGGAATTAACTGACCAAATAACTAAAGTGTGAACTCAGCCTTACAGGTCAATTTTAGCATCAGGTATAATGTAGTTAACCGTGCAGTGGCCCAAGATTCTAATATAGTGGGAAAGAGCTGTCTCATTTCACTGTTTATGGGGCGTCCACAATGATTCATAGATAACCTGTTCTGTTAGCCACTAATTCTACTATAGTGGGAAACAGCTGTCTCATTTTACACTGTCTGCTGTTTCCACATAGATTGATAGATAACCTATTTTGTTAGCCACTGATACAAGTAGTGGCCTGATAACAGAGTGGTGAGGGTATCAGCAGTAAGTTCATGTTGACGTCACTGTTCATTTTTCCCTTCTGCTGATCCGTCACAAGAACAACCCGAAAAAAAAAATGTATCTTGTCTTTTGAGAATCCACCTTCACACAGTCAGTATTTGGTCAGTAATTGATCAGTATCTGTAAGGCAAAAACAGAACTGGGTCCAAAACAGCGATGATATGTGATGGAAATATTTGCATGTCTACTGTGTTTTGGACCCACTCCTGCTTTTGGCTTCCAAATCATGATGAACTCCTGATGCCAAATACTGACTGTGTGATAAAGGCTTTATTGATGCTCCAAACACAGGATCCATTTTTTTGTACTTCGACGGTGGCAACAGCATGAGGAGTCAACTATGGTGGCCCAGTCACAGAGTGTCGAGGGTGGCAGCAGAATGAGGAGTCAACATAGTGGCCCAGTCACAGAGTGGAGAGGGTGGTACCAGCATGAGGAGTCAATATAGTGGTCCAGTCACAGAGTGATGAGGATGGCAACAGCATGAGGAGTCAACATAATGGCACAGCCACAGAGTGGAGAAGGTGGCAACAGGATGACAAGTCAACATAGTGGCCCTTTCACAGAGAGGGGAGGGGCAACAGCAGTGGCAGTAACATCACAAGACAGTGACAGTAGTAGAACATGGCAGCATATGCAGCAGGTGTTTGGCATCAGGCAGGTGGCAGTATCAGAATAGTTACTGGAGCACGTGCCCAGTAGTAATGGGCTGTATTTCACAATGTTCGGCTGTGGCAGCACACTGTAGTCAAAACATTACTGCCAGAATGATCTAGTCTGATGCATCAGGCACTGGTGTGTGGTGTGTGGCTGATACATGCCTGATTCATCTTTATAAAGGTTAATCTCTCTATATTTTTTTGTTGAAAGACGAATTCTCTTTGGGGTAACTATGCCCCTGGCTGCCCTAAACACCCAATCTGATGCCACACTACTGGCCAGGAAGGAAAGCTAGCCCAGGGGAAATTTGGCCAGTTGTGGCCACAATTCTAGTTTGGCTGCCTACACAGTAGTCCAAGGGATCTTTGATCTGGGGTGACAAAGTGCAATCTAAGTATGGCACCGCCTGCTGGTTCAGGTTCTGCTCCATGTCTTGCTGCCGTCACTGCGCAAGCAACTCAAGCAACTCAGCATGCATCTGACCATTTTAGCAAGAACTCGGAGGGACTCCCAGCTTCAATCTCCACTGCATAGCCCAATGGTCTGTTAGGGTCATCTGCCTGGTCTTCCTCATCTCCCTCCAGCTCCTTATGCTCCTCCTATTCCTCTCCTGTTGCTTGGACACATACACCACATATATCTTATACAATTCCTTGGCGTAAATGTCCTGCTTCTCTTCCTCATCCTCATCCGCCATTTCAGCCCCCACAGGGCTCGGGTGGCCATGAAATTTAGGTGCCAGGAATGACATCATTCATCCCATACTCCTGGTGACTGACAAATAAAGTGGCCTACTCAAAGGGCCTGGGCAAAAGGCAGGTGTCATTCATGGCTGACACTCCTTTCCGCCTGCATCATCAAAAAATCATTCATGGCCTTCGTCTGCTCATATAGTTGGTCCAACATGTGGAGGGTGGAGTTTCAATGTGTGGAAACTTCACATATGAGGCAATGTAGGGGAACACTATTCTTCTTTTGCAGCTCAAGGATGGTGTGTTTTGCACAGTAAGAGTGGCTGAAGTGCATGCACAGTTTACTGGCCATTTTGAAGACATCTTGCAGTTGGGGGAAAGATTTCAGGAACCGGGTTACAACTAGATTAAAGATGCGCCATACAGGGTGCATGGGTCAGCCCTCCTTGATGCAGCGCCGAAAGAATGTTCTTTCCGTTATCAGTGACCATGGTTCCGATCTTCAGTTGGCGAGGAGACAGCCAGGACTAAATTTCTTGATGAAGGACATGGAGCAGCGACTCTGTTCGCACAGGCTGTCCATGTGCAGAACAGTGTGACACCACTGTGCTCTGCATAGGTGATATGCTGGAGGACCACTCAGAAGTGTGTCTACAGTGGAGGCTGGGGACAAGGTGGAGGATGAAGAGGCAGAGGAAGACATTGGCATCGGAATCACAGCATGAGAACGCGGATGCGTCATTGCCATCACCTGGCCAAGTTGCTGATGTGCCTGGGCCGTAACTACATTTACCCAGTGGGCCGTAAAGGACATATATTGTCCTTCCCATAGTTACAGTTTCAAATGTCAGTGCTGCCATGAACTGTACCAGACACCGACGGGCTCAGGGACTGGCCCACCTTCTGCTGTATGTATGTATGCAGGGCTGGTGCAGCTTTTTTAGAGAAGTAGTGACGGCTTGGGACTCTCCACCTTGGTTTGCCACAAGCCATGAGTTCTCTCAAATGTGCAGAGTCAACCACATGGAAAGGGAGGGACTGTAGTACCAGCAACTTGGCCAGGAGCACGCATACTGTTGTTTCTTTGCAATCGCCTCGGTGATAAATTGCTTGCAAAACGCGTGAGGAGGAGGAGGAGGAGGAGGAGCATCAGAACCAGTAGATGATGGGAAGGAAACACAGCTTCGTTTTGCTGAGGTGATGGAGCCTTGACTGTTGGAGAAGGGGCGTGGGAAGCTCTGAGATGTGGCGGTTGCTGTGTCAGGCTATACCACTACATTAGCCCCATTGTTTTCCCAGGCCACTGTATGGTGATGCTCCATGTGCCAACCTAGGGCTGTGGTTCCAACATTGGCACCCTTGGGCGCGCTTCACCTTCTGCCCACTGATCCTACATACGGCTATGCTGACGTCCTTCAGCGACGTGATGAAAAATTCCCACACCGGCAAGTGTGGCATTTTACTCAGTGATGACTGCCTGCGCTGCCTCTATGAAGTTGTGCACTGCTAGTTTTTTCCGGACAGGTAGGGTCCTGAGTGGCAGACGGTCTACCCTGGGCACGTTTGGCTCCAGAACTCACTCTGCTCTTCTTTGGACCCATTCTATTTTAGCAATATCCTTTTGCAGGTGAGGTCTCCAGAATTGAACACAGTATTCCAGATGTGGTCTCACTAGATCTCTATACGGAGGGATCACAATCTCCCTCTTTCTGCTTGTTATGCCTCTAGCTATGCAGCTAAGCATACGATTTGCTTTCCCTACCGCCTGGTTGCATCGGTTACTCATTTTGAGCCTGTCAGAGATGACTACTCCCAAATTCTTCTCTTCTGAAGTCTTTGTTAACACAGAACTGCCAATACGATACTCAGATAGAGGATTTCTTCTCCCCAAGTGCATTACTGTACATTTGGAAACATTGAACTGCAGTTTCCATTGTTTGTTTTGACCACTTCATCTAATAAAGATAAATCATTCTCCATATTACAGACACCTCCTGGAACATCAATCCTATTGCACACTTTTGTGTCATCAGCAAACAAGCAAAGCCGTCCCTTATGTCACTTACAAACATGTTAAACAGAACAGGACCCAGAACAGATCCTTGTGGCACTCCACTTGTAACCAGCCTCTGCTCAGAATACACTCCATTAACAACAACCTCTGGTATCTGTCCTTCAGCCAACTGCAGATCCGCTGAACTATCCAGGGGTTAAGTCCAATTCTTAATAACTTATCTGTCAGCTCTTTATAGGGAACCGTATCGAAAGCTTTACTGAAATCCAGGTAGGCGATATCCACAGCACCACCTTCATCCAGCACTTCAGTTACATAGTCAAAGAAATCAATGAGATTAGTCTGACATGATCGGCCCTCAGTAAAGCCATGCTGGTTTGGGTCCATCAAGTTGTTAGGTGGTCAATTATCTTCTTTTTTAGTAGAGTCTCCATCATTTTTACCACTACAGATGTAAAGCTGACTGACCTATAGTTACTAGCTTTTTCTCTACTACCCTTCTTGTGAATGGGTACAACATTTGCCATTCTCCGATCATCAGGAACATCTCCTGTAAGAAGGGACTGATTATACAGATCAGTCAGGGGGCCAACAATCACAGATCGGAGTTCTTTAAGAACTCTGGGGTGGATGCCATCCGGACCCATTGCCTTATTTAACTTTAGCTGGACAAGTTCCTCTAGAACATCGACCTCTGAAAACACTGGGGCTGAAACCTTACAACTAGAGGCAATGCTATGTCCAGCCATGTTCTGATTATGAAAGTCGCCATCTGAAAAAACTGAGCAGAAGTAGTTATTCAGATGGTCAGAGACCGCCTTATCCCCATCTACTGTATATACAGATTTTTTCCATTTCTAAGTTTTGTAATGCCGCAGTTTTTCTTCTTCCTGTCACTAATATATCTGAAGAAGGTTTTATTACCCTCCTTAACAGATTTGGCCATTTCTTCCACCTTTGAAGCTTTAGCAACATTAATAATCTGTTTTGTCTTCTTCTGTATTATTTTATACACTTCTCTGTCCGCTACACTTCCAGACTCTTTATACCTCTTATAGGCAGACTTTTTATCATTCACTATAGCGCTTACCTCTCTAGTAAACCATAGTGGATTTCTTTCTTTTCCTTTTGCTAATTTGTCTAACATATAGTCTAGTTGCCTTTAAGAGGACTTCTTTAAATGCCTTCCACTGAGCACTCACTCTTGCTGTTTTATCCCACCCTTTTAATTCTTTCTTTACATATTTCCCCATAACCTCAAACTTGGTCTTCCTAAAATCCAGTACTTTGGTTGCAGAATGGGATTTCTCACAGTCAGTTTGGATTTCGAACCACAAACATTGGTGGTCACTGGAACCTAGATTTTCTCCCACTTTCACCTCAGATACCAGATCCCCATTTGTAAATACTAGATATTTATTTTAACCTCTAGTTGGTGCTTTCACCAACTGTTTTAGGGACATCTACTTAATCAGTGCAGTATATCCAATACACAGGTATAGTTTAAACCAGTTAATTCAACAGTGGAGTCATATATCAACGCTATTCACAACCTGCTAAATAGATGTCTCCATAGCGAACATAATAGTCATATGCAGGTGGGTAGTTGGCACATAAGCCGCAACTGGCGGTATAAGTATTCACAACTCGCCAGATATAATGTATATAGCGATGTTTTCAACACACCGCTGGTTGGATATTCAATTGCAGGTGAGTAACGCAGTATTCAACACACAGCTAGTTGGATATTCGATTTGTAGGTAAGTAATTGACACAGAAACCGCAACCAGCGGTATAGATACTCACAGCCAGCCAGATATAAGTTCACAGAGACTGCGTATAATGGCGTTAGTACTCACAACCGATCAGATAAGATGTTAGAGCAGGAGCTGTAAGTGTCGGCGTGTCAATAGTCCGGGTCCCGGAGCAGTAATAGCGTGTGATGTCAGTGATCACGTGATCGCATCTCCCTGCAATCAGCTGACTTCTCTGGCAGGTCCTGAAAGGTCCTTCAAAGTGAAAGGTATATAGAGTAGTGACTCGTTATCCTGGTAAGTTGGTTGTTTGCGGCAAGTTGGTCACCTTCGTATAGGACAATAGCAGATGCGTCCGGATCCCACAAAGTGTATTTGTCCTAATATCCTAGACGCTTTTCGGAGCCCTGGCTCCTTCCTCAGTAGGTATTAACAAAACTCTGCCACATCCCACTTATTTATAGTCATTCAGGACCAATCCAGAGAAAGCCCTTCAATTTAGTCTTGAACCAGCTCAAAGAAGTGGAATGGATCCTCATCACTTCTATTCTATAATATTAACTCTTGTGTTTCCTTTGTATTCTCAATACATTTTCATCATCTCATATTTTATGCGTTATAGTCATCCATTGTATATATCTAATCCAATAAGTTACATACATTCTAGAAATATATATTTCTCATAGAAGTATATTGTAAAATAAATATAAAATTTCATTATCAAACTTCTAAAGAAAAAAAAAAATTTAAAATTTTTAGGAACAATTTTTAATTTTTTTATTTTTTTAGAAATTTTTTTTTTCTTTAGAAGTTTGATAATGAAATTTTATCTTTATTTTACAATATACTTCTATGAGAAATATATATTTCTAGAATGTATGTAACTTATTGGATTAGATATATACAATGGATGACTATAACGCATAAAATATGAGATGATGAAAATGTATTGAGAATACAAAGGAAACACAAGAGTTAATATTATAGAATAGAAGTGATGAGGATCCATTCCACTTCTTTGAGCTGGTTCAAGACTAAATTGAAGGGCTTTCTCTGGATTGGTCCTGAATGACTATAAATAAGTGGGATGTGGCAGAGTTTTGTTAATACCTACTGAGGAAGGAGCCAGGGCTCCGAAACGCGTCTAGGATATTAGGACAAATACACTTTGTGGGATCCGGACCCATCTGCTATTGTCCTATACGAAGGTGACCAACTTGCCGCAAACAACCAACTTACCAGGATAACGAGTCACTACTCTATATACCTTTCACTTTGAAGGACCTTTCAGGACCTGCCAGAGAAGTCAGCTGATTGCAGGGAGATGCGATCACGTGATCACTGACATCACACGCTATTACTGCTCCGGGACCCGGACTATTGACACGCCGACACTTACAGCTCCTGCTCTAACATCTTATCTGATCGGTTGTGAGTACTAACGCCATTATACGCAGTCTCTGTGAACTTATATCTGGCTGGCTGTGAGTATCTATACCGCTGGTTGCGGTTTCTGTGTCAATTACTTACCTACAAATCGAATATCCAACTAGCTGTGTGTTGAATACTGCGTTACTCACCTGCAATTGAATATCCAACCAGCGGTGTGTTGAAAACATCGCTATATACATTATATCTGGCGAGTTGTGAATACTTATACCGTCAGTTGCGGCTTATGTGCCAACTACCCACCTGCATATGACTATTATGTTCGCTATGGAGACATCTATTTAGCAGGTTGTGAATAGCGTTGATATATGACTCCACTGTTGAATTAACTGGTTTAAACTATACCTGTGTATTAGATATACTGCACTGATTAAGGAGAAGTCACTCTTATCATTCCACGTCCTGTGCTACCAGCGGATATATAATTCATTTTCATTGTTTTACTTTTCATTGTCATATTTCTCATATTTGCTGCTATTGTTTTTTATGTTTAATAAATGTTCTTTTTTAATATACTATTCTACGGACATTCCATCCAGCTACAATAACGAGTGTGCGCACCTATATATATATATATACATTTTTTACATATTGTTCTGGATATAGGTGGTCCAGTAGGAGCGGCACCTCAATATATTTTCTAATTCCTTTATGTGAGCCTCCTCTTACTATTATACTAATGTTTTAGGGACATCCCAGTCAGGGCCTCTACTATGTTCCTACTTTTGCATGTGGACGCACAAGGGATATTCCAATCAACATCAGGCATGTTGAAGTCTCCCATAACTACTAATAATCTCCCTTTAGTACCATCTGGGTAATCTCATCCACCAGCATAATGTCATGCTCTTCAGATTGCCCTGGAGGCCTATATATAGCACCTACTCTGGTAACAGATCCCTTTTTATTTTGCAAGCAGACCCAGAGAGTCTCCAACTCCTTACATGAATTTTGGATCACTGTGGATTTTATGCTATCTTTAACATAAATGGCTACCCCCCCCCCCCCACCTCTCTCTGCCCTATCTTTCCTATACAAAGTGTATCCCGGAATGGCTGTTTCCCAGTCATTGCAATCTCTGAACCATGTCTCTGTTATTACAACCAAGTCCAAATTATCTCTACAAACTATTGATATTAGATCGCAGAGCTTGTTGCCTAAGCTGCGAGCATTTCTACACATTACACGAAGAACATTACATTTATCACCAACAACTCCATCTACCTCCCTGACAACATATAATCCATACAGCATGGAGTACTTATTATACTGTATATTATACAGCATGGTGTACGGATTATACTGTATATTATACAGCATGGTGTACAGATTATACTGTATATTATACAGCATGGTATACGGATTATACTGTATATTATACAGCATGGTGAATGGATCATACTGGATATTATACAGCATGGTGTATGGATTATACTGTATACTATACAGCCTGCTACACGGATTATACTGTATACTATACAGCATGGTGTACGGATTATACTGTATATTATACAGCATGGTGTACGGATCATACTGTATATTATACAGCATGGTGTACGGATCATACTGTATATTATACAGCATGGTGTATGGATTATACTGTGTATTATACAGCATGGTGTACGGATTATACTGTATACTATACAGCATGGTATACGGATTATACTGTATACTATACAGCATGGTGTACGGATTATACTGTATACTATACAGCATGGTGTACGGATTATACTGTATATTATACAGCATGGTGTACGGATCATACTGTATATTATACAGCATGGTGTACGGATCATACTGTATATTATACAGCATGGTGTATGGATTATACTGTGTATTATACAGCATGGTGTACGGATTATACTGTATACTATACAGCATGGTATACGGATTATACTGTATACTATACAGCATGGTGTATGGATTATACCAGGGCTGGCCAACCTGAGGCTCTCCAGCTGTTGTAAAACTACAACTCCCACCATGCCCTGCTGTAGGATGATAGCTGTAGGCAGACTGGGCATGCTGGGAGTTGTAGTTTTGCAACAGCTGGAGAGCCACAGGTTGGCCAGCCCTGGATTATACTGTATACTATACAGCATGGTGTACGGATTATACTGTATATTATACAGCATGGTGTATGGATCATACTGTATATTATACAGCATGATGCGCGGATTATACTGTATATTATACAGCATGGTATACGGATTATACTGAATACTATACAGCATGGTGTACGGATTATACTGTATATTATACAGCATGGTGTACGGATTATACTGTATATTATACAGCATGGTATACGGATTATACTGTATATTATAAAGCATGGTGAACGGATCATACTGGATATTATACAGCATGGTGTACGGATCATACTGTATATTATACAGCATGGTGTACGGATCATACTGTATATTATACAGCATGGTGTATGGATCATACTGTATATTATATAGCATGGTGTACGGACTATACTGTATATTATACAGCATGGTGTACGGATTATACTGTATATTATACAGCATGGTGTATGGATTATACTGTATATTATACAGCATGGTGTACGGATCATACTGTATATTATACAGCATGGTGTACGGATTATACTGTGTATTATACAGCATGGTGTACGGATTATACTGTGTATTATACAGCATGGTATACGGATTATACTGTATACTATACAGCATGGTGTATGGATTATACTGTATACTATACAGCATGGTGTACGGATTATACTGTATATTATACAGCATGGTGTACAGAGCCCACTGTATATTATACAGCATGGTGTACGGATCATACTGTATATTATACAGCATGGTGTATGGATTATACTGTATATTATACAGCATGGTGTACGGATTATACTGTATATTATACAGCATGGTGTACGGATTATACTGTATATTATACAGCATGGTGTACGGATTATACTGTATATTATACAGCATGGTGTACGGATCATACTGTATATTATACAGCATGGTGTACGGATCATACTGTATATTATACAGCATGGTGTATGGATTATACTGTACATTGTACAGCATGGTACAGGGATTATAATGTATACTGTACAGAAAATGCATGGCGGTTACACCATGCCGGACAATATAACCCCTGCGCCATGCTGTACAATATACAGTATAACCCCTACACAGTGTAGAGGTATACTGTATATTGTGTGGCACAGTGTATGCATACTCACACACATGAAACACATAAAAACTTACTTACTAAAAACTTAGTTACTTGGCCCTTGGGGATCTCGAACGCCACTGCAACACTTTGGAGGGGGCTGGGGGCCTTGGTCTTTTTCTTTTCCCCTCTTTTGCCGCGCTGCACATGTCCCCACATGTGCACATGAGGGAGGAGGCGGGGCCAGCTGGGAGTGCCGCACAGGAACATCCTGACAAGCTAACGCCAGGACGTTAAGGGTAGTATGGTGTATGCCTGTTCCGAGCCCACCACAGCAGGGCTTCCCCAACGGAACAGGCAGCTTTCAAGAGGACACCCTATACACACACACACCGCACTATACAGAGGACACTGTATACTCACACACACCGCACTATACAGAGGCACCCTATACACACATCACACACATAGATGACACTTAGGACGGTCGTGTGAACGGGTCCGCACCTATTCCGCAAAATTGCGGAATAGGGGCGGGCCCGTTCACCTCTATGGCCGGCTCGCTATCTTGCCGAGCCGCGGCTCCGCAAGAAAAGATAGAACATGTGCGGAACACACGCCGGGCGGCCCCTGTATTTTTGTGGGTCCGCAAAATTACCCGCAAAAATACGGTCGTCTGAACGGGGCCTTACCCTCTTCACACCAAGTTCAGTCCTCCTCCTGTGCCCTGCTTGTCTGTAGGAGCTTGATCAGGTGACTGTGACATCGCCAAAGGTCCTACATGTTTTGCTATGTACAGCTCGCAGTCCCGTCCGCTCTCCAGTCCTCAGCTCACTGCTGGAATGCTGGGGGGAGGGGCTTGCTGCAGGCTCTGGAGGAGAGGTATCTAGTAGCAGAAGACTGAACTGCACATGAGCGTGAGCGCACGGCCTGGAGGAGACCAAAGAGGAGGGGTGAGTACAGCGCTGGCAGCACTTCTCTCCCCCTCCTCCTGCAGGCTAGTGAGTGCTTCCAATATGGAGCACTCACTAGTGTTCGCTTTATAAGATGCACTGCATCTTATAAAACTACAAATAGGTAATCAGCAAAGCACTTATGGCAAGGGGGGCCCTCTGGCTTAGGGGCCTCGGTCACAGCGGCGACCTCTGCCACCCCCATAGCTACACCAGTGCAGCCAGCAAAGGAAGCAATATGATAATAACAATATATTAGTAACTGCCTTGTATTAACTTCCTCTGCATAATAAATGCTATTTGCTGAAGTGAGACAACCTCTTTAAGGTGAATAACTAATATATATATATATATATATATATATATATATATATATATAATATCATATCAATAAAAAAAACTTGAAAACACCTACAAAAGATGAAGTCATTAAAAGGAATTACCCAGAAGTGGAGCTTTACTTCACAGACAACCCATAAAAGGAAAGGAGAAATTTATGAAACCTTGTGGAAGTGAAACCATACCAACCAATAAGATTCCACCTTTCATTTTCCAAAGGAGCTCTGAAAAATGAAAGGTAGAATCTAATCGGTTACTATGGGCAACTAAGCCATTTTTTATGTACAATACACCAGTTTTGATAAATCTCTCCCATAATAGAGTAATTAGAGTTTTGTATTTTCATTTACCTGTGAAATTTCTGAAAAGATCAGTCATTGTCGATAAAATTTCTTCATCTGTTAATGTTTCCATATATTCAGACTGGTCTCCTGCAATGAATCCACAGAGCACATGCCCCATCCTGCCAGAGCAAAACATGTCTGAATGTTATATTCTACCCATATTCTCCACAAAAAAATGGAAAAGCAGGGACCTGTAGTCCACGTTCAGGAGTCTATTTCCACTCTTTGGAACCTTTGAATGCTAACGAAAATGCTCAATAAAACGATTAAAGGGGTATTCCAATCTTAGCCATCCATGGTTGAGATGGAAATACATATTGGGGGCCATTTATTATACTGAAATACGCCTATGTTAGGCGTATTTCAGACGCAGATGGCAGTGCAACTATCTGCGACTTTTCCCCGCTCACGTCAGGTCTAAAATTGTGGACGTGGCGTGAGCAGAGCACGTCCCATTTACCATTTTCTGTGTCTGTTTTAGGCGTACAAAATGGTCTAAATGTAAGACAGCTAGGAAGCTGTCTTACATTTAGACTGGTGTAGGATATGCCAAAGTTCTGGAAACACCTGAGCCTCTTCATAACTTCGGCAAGTCCTCTGCCAGCTAGGGGGCTTTATTAAGACCAGCATCTAAAACACTGGTCTTAATAAATGTACCTCTTAGTATGCAGCAGCCAAAGTTGGTCTTGGTTACAAAGACAGGTGAGCTGGCTGTGCTAATATAGGCATATTTCAGGTTAATAAACAACCCCCAATGTTTCTATAATGGCTGCAACAGTGCAGCACAGTTATGGAAAAAACATTGGCTTCATGTGCTATGCTGCTTCCTTTCCCATAACTCCAGCCACCCACATACTATGGGTACTCTGATTTCAGTCATACTATACTACTTCTATTGAACCTTTTCGTTTCAGGAAATCATGGTAAAAAATCATGGACATCCCTTTTGTGATGTTCTTGTGTTCTTATGTGTCTGACTTACTGTTCAGGTGGCTCCAGGACAACAAATCCAGGAATTTTTTTCATCCAATTCTGCTTCAGGTCTTTCTTTGGTTCAGTAAGAGGAGAAACACCCTCCCACACAATCTGGATCCCATTAATGTTTGGGTCCCAAAAGGGTTTTTCAAATTCCAACAATATTTTATTAACGGTTCCAAATCCCAAATTCTTAATAGCCTGCGTTTTTCTTGGTGGAAGAGGAGGGCTGAAGAAATCCACTGATCTTTTCTTCAGAAATCCTAAAACCATAGGAAACCATCTAAAAGTCATACGCAGAATAAATTAATAACAAACACTTTTTACAGTAAAGATGACCTGATTGCTGTGGGTCGGGCTAAACCATAGGTTAAATGTAGTATAATTAAAGCACCATTAAAGAGGACATCTCATAATAACTATTACTATGCAATGAACAAGGCATTTCAAATAAAGTATTTCTGCAAAATACATGCATTAGAAATATTGTTAGACATTCTGGTTCACTTTCCCCTGCATTCAGGGGTGGAAAGCCATGCTCAGTAGCTTCATAGTTACATAGTTAATACGGTTGAAAAAAGACATAAGTCCATCAAGTTCAACCAAGGGATAAGTGGGGACCTTCTTCCTCTCAGTGCTGATGTGGTGATCTAATACTGAAGTGGCCCAGACCATTTTCATTCATTCCTCACTACTTCTAAATTTATAGAAATAGACATCTATCTCTCTCTCTAGACCAGGGGTCGGCAACCAAAATGGAAGTACTCAGGAATGTCATATAACATAAACTATATGTGACATAAACCAAATAATCAGTTAAATGTACCATTCAGTATAACCCTTGTCCCTGACTTCCTTTGCAAAGACGATCCAGCTGTGGTTCATACAAGAAAACTTTTAGGTCCATTTGGAAGTCACATGGATGCTTACTATCCTCCAACACCCTGCAAAGTTAACAAAAGCTTGATCCTCATCACCCCCAATACCCATATCAGCAATCACATACAGTTTCACTATCTCCCAACACTCCCCAAAGTGGTCAGAAGCTTGCTCCCTATTGTCACCCTATCCCCCCCAGCAATCACATGCAGGCTCGTAATCTTCCAATACCCCCCAAAATTGTTAGAAGCCTGCTCCCCATCATTCCCAGCAGTTTAATGCAGGAACACCATCCTCCCACCCCCTAAAGTTGTCAATAGCTTGCTCTATATTGTCCTCCTATCCCCCAGAAATCACATCCTACACCCACCCCCAAATTAGTCATAATGCTTCCCCCATTCCCCATGCTCACCATTATCCATCCACCAGCCTGCCCTAGCAGACCATCCTCTGTCATCATCGATGCCACTACTACTCCCATCCCATCACTGTCACCTGGGTCACTACTACTCCCATCTCTCTGCTGTCACCTGTGCCACAATCTCAGTTACATGCTTTAATCTGACTGAGCAGCAGGAGAGCAGCAGAGGAATACCAGCATTACACAAGCAGCCCACTGAAGGCATGCGGAGTGGGCCTAGCAGACACACCCTTTGAGTGTGTGATTTTTTTTTAAATTACAAGTGCAGTGCTGCGCGTCACGATGCAGTGTAGCTGTGTGCCAGTGAAATATAGCTTTTGTACCATTTCTGGCAAGCTTGCTGGGGTTTGCCGACCACTGCTGTAGTGGAGAACAAAATTGGAGAAGAACATTGCAAACCATAGTGTTATTTATTAAGTATAATCACTAGGCCTGTGTGTGAGGGACTATTTTCTATGCAGGGAAGGAAAGTGTTAAGCTGCACTTCTGGTAATGCAGGTGCTTGACTGCAATGTCACATGTGATATGTGCTGTCCCCCACAGAACGGAAAGAATAGTCCCTCCAGATAATGTGAGTATAAAAAAGAAAAAAATATGAAAAGTTTTTGCATAGATATAGTTAAAATAATGGTGTGCATTATTCCAGATATTTTTGTTTAAACTTGCAGAATAAATACTTTAACCCCTTCAACCCCGGGCCTGTTTTCACCTTCCTGCCCAGGCCATTTTTTCGCAAATCTGACATGTGTCACTTTATGTGGTAATAACTTTGGAACGCTTTTACTTATCCAGGCCATTCTGAGACAAAATATTTTATTTTTATTTATAAAAAAATTCAAAATTTTTGATAAATTTGGAATTTTTTTGTGCAAAATTTTTTTTGTGCAAATGTCCAAATTTCAATTTCTCTACTTTCAAATTACATAGTAATATCTCCAAAGATAGTTATTATTTTACATTCCCCATATGTCTACTTTATGTTGGCATCATTTTATAAATGTCATTTTACTTTAGAACGTTAGAAGGCTTAGAAGTTTAGACGCCATTTTTAAAATTTTCAACAAAATTTCCCAAACCATTTTTTTAAGCACCAATTCAGATATAAAGTGATTTTGAGGGGCTTATGTAATGAAAACCACCCATAAATGACCCCATTTTAGAAACTACACCCCTCAAATTATAAAAAAAACTGATGTTACAAACTTTGTTAACCCTTGAGGTGTTCCACAAGAATTAAAGGAAAATGGAGGTGAAATTTCAAAATTTCACTTTTTTGGTAGATTATTCATGTTAATAATTTTTTTCTTGCAACACAGCAAGGGTTAACAGCAAACTAAACCTCAATATACATTGCTTTGATTCTGCAGTTTAAAGAAATACCCTATATGTGGTGGTAAACATCTCTATGGGTTTGTGGCAGTGGTCAGAAGGAAAGGAGCGTCATACGAATTTTGGAGGCAGATTTTGCTACAATGGTTTTTAGGCACCATTTTGTAATTGAGAGACCCTGACGTACCCCTACAGTGGAAACCCTCAAAAAGTGACCCCATTTAGGAAACTACACCTTTCAAAGAATATATTAAGGGGGGTACTGACCACTTTGACCCCCTAAGCGTTTTATGGAATTTGGAAACACTTGGCTGTGAAAATGAAAAGTTTCATTTCTTCCAATAAAATGTTGCTTTAGCCCCAAATTTTTCATTTTCACAAGGAGTAACAGGAGAAAAGCACGCCATAATTTGTTCCCCATTTTCTCCTGAATACGGCAACACCCCATATGTGGTGGTAAACTGCTGTGGGGGCACATGGCAGGACTCAGAACAGAAGGAGCGCCATATGGATTTTGCAGCACAGATTTTGATGGATTGGTTTGTGGGAGCCATTGATTTTTATTTTTTTGAGTTATTGTCTTATGAGGGGGCTCATTTTTTGCGGGATGAGGTGACGTTTTCATTGGTACCATTTTGGGGTACATAAGACTTTTTGATCACTTGGTATTGCACTTTTTGCGAGTCAAGGGGAAAAAAATAGCTGTTTTGGCATATTTTTTTAATTTTTTTTTCCAGCATTCACCTGAGGGGGCAAATCATGTGATATTTTTATACATGTTATATACAGGTTGTTACGGATGCGGCAATACCCAATATGTGTACCATTTTCATTTTTGTTAAATTTTACACATTAGCTGCATTTTTGAACAGAATTAAATCTTGTTTTTGTGCTGCCATTTTCAGAGAGCCATATTTTTTTTATTTTTTGGGCGATTGTCTTAGGTAGGGTATCAATTTCTGCGGGATGAGATGAAGTTTTGATTGGTACCATTTTGGGGTACATATGCTTTTTGATCGCCTGCTATTACACTTTTTGTGAGGCAAGAGGAGAAAAAATGGCGGTTTTGGCATAGTTTTAAAAGTTTTTTTTTCCGCATTCACCTGGGGGGCCATCTCATGTAATATTTTATAGAGCAGGTTGTTACGGACGCGGGGATACCCAATATGTCTACCTTTTTTTTTTTTTGTTAAATTTTACACATTAGATTTATTTTTGAACAGAATAAAATCTTTTTTTTTTGTATTGCCATTTTCTGAGAGCCATATTTTTTTTTATTTTTCTGGCGATTGTCTTAGGTAGGGTCTCATTTTTTGCGGGACAAGATGACGGTTTGATTGGTACCATTTTGGGTTAAATACGCCTTTTTGATCGCCTGCTATTACACTTTTTGTGAGGCAAGAGGAAAAAAAATGGCTGTTTTGGCATAGTTTTTAAAAAAAATTTTTTACAGCATTCATCTGGGGGGCCATCTCATGTAATATTTTTATAGAGCAGGTTGTTACGGATGCGGCGATACCCAATATGTCTAACATTTTTATTTTTGGAAAGTTTTACACATTAGATGCATTTTTGAACAAAATAAAATATTTTTTTGTGTTGCCATTTTCTGAGAGCCATTTTTTTTAATTTTTCGGGCGATTGTCTTAGGTAGGGTCTCATTTTTTGTGGGACAAGATGACGGTTTGATTGGTACCATTTTGGGGTGCATATGCTTTTTTGATCGCCTGCTATTACACTTTTTGTAAGGGAAGGTGACCAAAAAATGGCTGTTTTGATACTGTTTTTTTTTTGTTTTTTTTTACTGCGTTCACCTGGATCATGTGATATTTTTATAGAGCCGGTCGATACGGACGCGGCGATACCTAATATGTCTATTTTTCTTTTTTTCCCTATTTTTTACAATTTTTTTTTTTTACTTTATTTTGTGAAATGGACGCTTTTTTTGGGGGGGGGGACTTGAAACTTATTTTTTGTAAAACTTTATTTTTTTCACTTTTTTTTCACTTTCTTTTTTTATACTTTTTTAACTTTTGGGGTCTGATCCCCTTTACAATGCATTACAATACTTCTGTATTGTAATGCATTGGCTGTAAGTGTATTACTCAATGTAATACACTTACAGCCTTCTGCCTGTGAGATCCAGGGGGCTGGTTCTCACAGGCTTCCGTAGATAGCAGCCGGATGCCTAAGGAAGGCATCCGGCTGCTATCTAAGCCATCGGGTCCCCGTCACAGCAGTGCGGGGACCCGATGGGCACCCCTTCCCACTGCCCGCATTGCATGTGCCGCGGTCAGCGCTGACCACGACACATGAAGGGTTAATGCATCGGTGTTTTCACCAATTTCGGTGCATACAGCAGGGGTTCCCGCAGCACCGTACATGTAAGGCGCTGGTTGGGAAGGGGTTAATTACCAAAGTAAAAAGGTTCAAAGTATATTTGGAAGGGTGTGGATTTACTAAACTAATAATCTGTATCATAATACTGGTGTATGTGCTTTGCACCTCATTTATTATATGTTTTAGTCAGTTTTTGCACCTTTTTTTTATAAGGAGCAAGGCTTAGCGGAAAATGGGGGCATGAAATAAAGGGGTTGTGCCATAAATTACTTTTCACTCATGTTTATTTTCATCATTTATTTACCATTCCTCCTTGTATTTTTTTATTTCTAATTTACCTCAGTTGCTGTTTTCTCTTATCCCCCGTGCTTGAATCCTATTTCCTGGTTTCTTATGTGTCTGCTGTACTACTGTGCCTTTGGCAAGTGAGACATGTTCTAACATCAGCAGGACATATGACGCTAACCATGCCACTTGTTCTTACCAATAATGCTCATTAACACAGATTTGCCAGAGTGCAGTTGTAGGCTAATAACTTTAGAATAAGGCAGTTTTGATAAATGGTGGTATTTGGTGAATTATATTAGTGGTACAACCCTTTTAAGAGGCCCCAACATGCGCCAAAATATAATTTAGGTGCCAAAAAGTTAAACAATAGGTTGTGTAAAGTTAGCCTAATGTATCATCCAGCATGAACTTAGATCAATTTTTTCACATCCTTACATTGTCTAAATATTAGGCAGATTTGTATTACATCTTCATATTGTATATTAATTTACCTAGAGGAACAGTGACAATGATGTGATCTGCCACAAAGCTGTCACCATCTTCACACTGCACTTGCACAGGATACACATGAGAGTTGCTGCCAGGAAAGGATCTATTCCAGTGAATGCTCTTTACTGCTTTGTTCAGTAATACAGTGTCATTTGGAAGTGGTGCCTTCATGTGGTTCACAAGACCTTCAAATCCTCTAAAAAAAAAAAAACAATATTCTCATCAAAGGTAACACACTATGGGGTCTAAAAATGTGAAATTAGACAACTTTTTCCCATTTTGCAATTATTAAAAAAAATGAATAAAAAATAATGAAAAGGTCACCTGTCTCCCAAAACGATATCAATAAAAACTGCCTTGCAAAAAACAAGCCTTCACACAGCTATGTCTGCAAAACATATGTAAAAAAGCTATGGATGTCAGAATATGGCGACACAAGACAATTTTTTTTTTCCTGAAAGAGTTTTTTAATTTATCAAGAGTAGTAAAACTTAATGAGGAACTGTAACTATCCGGACATGTCTGGAAAGTGGAAAGGGTATTAACATAAGATAACTTGTTAGGCTACTTTCACACTAGCGTTTTCTTTTTCCGGTATTGAGTTCTGTCATAGGGGCTCAATACTGGAAAAAAATGCTTCAGTTTTGCCCCCATTCATTGTCAATAGGGACAAAACTGAACTGAAGACAACGGAATGCTCCTAAAAGCATTCTCTTCCGTCTCCAGAACGGAGAGCAAACCGCAACATGCTGCGGTTTGCTCTCCGTCCTGGGCATCCGCACCAAGACCGTTCAGTGTGACGCACTCAGTAAACGGATCTGTCCTCCATTGACTTTCAATGGAGTTCATGACGGATCCGTCCACAGTACACCACACATGACAGACACATACACATAGACATACACACAGACATACACATACACAGACATACTTACATGCTCCCAGCAGCTCCGCATATCACAGGAGGAGGAGGACTGCGCGCACATAGTAAGATTCTCCCTCCAGCAGAGGGCGCTGTGGGGAATCTTCCTATTTGCGCGCCGTCCTCCTGTGCTGTGCGGAGCATGCTGGGAGCATGTAAGTATGTCTGTGTATGTGTATGTCTGTGTGTATGTCTATGTCTATGTCTGTGTGTATGTGTATGTGACACGTGTGGGGCCTTCACCCGCCGGATCCGTGCTGCCGCTAATGTGAAAGAGTCCTTACACCAAAGGAGTAAACTAAATTAGAAGTAAAATTGGAAATAAACTAATAATAGATTAACAAACCCACCCTTAGATAGTGGTAGAGATATTCTTGTCTTATCCAGTGGATTCAAAGTTTATTGAACTCAATGCATTTCGGGGATTAAACATACACTATTCCCCTTCTTCAGGAGTAATGATTACTTCTGAGGAAGGGAATTGTGTATGTTCATCCCCGAAATGAGTCAAAGTTGCAAATTACTAGCAGTTTGCAACGGTTGGGAAGGGGGGGTGTTCTGACACTACTGAATCACGGCTGCTGGTGTCAGATTGTGCAGCCCTCCTCCACCCACATGGTAAGAGCCATGTAGACTTTCATTACACAACATTGTGTCATAAGAATTCATTCATTCATTCAATTCATTCAAAATGAAAAACAAACATAACAAAACAAAAAACATAATTTGGTATCATCATAATAATACTGACCTGCAGAAAAAGTTAACATTTCAAGGGGTGGTCTCACTTCAGCAAATGGCATTCATGTAGACAAAGATAGGGGCAGATTGAGAACTTAAAAGTGACCCCATGTTGTAGGCAGGTCCAAATTGACAAAAGGCAGAGGAACACAAGTAGGCAGGGTCAGCAATACCATAGTGCAAAATACTCTCCCAGCAGAACCATATACCACAGGGCAGCACAATATATTGTCCCAAAAGCTGTCCGTCTATGGTGGCCATCAATAGCTACCATTTTCTGTCCTCCTTCTCCTCCAGTTGTCTCTGATAAAGATGTGGAGCAGGGGGCTTAGGAGGTGAGGTACGGGTCACAACATTTGTATCAAGGAGAGCATGTATGGATGTTGGCCATGTACATGAGTACCTGATTCTCACTGTCACGAATGTGCCAGGACATACTGACATTCCTGCAACAGGTAACATGAGGTCAGTGAGGTTGGCAACACGTGGGTTAATCTGACAGGTTCTCCTTTGGTTGTTTTGTTGTTTCTGGCATTCACTACACCCTCCCCCTTCAGGTGTAGGTGTCTTATCAATTAACCTTGCCTATTTAGTGTTGCTTCTCCCACCAGGCTGTGCTGGTGTGTGGATTCTCAGTGGAGATCTCGTTATATTTGTATGTACCCCTTCCCGGTGTTTGGTGATTGGGCCAGAGGAGAGACTCCTGTTCGTCCAGGTTGAGGTGTGACTCATTCCTGACATTACCTTCAGGGACAGTTAGGGTCCTAGATATCCTGTGTATGAACTCGCCTACCTTCGAGGCCTGTTCATACTGGTTGTTAGTCAGGACTGGAGTCAGGGTTTCTCTAGGAGGTGTCCATCTGCCTTCCCTAGTTTCCAGGCCTAATCTCCATTCCCCCCCCCCCTTTCCCTCCTGTGCTTGGTGTGGTATCTTCCCCCCACATCAGAGTGTGACACTGTTGATTACTGCTGAGAGCTCATTATGTACCTTGCCAGCAGCAGAGAGGAGGGCTTCGCAGTACTCTGGCCATCAGTCCACCAGGATATTTCCCTGTAAAATCCAGGGCCAGTTTGCCCTGGACAAAGTTAATACATGGCACTTACTAATGTATTGTGATTGTCCATATTGGCTCCTTTGCTGGCTGGATTCATTTTTTTTGGATTCACCCTGCAGTCTAGCAGCGGTAGTCGTGTTTGCACACTATAGGGCATTATACCTATACCATACACAGGGGCGGACATACCTCCTGTGCAGCTGGTTCGGCTGCACAGGGACCCAGTGCGGGAGGGGGTTCCATGAGAGGTTCGGTGGCAGGGAGAGAAGAGCGCTTCCATTGTGAAAGCGCTCATCTCTCTATAGTCATCTGTATCGCTGTCCTCAGGACAGCGATACAGATAGATGCTGCGGGGCAGGGGAGGGAGAGGCATCTCCCCTGCCCGTTCCTCTGATAGGCTACAGGCACTAGGCCTGCAGCCTATCAGAGGCCAGCGCAGGCGGCGCGATTACATCATTGCCTGATCTGTACAGCGCGGGACACAGGCCAGAAGAGGCCTGTATCGCCTGGCTGAAAGCGGCAAGGAGGTAAGTATAAGTGTTAATTTTTTTTTATTTACGCTTTACTAGGGGCCTATCTGGACAACTGCTGGGGGCCCTATGTTAAGTACTGGCACACATGGGGGGGCACTATAGAGGAGGAGCACAATGGGGGCACTATAGAGGAGGAGGAGCACTATGGTGGGCCATATTTTAAATACTGGCAGGCATGGGGGGGGCCCTATGTTATGTAATGGCACACATGGGGGGCACTATGGAGGGGGATGAGCACTATGGGGGCCTATCTAATATACTGACACACATGAGGGACACTATGGAGGGACAGGAGCACTATTGGGGCCCTATCTAATATAATGGCACACATGGGGGGCACTATGGAGGGGAAGGAGCACTATGGGGGCCCTATCTAATATACTGGCACATATGGTGGGCACTATGGAGGGGGAGCAGCAATATGGGGGCTTTATCGTATATACTGGCACACATGGGGGGCACTATGTTATGTAATGGCACACATGGGGGGCACTATGGAGGGAGAGGAGCACTATGAGGGCCCTATCTAATATATTGGCACACATGGGGGCACTATGGAGTGGGAGGAGCACTATGGGGGCCCTATCTAATATATTGGCACACATGGGGGCACTATGGAGTGGGAGGAGCACTATGGGGGCCCTATCTAATATACTGGCACACATGGGGGCACTATGGAGGGGGAGCAGCAATATGGGGGCTCTATCGTATATACTGGCACACATGGTGGGCACTATGGAGAATGGGGGATAGGAGCACTGTAGGGGCATCTTCTGGGGCCCTATCTTATATACTGGCACTATGGAGAAGGGGGGAGTACTATGGGGGCATCTACTGGGGACTCTATCTTATATACTGACACACATGGGGGCACTATGGAGAAAGGGGAGAGGAGCACTATTGGAGTAATTATATAGGGGCATTATACTGGCACACATTATGGGGATATTTTATACTGGCACATTGTTAGGCAACATGAGGACAAGGGGAGGCACACTATTGGAGTATTTTATACCAGTGCAAATTTTGGCACTATGGGGACCTTCGCTCAACTGGGGGCACTAAAAAAGGTATTTTTTATACTGGCACACAACAGGGCATTTTTATTTTTACTTTAATGTTACACATTGTAAAGAGAATTATTACTACTGGGGGCATTATGGTGGGCTTTATTACTGTTGAGGGAATATGAGAAACATGAATACTAATATTAGCACTATAGGACCGTTATTACTTCTGGGACACAGTAGGGACATTATTACTGTTGGGGCACTATTACTACTACGTGTTGTCTGGTAGATAATTATTTCTATTGGTGGGACTTTAGGAAGCACTATTACTGTGGGGGCACCCTGGCACAGTATCACCTTCGCACAATAATTTTTGGGGAACATTATGTTTACACTGTTAGTGTTGGGGACACTGTTTCCTGGGTGCATTATTTTTTAGGACACTGTGTGGCAGTAATTATTAAAGAGGATCTATCTGTGTGTAACTAGTATAGGGAGCACAGCAGGCACATTATTGGGGGTGGCAGGATGGGGTGTTTAGAAGGTGGGAGGATGTTGGAAAACTAGGAAACTAAGATGTCTGTCTGTCAAACTCTGCAGAGACTATATATGGCTGAAAGACATCATCATGGCGGTCTGGTCTGAAAGGAGAAGATGAGGAAAGAGAACATCTACATCTAAGGAGACGTCACTGGATGTAAGAGGTATATGGACCTGTATTAGGCTACTTTCACATCTGAGTTAGTGATTCTGGCAGGATGTTCCAGCAGAGAACAACCTTTCAGAATTCACTAGCTATGGCACTGCTGGATGCAGAATGCCCGCCGGCCCCATTGTCCGGCAGAAATCCAGCCACAATCTGGCAAAAATGCAGAGAATCAGCGGGACACAAACCACTGCATTGTCTACCAGATCAGGTGGCCGGAGCGTAGTGCTGCAGGTGTGAAAGTAGCCTTACCCTGTATGTTTTGTATTGCTGTATGTAATGTTAGGACGGAATATGTTAGGTTGAGAATTTGGTGTTGGGGGAAGGGGGGGGCCCAGGCACATTTTTTGCACAGGGGCCCTGTGATGTCTGTGTCTGCCCCTGACCATACACTATACCTTTTGCTACAGTATGCAAGCACGGCCACTGCTGTTGGCTTGCAGGGTGGTCGTAGCCTCTGGAAATGAGCAGTGTATAATGTGATAGAAAAATTAAACAAGCCAGCAAAGGAGGCAATGTGGACAATCACAATACACTAGTATGAGCCTGGTATTAAAGGGGTTGTCTGCTTTTTAGTATTGTTGACCTATTCTCAGGATAACTCATCAATATCAGATCAGTGAGAGGCCAACTCCTGGCATCCCCGCTAATTAACTGTTTGAAGAGAAGGCAGCACTCATACGAGCGCTGTCTTCTCTGCTCTGTTTACCTGCTCGCCGCAGAAATTGCAGTGGCGCCCCCATTCACTTTTATGAAACAGCTCCTTCCTATGCACTTGAACAGACAAAGCTGGCCAATATAAGTGAATGGGGACACCATACTTGTAATTACACCTGCTCACCACATCAATTGTTGCGGCTAGTAGGTAAACCAAGCAGAGAAGGCAGCTCTCGAATGAACACTATCTTCTCTTCAAACAGCTGATCGAAGGTGGTCCCAGAGGTCAGCCCCCACTGATCTTATAGGTCATCAATAGTAAAAAGCAGACAATCCCTTTAACTTTGTCTACATGTTAAATGCCATTTGCTGATGAGACAACATCTTTAATTTAATTTTTACTGCACAGTATACACAATAAAAATGAATCTCTAAAAACAATGGTATTGTTTTTTTGATGCTGTCACCCCTAAAATTTTTGAATTTAAAAAAGTTTGGTATCACAGAATAAGGCTGTCACGTCGTTTTTAGCACACATTGAATGCCATAATATCAAAACCCAACAAACCTTGTCGGAATTTTTTTTTTTTTCAATCTAACTCTACAAAGAATTTTTTCCCATTTTCCAATACAAGACATGATAAACTAAATAGTGCCATTAAAAATGCATCTTATCCCTCAAAAAATAAAAGTTATGGCTATTGGAACATGGGGAGGAAAAAAGAAAAATGCAAAAATGAAAATGGGCCAGTACTTAAAGTGCATCTGTCAGCGAATTTGTACCTATGAAACTGGCTGACCTGCTGCCTGTGTGCTTGGGAGCCGAAGGTATCTGTGTTGGTCCTATGTTCATATGTGCCATTACTCCTACAGGCTCTGCTCCCTCTGCAACTGCCACACCCTCTGCACTTCAATTGACAGGGCCAGGCAGTGAAGACGTGATCACTCCTGGTACTGTCAAAGTGGAGAGGGTTGCAAAGCGAGCAGATCTGCTGATAGATACCATCTAAGGGGTTAAACAATAGTGCAAGCATATTGTCATTAGTTAATATAAGACGAAATTGTGTTTTTTTTTTAACTTACTTAGGAAAGGTGCAATCAAGTCCTGGAAGCATTGTATATTCCCCAAAAGGGCAGAGTGCCATCTGGTCCATACTATGGGCTGCAGTTATACAGCATTCTAGATCGAGTAACCCTGTCAAGATAGCCATATTCATTTCAACTTCTTCTTTCTCCCATTCTTGTGAGCTGTGGACAATCTTTTCTCGGATAAATTGTCCCACACTAGCTTCAGGATCGCAATAATCACTGGTGAAATTTCGGGCTTGTGCCAGCCATGTGTTAAACAACTCTGTAATGTTGGTTGGCAATTCTGGGCCAACTTTCCTTCCTAAACTACTGTAGGTAACCAGGATGGAAGGGGGGTGGCCGTCCCAGTTCCTTTTTTGATTCTCCTCAAGCAAGGCATTTGGTCCTAAAAGACTAAACTGAGATGCCAACTGGAAGACTGGGTTGCCTGGAGATGGTCCATGAATCCACTGTGCGCCCATCTCAACCAGGCCTTTTGCTACAAGAGGGGAAAAAAACACAGTTGTAAAGCAACTGATTATTTTCCAGTTAAACCATCACTATTGCTTCACAATTTTTACTGGGTAGCTGCCCTTTCAGGGTATGTTCACTCGGCTAAAATCTGCCACTGATTTAGCAGTGAAGACTGCTTTTCCGCTGCTAAATCCACATTCAGAAGTCGACCCAGTTGCCCATTCACTTTAATTTAAAATACAATTATATAAAGTGCAAAAATGGTAGGGTTTTTTTCAGCAGCTGATTTGGAAAATGCTTTAGAATTGATATGTTACTTCTTCAACACAGATTTGATTATGGATTTCATAGAGGTCAATTGGGAAGCAGAAAAACATCAGTCAAAAACTCTGCATGCAGTACTTTTGTTTCCATCTAAAAAAAAGGATCTCAGACAGAAATGGGCCAAACGGATGACAACTGATACAACATGGACCGTTTTTTACAGGATCCTGTTTTTTTCCTCTCTCTCTCTTCTTCTGATGGATAAGAAGAACGGAAAGTTAAACGGTAATGTGAACTGCAAATTAGGGCCACAATAAACCATGCCAGAAATACTAATGACATGGGTGCGACTATAAGGGATTGATCTGTCTCCACTCACTCAGTGCTGCATACGCTTTCAACTTCAGGCTGCAAATCAAGCATAAATCACAGTCCATATGCCCCAAATACACACTGCTGATAAATGCCAATCTGTTAATGTGCAAATACACACACTGCTTGAAGGCATCACTCTTCGAGGATCTAGAGGTTAATGGAGCTACAAGGACTCAACATTAAAGAAGAACTCCCGCAAAAATTTTTATTCTCTCACCTGTTAGAAAGGTGCATGATATAATCTGTAGTGATTGTCATTTTCTTATCAGTGACTGTTTCTGTGAGTAAAAACCTCTCTTCTTATTGTAGCTGGGTCATGTGACCAACTCCCTGACCTCCAACTGACCCAGGACCGAAAGCCAGTAACTGCTCTATTCATTCCTAAGGGAGCCTCACTTTCAGTTTCATAGGAATACATAGAGAATTAGACTTCCTGTCCACACATAAGTCTCTGTGTGAGTTGGTGGGTCTAATTGCTGGTCACATGACACAGATAAGAAACTTCAGGATGATATAAGTAAAAAATTCAACACTGGTAAGAAAATGACATTCACTACAGATTACATCATGTACATTTCTAGCAGGACATGGAATAAAATTTTTGTCGGGAGTTCTTCTTTAAAGTTTTAAGTCTTTAACCCCTTCTTAATGCAGCGATTTTCTGTTTTTGCATTTTTTTTCTTGTCATCGCCCATAACTGTTATATATAGTTACGTCTATGTAGATGTGTGAGGGCTCTCTTCTTTTTTTTTTTCCTGGGGGGGGGGAGGGGTGATCTGTAGTTTTTGCTAATACCATACTGGGGTGTGTATGACTTTTTGATCACTTTTTATTCAATTTTTCTTGGGAAGTAAAGTGATGCAAAAACAGCGAGCCCATCAATTTCTTTCCGCTTCCAGAATCATGTTCCAGTCCTCCCCAGAGCAGTGAATTCCCTCAGAGCAGTGAATTCACCACACGTCACTGCTGCAGCCAACCACTGGCTTCAGCAGTCATGTGCTGTAAACTGCCAAGGCCAGTGATTGGCTGTACAGTGACCTGGTGTATATGGGACGTCACAATGATGTGGTATAGTTTTCTTTAATTTCTACCATAAAAAAATAACTATGTGACCATAGCCTTTTTATTTTTTCGTTCACACTGTCATACGAGAAAATGCAAATTAATCTGCAAGCAGCGTGATATAGAGCAGGAGGAGCTGAGCAGATTCATGTATAGCAGGGCTGGCCAACCTGAGGCTCTCCAGCTGTTGTAAAACTACAACTCCCACCATGCCCTGCTGTAGGATGATAGCTGTAGGCAGACTGGGCATGCTGGGAGTTGTAGTTTTGCAACAGCTGGAGAGCCGCAGGTTGGCCAGCCCTGATGTATAGTTTTATGGGAAAATATTCAGTTTAAGTTGAATTTCATTTATTTAAATTGCTGCTCATTCTGGGCACTGAAGTCAAGGAGGTGGTCCTATCGGTGATTAACAGCCTTCCCTCTATGACGGTGTATACAGAGAAAGCTGTCAATCACTGATAGGACCACCTCTTTGATTTCAACGCTCAGAATGAGCACACATTTAAATGTATAAATTCCAGAAACAAATGCAAACTTTAAAAAAAAAAGTCATAAAAGCACCATACAAATGTGTAAACCTAAAGTAACCCTCTAGGCCCAGTGTAAATAGGGCAAAGATTAGACATCAAATGAATGGCATATCCAGGGGGGTAACTAGAAATGACTGGGCCCAATAGCAAATTTTTGAACAGGGCCCCCCACAACTACTTCTCAGGGTTGCCAACCAGAATTTTTCTTTTTTCTGGACAACTTATCCCAAAATCACGGACGGCCAACATTTTTTATGGACAAATTAGAAAACCATAATGAAGGATAAATATTATGAGTATATACAAGTCTATAGCTGAATATACTGATCAGAACTCATTACCACCATTTACTGTGAGCTGTAAAATGATGATAATCACCACCAAAATAATCTAGTCAAGTATCACCAGCCTGAAAAAAATCACGGACACCTCTATTTTTTTTCATGGACAGAGGAAAAAAGTTGCCTATTTTTACGGACTGTCCAGAAATTTCTGGACGGTTGGCAACCCTGCTACTTCTCCACAAGCCCCCTCTCCTGCAACTAGTCAAGATCATCCACATTCGACATACAACCCCCCCACCCACTTGGTCATAACAAATATGAAAATTCTGGGGTTGCAGTCACGGTGCGACTCTGCTCATTTCTATAACATCACTGCAGTCCTTGGTCATGCGACAGCTGTGGTGCCCGTGTAGCCCCAGCCTAACACACACGAACATTGCAGCAGACAGAACTGTATTGTGCACTGTTGTATAGCAAGGTATTTTAGTGATTCTTTCCCCTTTAATTCCTTGTAATTTAGTTGGTTAGTGGTACCTGCTGGTACCTAGCTGCATTCCTGAAGTCTGAAGTAGCTGTACATGCATACCGCACACTGAAGACCTTTAGGAGGGACCAGGAGGATAGAAAACATCTAGCCTTGTGACAAAGAGCTGAGCTCCATTGAAGACCTCATCAGGGTAAGGCTAGGGCTACATGGTGACATGTCGCGCAACAGTTGTCGCAGCCAGGACAGTTGAGTAGTGGTAATTCCATAGAAATGAACGGGATTACTGCAGTAGCATGATCGAACACACTGATAACTCCCTGAGTACAAATAATGTAGTACATGTTACCTACAGTTCTATGTAACACCACAGATAACAGTGATAACTTTCTGAGTACAGATAATATAGTAGATGTCCCCTGCAGTCCTATGTAACACCACAGATAACACAGTGATAACTCTCTGATTACAGATAGTGTAGTAGATGTCACCTACAGTCCTATGTAACACCACAGATAACACAGTGATAACTCTCTGATTACAGATAATGTAGTAGATGTCACCTGCAGTCCTATGTAACACCACAGATAACAGTGATAACTCTCTTAGTTCAGATAATGTAGTAGATGTCCCCTGCAGTCCTATGTAACACCACAGATAACACAGTGATAACTCTCTGATTACAGATAATGTAGTAGATGTCACCTGCAGTCCTATGTAACACCACAGATAACAGTGATAACTCTCTTAGTTCAGATAATGTAGTAAATGTCACCTGCAGTCCTAGGTAACAAAGTCCATTTGCTGTTCTTTCAAAGTGAGAGGGATCCAGGCTTGGGTGTCACATCCCAAACTTTGTACTATACAAGAGGTGAAACCCCACTGCTCAGGTCACAGGGTCCAGCACCTGTTCATGACAATATCCCTCTATGATTCTTTGCCAGTCAAAATGCAGAGAGAAGTGTTGAAACGGAATCACTCATTGAAAGTTTGCCACTCCTGTTTGGAAAAGTAATGAGCAGCCACATCTCAAGTGGCTTATGTCATGTGCACGGATGAAAACATCCGGTGTTTGGGGGGGGGGGGCAGCCAATGGTAGGAAGGATCTGGTTTGGTGTCTAACATGACTCGCAATAGTCCCCCTGCTACTGCCAACCAGATGAGCTTTATTTAAACACTCCCTAGCTATTCTGCTATACCTATGCTATACCTATGTTTGGTAAGCACCATCTAATACTTCTTTATTTCTGGGACCCGCTGCTTTTTCTATGTATTATTATAATTATGATCTACTATCAATTAATTATTGGTTAAGGTTGAAATTTAAAGGATTATTTAAATGCTTTTTGCCATGTCTGTTGTCAGTAATACTTCGCTTAATGGTAGTTCATCCCCCCCATATGCAATATGATCAAGCATGCTAATCTTACCGACATAATTTGGTACAGTAACCTTCTATGCTTTATTATAAAAATCCCTTCCATGCATGTATGAAGATTGTCCCCAAAACATGAGGCCTTGAGACAGTTCTGTAGAAGTAAAATTAAAAAAGTTATGGGGGTGAGAATATGGTGTTTCCTCCAAAGTTTTTATTTCTTTTAAGTGTTAAAACACAAGAATAACAATATAAATTTGGTGTAATTGCAATAGTACTGATCCAGAGTGTAACGTTAAGTGAATTCGAAAGATTTGCAAATAAATAAGCTTACGCAGGCTACATGAATAATTATATTTACTAAGTTATTAATTATCCAATAACACAAAGAAATCACATACAGAATAAAAAGTAAATAAACATCACAAGCCAATGGGGTGGAGACTCCATCTATGATGCTATAACCCATGGCTGTCTACCCCTGTTATAACACATGACCGACACCCCAGGGTGTACAAGAGAAATAGGGCAAGTCATACTCACATCCTACCTAGATGGAGGCCTGGTGGAACCTCCTGAGACAAGGTGGGTAGCAGAGTTTTAACCTGTTAGCCCCTCCTCCAGTGTGCATCACGCACGTCTCTGAGATCACTCAGGAATGTGGTCTTAGCACAAATGGGGGATGGGTACTCTCTCTCTAACCCATTTCAACTTCTAAACTATTATACAAAGTATTAAACAGAATTAAAGGGGAGAACCAATCAGCTTAAAATACCCTTACAATAAATGAAGGGAAAAAGATAAAGATAGAAACACAGGATGAGTATGTTATCGCAATTCACACGATTTCGCCTTCTTTGTGTGGTGCCAAATCATTTGAAGTATAAGTATGCACATGCTCATACATCTTTCACAATGATACCAGGCACACAAGTTGGTTTCATGGAAAATACTTCACATCCCCCGAGCAAGAGAGCTTTTATTAAAGAGACAGTCACTTAAATAGTAAGTATGACATAGACAAAAGGGGTGTAGTTCAGCAACTTCAACACTGAGTTCATTGGTTAATTTGAAAGAGTCAAATTAACATCCAACCTCCCCTTCCTACAGAGGTCTTAAAAGCTTAAAACAAAGAGAGTGTTCACGTGACTCACATAGCTAATTAGCTGCCATCTAGTGGTCAAAAATGAGTAGTATAGGCTTTACACAATATATATAAAAACCTATATCTCACAAGTATGTGCTTCTATCGAAAAATTGGAATGTAGAAGAGGGCGCCAAGGGAGATTAGATGTGAAAAGGGAGAAAGAAAGAAAAGAAGAAAAAAAAAGGGAAAGCTGTTCCTTACTAAGGCTACTACCCACCAGAAAAAAGGAACTGTTCGACTGAACCGCCGTGAAGAAGCGGGGAAAAGGAAAAAAGTTGTAGGGAGTCAAAGAAAGAACAACGTATACTGGTATAAGTGTAAGTGAGGCTATAGGTGAGGCTATAGTTCAGATGAAAACAGATCGGCAATAAAATGGTTAAGTTCCTCAATGGATATAGTGAAGCTATAAATGTCAGTGCATTTGTGACTATAGATGAGCGTGGGGATTGTTTGTATTAGAAAACCAGATAAAAGGTGATCGTCTTATTCTTTTAGTGTGGTAAGTTACAAAATCTTGGTAATAATAGTATGAGGAAAAATAAATATGAATAAAAATATAAATATACTGTATTTTTAACCCTATAAGACGCACTTTCTTCCCCCCAAAAGTAGGGGGAAAAATGCGGTGCGTCTTATAGGGCGAATACAAATGAGCGCTTATGGAAGCGCTCACTTGTACGTAGGGACCCCCATCAGACCTCAGATCAGCCCGCCCAGCCACTTATAAAAACATTACTTACCTGTCCTGCGCTGCTGCTGCCCTCCGGTCCCACGCTCCACTCTTTTCCCTGCCGGCGCGCACTATGACCTGACACTGCAGCGTCAGGTCATAGTGCGCGCCGGCAGGGAAGAGAGTGGAGCGCGGGACCGGAGGGTAGCAGCAGCGCAGGACAGGTAAGTAAGGTTTTTATAAGTGGCTGGGTGGGCTAATCTGAGGTCTGATGGGGGCACAAGACGCTGATCTGAGGTCTGATGGGGGCACATACTGCTGTGATCTGAGGTCTGATGGGGGCACAATATACTGATCTGAGGTCTGATGGGGGCACATTCTGCTGATCTGAGATCTGATGGGGGCACATTCTGCTGATCTGAGGTCTGATGGGGGTACATTCTGCTGATCTGAGGTCTGATGGGGGTACATTCTGCTGATCTGAGGTCTGATGGGGGCACATACTGTTGATCTGAGGTCTGATGGGGGCACATTCTGCTGATCTGAGGTCTGATGGGAACACAGTAAGCTGATCTGAGGTCTGATGGGGGCACAGTGAGATGGTATGGGGCCATAGTGGGCTGATCTGAGGTCTGTTGGGGGTCTGACATGGAGGGCTGATGGAGTTCTGATATGGGGGTCTGATGTGATGTCCTGAAATTTATGGGCAGTCTGATAAGAGGATCTGATGAAAAATATTTGTTTCTTATTTTCCTACTCTAAAACCTAGGTGCGTCTTATAGGCCGGTGCGTCTTATAGGGTGAAAAATATGGTAAATGGAAAATGAAGAAGATAAGAACAAAATAAGATATATCTAAATATAAATATAAAAGTTTAAATTATGTCGATACTTTCCCTTAGTGAGGTAAGAATCTTAAAAACAAGGTTGTAGCAGGTAAGGGACTTACTTTACCAGGGAGGGGGGTGGACAAGATAAACTCAAGACACTTGTCCCCCACGCCTCCCTCGCTGAGGTCACTTGTCAGATGTTGCAGCACCTTGTCCCACAAAAGTAAGATGTATCCAAGGACTTCTTAAACAATGGTGTTTTTTTATTTCTAAGAGCTCAACGCGTTTCGGGGAATCTATCTGTCCCCTTCCTCAGGAGCACATATAAGCAGGCAATAAAAGCAGGCAATGAAAAAACACACAAAGACATACTCACATTTATAACATTGGATATTTCCATAGGCAGAGTTTGTGGTGCATGTGTGTGGTATACCGGATATTCTAGACCGGAAGCGGAAGTGGTATCCGCGTTCCAGAGTGCAACGCATAGGTTTCAAAATATAATCAAAGAATGTGAAAAATGATAATAATATGGTAAAAAGCTCATAGTAATATGAATAAACTGAGTTAATATAATAAGATTGAATCGTTATTATTATTTTCGGCAAATCGGCATGCCAATCTATTAGGTTAGTAGTGGTCAGGCGGACCATAGGCCCGGAAGGAGGAAAGCGGAAGGGGTGGGTGCGTTCCAAGCTGGAACGCACCATAAGAAATAATGGTTCTCAATAGCGAAGGGCAGGTGCGTTCTATGCTGGGACACACCAGGAGCATAAGTCAATCATTAGGGGAGATAATAGGGGGCGTTAATAACCCTAATTGTATTAACTAGGTGTGTGTAGTAACCAATGTGGTTACATAGATGGTTCCACTATGAGGAGATTGGCGATAGCAAAATGCGTTCCACTGTGGAACGCAAGGCGGATGAAGGCAAATATCTTATATTCGAATCATAGGTAGTAGTGATGAACTATGGTTAATAGATGATAATAAATTGAATATGAACAATATAAATAATATAAATAATATAATATTGGATGATGGTGGATAATGAAATGTAAATAATGTTAATTAATGTTGAGTAGTTAATGTCGATAATGATGGCAATAATAAATGAACAAATACATAAATAAATAAGTAGATAGAAACTGGACTATCTTAATAGGAGTAGCACTAGTAATAATATTAATAAAATTCATATCACCAAAGATAATGAACATAAGTCATACCGCCACAAAGACTCTATATTAAGACAATGGTAAAATAGTAACATAGTAAAAACTCTAGGGCAATGGACCACTCCAACTAGACCAGATTAAGGAAGTGTTAAGAATAGTAATATTGATTAAAATAATGGTAATAATAATGATGAATAGTAATAATAATAGTAATCATGGTAATCGTACTCGTAATGGTAAAAGAGATGGTTGGTTACTAAGACCCTATACCACTATGAGGGAAATGGAGATCAGTCATTAATAGTTATTATGCTCTAAAGCTTCATTCAGGCCCGAGGGCATCAATGTGTTAAAACTGAAGATCCAATACATTTCCCTTTGAAATATTTAGAAATATGAGTTGGTAATTTGATCGATTGGGGTTAGTTTCAATAGATTCGGGTCACTGTTGTGTTTCTGGGAGAAATGGTGAGGGATACTATGGTTAGGGTACTTTTTCTTTATCTTGGACCGGTGTTGGTTGATTCTCTCCCTCAGGGTCTGTGTGGTGCGACCTATGTATTGGAGGCCACATTGGCACTCCAGTAAATAAATGACAAAAATAGAACCACAATTCATAGAATGTTTCAAACTGATCCTTTCCCCCAGTACATGAAACTATGACTTCTTTAATGTCATGGGAAATCAGATCGCAACATTTACACCGTCTGGATCCACATTTCTAGGAGCCTACAGGATCCGAATGAATCGGTCTCTGTCAGTTCCTACTGGCCTGCTCTTGGGGCAGGAAGGAGCTAATATAGATTTAAGTGTGCGGGCTCGGCGGAATGTGATACTGGGTCTGTTTGGCAGGTCACAGCCTATAATTGGGTCCTAGAAGAATAAGACGATCACCTTTTATCTGGTTTTCTAATACAAACAATCCCCACTGACATCTATAGTTTCACTATATCCATTGTGGAACTTAACCATTTTATAGCTGATCTGTTTTCATCTGAACTATAGCCTCTCATATACTTATACCAATAAATGAAGGGAACAGTGCAATTTTACCACACATGGAACGCCTTACAAACAAAACCCATAAAACTGTGGTGGAATTTTTTTTTTTTTTTCTAACTCCACCCCATTTGGGATTATTTTTTCCAGCTTCTCACTACATTGTATTCAACAGTAAATGGGGCCAATAGAATATACAACTTGTCCTTAAAAATCAAGCCCTCATATAGCTATGTGAATAGAAAAAAAAAGTTATAGCTCTGGGAAGGCAAGGGGTATGTATGTCTATGTTTGTGTAAGTATGCTCCTTTGTATGTAGGTTTGTGAAATCTGTTTTTGTGCCTCTATGTATCTATATGTAAAAGTGTGCATGTGCTTACATACAGTACAGACCAAAAGTTTGGACACACATTCTCATTTAAAGAGTTTTTTGTATTTTCATGACTATGAAAATTGTAGATTCACACTGAAGGCATCAAAACTATGAATAAGCACATGTGGAATAATATACTTAACAAAAAAGTGTGAAACAACTGAAAATATGTCTTATATTCTTGGTTCTTCAAAGTAGCCCCCTTTTGCTTTGATTACTGCTTTGCACACTCTTGACATTCTCTTGATGAGCTTCAAGAGGTAGTCACCTGAAATGGTTTTCACTTCACAGGTGTGCCCTGTCAGGTTTAATAAGTGGGATTTCTTGCCTTATAAATGGGGTTGGGACCATGAGTTGTGTTGGGCAGAAGTCAGGTGGATAGACAGCTGATAGTCCTACTGAATAGACTGTTAGAATTTGTATTATGGCAAGAAAAAAGCAGCTAAGTAAAGAAAAACGAGTGGCCATCATTACGTTAAGAAATGAAGGTCAGTCAGTCCGAAAAATTGGGAAAACTTTGAAAGTGTCCCCAAGTGCAGTCGCAAAAACCATCAAGCGCTACAAAGAAACTGGTTCACATGAGGACCGCCCCAGGAAAGGAAGACCAAGAGTCACCTCTGCTGTGGAGGATAAGTTCATCCAAGTCACCAGCCTCAGAAATCGCAGGTTAACAGCAGCTCAGATTAGAGACCAGGTCAATGCCACACAGAGCTCTAGCAGCAGACACATCTCTACAACAACTGTTAAGAGGAGACTGTGTGCAGCAGGCCTTCATGGTAAAATAGCTGCTAGGAAACCACTGCTAAGGACAGGCAACAAGCAGAAGAGACTTGTTTGGGCTAAAGAACACAAGGAATGGACATTAGACCAGTGGAAATCCATGCTTTGGTCTGATGAGTCCAAATTTGAGATCTTTGGTTCCAACCACCGTGTCTTTGTGCGACACAGAAAAGGTGAACGGATGGACTCTACATGCCTGGTTCCCACCGTGAAGTATGGAGGAGGAGGTGTGATGGTGTGGGGATGCTTTGCTGGTGACACTGTTGGGGATTTATTCAAAATTGAAGGCATACTGAACCAGCATGGCTACCACAGCATCTTGCAGCGGCATGCTATTCCATCCGGTTTGCGTTTAGTTGGACCATCATTTATTTATCAACAGGACAATGACCCCAAACACACCTCCAGGCTGTGTAAGGGCTATTTGACTAAGAAGGAGAGTGATTGGGTGCTATGCAGGGCCGCTTTATCCATAGGGCATATGGTGCATCTGCACCGGGCCCACCAATAGGTCACGTGGGGGGGGCCCCCCCTTACAACCGGCCGGTCACATAAATTATTATTATTTTTTTTTTATTTCCCGGAGAGGTGGGTGGGGGGGTTCGCTAGCCGGGGCGCACGCTCACCTGTAAACTTAGGTAGCGGTGAGGCGGCGCCATCCGGCTCCAGTGTGGCTCCGCTGGTGGACGGCGAGATGAAGTGACGTCATCGCGCTGCCTGCGATGTTCCGCAAGAGACCCGCCCGAAGAGGCTGGCTGGGTCTGCATCGTGGGACCGCGGACCGCGCCAGGACAGGTGAGTATAAACTGCCCTCCTACATGCTGCCCTAAACCTAGCCCCTGCCACCCTATTTCAAACCCCCAATACTGGCCCTGCCTTAACCCTGGCCTCTAACCCTAATATTGACCCCAACCATAATACAGGCCCCTGACCCCCTAATACTGGCCCTGCCTGACCCCTAACCCTGGCCTCTAACCCTAATATTGACCCCAACCATAATACAGGCCCCTGACCCCCTAATACTGGCCCTGCCTGACCCCTAACCCTGGCCTCTAACCCTAATTCTGACCCTGCATTGACCCCAAACATAATACAGGCCCCTGACCCCCTAATACTGGCCCTGCCTGACCCCTAACCCTGGCCTCTAACCCTCAATACTGGCTCTGCATTGACCCCAACCGTAATACAGGCCCCTGACCCCCTAATACTGGCCCTGCCTGACCCCTAACCCTGGCCTCTAACCCTCAATACTGGCCCTGCATTGACCCCAACCGTAATACAGGCCTCTGACCCCCTAATACTGGTCCTGCCTGACCCCCTAACCCTGGCTTTTAACCCTCAATACTGGTCCTGCATTGACCCCAACCGTAATACAGGCCCCTGACCCCTTAAAACTGGCTCTGCCTGACCCTTAACCCTAGTACTGGCCCCTGACCCCTACTCTGTAACTGACCTCTAACCTTGGACCCCTAACCCTGATACTGGCCCCTGACCCCCTAGAATCGACCCCAAATACTGGCCCTGTCTCACCCCCAAATACTGGCCCTGTCCCCCCCCCCTTCCTTTATACTGGCCCTGTCCTTCTCCCTAATCCCTGTGCTGACCCCTACCCTGGTACTGACCTCTAACCCTGGACCCCCTAACCCTAATACTGAACTCTAATACTGTCCCTAACCCTAATATTGACCGCTAACCCTAATGTACGGTACTGATCCCTAATACTTTCTCCTTTACATCACCATATTTGTTTTGTGATCCACAATTGCAGCTCCACAAAACACGGATACTGGCACATGCCCAGCCCTATGAAAAAAATACCTGTTCTTGTCTGCAATTGCAGTCAAGAATAGGACATGCTCTATCTTTTTTGCAGGGCTGTGGAGCGGAACTACAGATTTGCAGCCCCATTGAAGTTAATAGAAATACGATCATGTGAATGTACCCTAATGTTGCCTCTAACCCCAATACTGGCCCTAAGGGTGCATTCAGATGACCATATTTCTGGGTCTGCATCCGTTCCACAATTTTGCGGAATGAGTGCAGACCCATTCAATTCAATGGGGCCGCAAAAGATGCTGACATCACACCATGTACTGTCCACATCTGTAGTTCCGTTCCGTGGCCCCACAAAAAATATAAAGCAAATGTCCTATTCTTGCCTGCAATAATATGCATTTCTATATAGGGCTGGCACTGTGCGGTCTGCAAAATGTGTTCTGCGGATCCACAATTTGTGGGCTGCTAAACACTTTCGGTCGTCTGAATGTAGCTTTATGCTAATACTGTCCCACTCTTGATCTTTGCACTGGGCCCACCAATGTCTTAAAACGGCCCTGGTGCTATGCCAAATGACCTGGCCTCCACAGTCACCAGACATGAACCCAATGGAGATGGTTTGGGGTGAGCTGGACCGCAGAGTGAAGGCAAAAGGGCCAACAAGTGCTAAGCATCTCTGGGAACTCCTTCAAGACTGTTGGTATACCATTTCAGGTGACTACATCTTGAAGCTCATCAAGAGAATGCCAAGAGTGTGCAAAGCAGTAATCAAAGCAAAAGGTGGCTACTTTGAAGAACCTACAATATAAGCCATATTTTCAGTTGTTTCACACTTTTTTGTTAAGTATATAATTCCACATGTGTTAATTCATAGTTTTGATGCCTTCAGTGTGAATCTACAATTTTCATAGTCATGAAAATACAGAAAACTCTTTGAATGAGAAGGTGTGTCCAAACTTTTGGTCTGTACTGTAGGTAAAACTATGCTTATAAACTTTTTCATTTTTAGCTTATTAAGGTTACATGTCTGCACTAAAAGTAAAGGAGTTGTCCAAGTTAAAACTGGATCAGCAATAATAAATGGTCTAAAATAAAAGTCCAGCGATTGGCTGCATGGTGACCTGGTGTGTACTGGATGTCCACAATAAAATGGTACAGTTTTTTGAATATTTACCAGAAAAAATAACTATGGGAATGAGGGTTGGTCAGACGAAAACAGGAATCCGAAGTCGGCTGCGGCACCGGCTGTTACTTTGGTACCAAAGCTGACTTCAGATACCTGTTTTAAAATGTTTTTAAAGTTGTAGAATCGAAGCCCAATGTTATTCATCTAGGACTTAACAAATTTTGCCTCCGTGAAGCACATACGTTTTAATGCTGTACGGAGACAGGTATATGTACAGCATTAAAACAAAGTTTAGAAACAAATCAACTTTGGATCTTGGATCCGAAGTTCGAGTTGCTCACCCATAGTGATCGACATTACCTCTGGCTGCAGACATTAACCCCAGGTGTCTACTGTGTGAAACAGCAGGCACCCGGTGGCTATAAAATGCTCACAATGCTTCGGAGTGGGCACCAACTTTAAAGGCTGACATCCACCATACATGTACGGAGGATGTTGAGACCTGGTTAATCTGCCCCTGGTGAATACATATATATTGGGTTTGTTTGTTCTGCGTGCAATCTGCACTAAGACACCACTACTGAACAAGGCTTTAGACTGCTATTATCTAAAACCTGTAAATTACCTGGCAGATTGCACAAACATTAAATTTATCTACAGAACATTCAGATCATTTATATTACAGAATACTAATGCATTAGGGGAATTATTATATAAGCATAGTCCAATACATGCAGCAAAGTCCGCATAAAAAAAGAAAGGACAACCTTTGCCTCTTTCACCATAAAGGGGAAATTTATCATTGGAGGTATATTTGAGGTTAGTTTTTCGATTGGAGAATTTATGACAAATCACATCTGACATCTGGACCATCATTGCAAACGGCTATTAATCAATTCATAACTTCTAGTAAAGTAAAGGAATGGCACAACACAGAGTCATAAGAATAGATGTTCCAGAATAGTTATTATAAGGGGAATGGAGGTAGTTACTTAAAGGGGTATTCTCATCTTAGACAATGGGGGCATATCGCTAGGATATGCCCCCATTGTCTTATAGGTGTGGGCCCCACCGCTGGGACCCGCACCTATATCCAGAACGGAGCGGGGAGCGCTGCGCGGCCACCACCAGGCGCAGCTCCCCGCTGCGCTCATAGAAATGAATGGGAGTGCAGTGCGCAAGCGCGGCCACCGCTCCCATTCATTTCTATGGAGCCGATGGAAGTAGCTGGCTCGGCTATTTTCGGCGGCCCCATAGAAATGAATGGAGGGCGGCTGCGCATGCGCAGTGCGCCCTCATTCAGTTCGGGGGCTCCGTTCTGGATAAGTCTAACGATTTGCCCCCATTGTCTAAAATGAGAATAACCCTTTAAAGTCCTATATAGACAGTGCCATCTTATGACAAACAGCTTGTAAATACATGTCTTCCTTGTGTTTTCACTCACACATTTATCACCACCCAGGCGTTCTCCCTGCCATTACTGCACCATAACAGATATATCAGAAAATAATTACCGAAACTCTCTGTACGGATCCGGCCTCCGGTTCTCCCAGTAGCCTCTAGGACTTTTATATTTTGGAAGCCATGTTTGTGCAGCTTCTCTGCTGCTGCAATACCAGAGATTCCAGCACCGATAATTACCACGACTGGACCCTGAGGACCCAAGGGTTCCAGTTTTTCCGAGTCAGTAGAGCTGTGTTTGGTATCAGAGAGTGCCACAAGCGGCATGACAAGGAGGAGGAGCCTGGTAGCCAGCTTGGTCTTCATGGTGATAAGCCTTCTTGTTCTTCCTTGAAAGGGGAGACCAAAGTAAAAGATACAAGGGAGATGTGCGCAGTGTCCCTGCTTGCTTTATATCACATTTATGTCTGGGTTCTGGAAGCAGTTATGTTTCCACATCTGCACAATGTATGAAAACCATCCAAGTTTTAAGTTGTAAACAGATTCCTGCTCCATTATGATTTTGGCATCTTCTGCAGCAGCCTCATCTTTAAGGGGTCCTACACACATACATTTCATCATTTTTAAGCCATAAAACTACATGTGGTTTATTTCATCTTATTGGGATGGTGTCTTATTTCATCTTTTTTGGAGCCAAAGCTAGGAGTGGTTCCAGCAAGATGGAGTAGTACAGGATATTATCGAAAATGTATTTAAACAATGAAGTTAAAAAAGTGAAATCCATATATTATATAGATTCATTTCATACAGGGAGATCTATTCTAATCTCAGAAAATTGGAATATTGTGAAAAAGTTCAATATTGTGGTGTAATGGTGTCACATTCTAATCAGCTAATCAACACAAAATACCTGCAAAGGTTTCCTAAGCCTTTAAATGTTCCCTGTCTGGTTCAGTAGGCCACACAATAATGGGGAAGACTGCTGACTTGACAGCTGTCCAGAAGACCATCATTGACATCCTCCAAAAGGAGGGTAAGTCACAAAGGTCATTGCTAAAGAGGCTGGCTGTTCACAGAATGAAATATCCAAGCATATTAAAGGAAAGTTGAATGGAAGGGAAATATGTGGTACACAAGCAACTGAGATAGCCACAGCCTTGAAAGGATTGTCGAGAAAAGGTCATTTAAGAATTTGGGGGAGATTTACAAGGTGTGGACTGTGGCTGGAGTCCGTGCTTCAGGAGCCACCACACACAGACCTGTTGCATTTCTTGTGTCAAGGCACTCATGACCCAGAAATAACATCAGAACCATCTTACCTAGGCTAAGGAGGAAAAGGACTGGTCTGTTGCTCAGTATTCCAAAGTTATGTTTTCAGAAAGTAAATTTTGCATTTCATTTGGAAATCAAGGTCCTAGAGACTGGAGGAAGAGTGAAGAGGCACACAATCCGATTTGCTTGAGCTCCAATGTGAAGTTTTCACAGTTATTGATGGTTTGGGGAGCCATGTCATTTGGCGGTGTTGGTGCACTGTGTTATATCAAGTGCAAAGTTAGTGCAGCCATCTACCAGTACATTTTAATGCACTTCATGCTTTTCTTGGCTGACAAGCTTTATGGAGATGCCGATTTCATTTTCCAGCAAGACTTGGCACCTGCCCACACTGCCAAAAGTACCAATATCTGGTTTAATAACCATGGTATCATTGTGCTTGAATGGCCAGCAAACTCACCTGGCCTAAACTCCATAGCGAATATATGGGGTACTATCAATTGGAAGATTGACAGGGCTAGACATCAGCATGCTGAGTGCAGCGCTGTGGGCAGAGATGTGTCCTAGCATGTACATATCATATATACTGCTTACTTTAGCCTTAACACATTGCAATATGCTTAGAAAGGTAATATACATATTAATACTTTATTACTAAGCATAATATTATAAAGCCACCATTAATATATTTTAGCATTCTACCTTTTATAGAAAAACCTTTCTTCTGTATGTGATAATGTAACATAGTAACATAGTAACATAGTTTATAAGGCCGAAAAAAGACATCTGTCCATCCAGTTCGACCTGTTTTCCTACAAGTTGATCCAGAGGAAGGCAAAAAACCCCTGTGCGGTAGAAGCCAATTTTCCTCACTTTAGGGGAAAAAATTCCTTCCCGACTCCAATCAGGCAATCAGAATTACTCCCTGGATCAACAACAACCCATATCTAGTAACTATAATCTGTAATATTATTACCCTCCAGAAATACATCCAGGCCCCTCTTGAACTCTTTTACTGAACTTACCATCACCACCTCCTCGGGCAGAGAGTTCCATAGTCTCACTGCTCTTACCGTAAAGAATCCTCTTCTATTTTTTGTGAACAAACCTTCTTTCCTCCAGGCGCAGAGGATGTCCCCTCGTCATGGTTACTGTCCTTGGGATAAAGAGATCATGGGAGAGATCTCTGTACTGACCCCTGATATATTTATACATAGTTATTAGATCTCCCCTCAGTCGTCTTTTTTCTAAAGTGAATAACCCTAATTTTGATAATCTTTCTGGGTACTGTAGTCCACCCATTCCAGCTATGACTTTAGTTGCCCTCCTCTGAACCCTCTCCAGCTCTGCTCTGTCTGCCTTGTTCACAGGAGCCCAGAACTGTACACAGTACTCCATGTGTGGTCTGACTAGTGATTTGTAAAGTGGCAGGACTATGTTCTCATCACGGGCATCTATGCCCCTTTTGATGCAACCCATTATCTTATTGGCCTTGGCAGCAGCTGTCTGACACTGGTTTCTGCAGCTTAGTTTGCTGTTCACTAAAATTCCTAGGTCCTTTTCCATGTCAGAGTTACCCAATGTTTTACCATTTAGTATGTACTGGTGACTTGCATTATTCCTTCCCATATGCATAACCTTACATTTGTCAGTGTTAACCTCATCTGCCACTTCTCTGCCCAAGCCTCCAGTCTATCCAGATCCATCTGTAGCAGTGTACTGTCCTCTTCTGTGTTAATTACTTTACACAGTTTAGTGTCATCTGCAAAAATTGATATTTTACTGTGCAAGCCTTCTACAATATCATTAATAAATATATTGAAGAGAATAGGGCCCAATACTGACCCCTGTGGTACCCCAGGGGTGCTGTAGGTTAGTGGTCATGATAAGTCAATATGATGGTGTCAATACAGTTTGGAAGAGCAGTGTTCACTCCAGGAAAGAGGGCGTCACATGGAGCATGTTTCCTTGATTGAACACACTTATATGAAATTAGCCTTATGTTTTTATACATTTTTTTTCTAGCTAATGTATTTTGTTGCGTTTTATTATAATAAGGAAGATACATTGATTTGAGCCAGGAATCGGATGTCAAGTTTTCTTTCCTGGGTTTTCCAGCCCTGCTCCATAATGGTCTGTTGTTTAAGGCCCCTTTACACTGTGATGCTCAGCAGGCAATTTCCTGATAATGGACTGCTTGTCAGAGGAGGTGAGTTACATTTACAGGCAGTACTCACCGCCTCTTTTTGGGGACAAACAATCACTTGTGCCCATACATATTCATTGTTTTTGAGCAGCAAATCCCTGTTGCGAAAAAAATTGGTCTTGCTGAACACAGCTGTGGTTAATAGACATCCATTTTGTCTACTTCCTCCAGATATGTTTCCTTTAGAATATAATTAGGGATGAGCGAATCGACTTCGGATGAAACATCCAAAGTTGATTCGCTCATCCCTAAATGTAATCTGTTGTTTTCTTCAATCTGTTTCGCAACTATAAAGAACCTACATTTTGCAAGTAGGAAGAACTGCTGAAATGATATGATATGCAATATATGAAATTTACAGAAATCCATTAACCTTCAAAGTGTCTTGGTCTTTGATTCTTAGGCCGCACCCCCTAGCACTGGGGAAAATCCATTGATCAATTTGAAACCAACAGACAAGGTGAAGTCCCCTAGGTTGGGACTTGTTCTAAATTGCAATGACACTGATTAAACAGCATAATCTGCTACCCAGTTGTAATGATTTTGGCGTTTGCATTAGTGATGCTTTCACAAGATTATCAAGCATTTTGGGTGATTGGTGGCAATTTTGAACAGGTAAGATGTCTTCCTGAAAGTGCTTCTTCTGCTCCAATCATTAGCTTGTGTAAAGGGGCTTTAAGAGAAGCAAAATAAAAAGTCCTTATTGAGGCTTTGTCCAACTTTGCCTTAGGGCACCGGGAGAAGAAAAGAATACCGGAATTGCTGTACCCTGTATAGCTGGACACTGCCGGGGCCTGAGAGATCCCTATTCACTGTAATCGGATCTGTCAGGTTTCTAACAAATATGCTGACTTTTTACACTGCTCATACATTTCCACAATCTTCTGGATATTTAATTAATCCATTAAGCCACTTTGCTGTAATAGTATGTCACTGCAAGTAGGTAGTTAGGCTTCAGCATCACATTATTACGACACTGTGATGGAGCTGACTCAGGAACTGGCAGGGTTGATTGGTCATAGGGGGTCATTTAAGACCGGTGTATTTCTGGCGGTGGATCTACCGAAGTTATGAAGAGGCGGTGGCCTCTACATAACTTTGGCACATCCAGCGCAGTCTAAAGGTTAGACAGCTTCCTTGCTGGCTTACATTTAGACCATTTTCTATGCCTAAAACAGGCGTAGAAAATGATAGATGAGATGGGCCTGCTGGACCCTCCCCTTCACTGCCCATGCCACAGCCACAGCCACTGTTTTAGAACTGGCGTAAGGGGGGAAAAGTCGCAGATTGCGGCGCAAATAACCTTTGCGCCGCAATCTGTGTCAGAAATACGCATAATATAAGCATATTTCTGGATAATAAATGACCCCCATTATATTTATTTGTAACTGATATACAGCAATGAAGAAATAAACCAAAATCCCCAATGCTTGCAATAAAAAGTTGTATTTACCCCAAAACTGCACTAATGAAAACTACAACTACAAAAACTACAATTAGCCCCACAAAAAAAAAGTCCTCATACAGTTCTGTTGATGGAAAAACAAAAATGTTCTTCGTCTTTAAATACAGCAACACAAAAGAATTTTTGTTGTACAGAAGTAGAAAAAGAGTATAAATTTGGTATTGGTATAATTGTGCTGACACACCATAATGTCAAACCCCCAAAAAACAATGGTGGGATTGATTTTTTTTTTTTCTTGCTGTCACCCCCTATAAATGTAAAAAGTTACCTCGAAAATTTACCTCAAAATTATGCCATTAAAATGTACAACTTATTCTACAAAAACAAGCACACATGGTCTATGTCCACAAAAAAAAGAAATTAAAAATGTCATTGGTTTTTAAATGTGCAGATGAAAAAAATGAAAAACATTGCTGTGTCTTGCAGGATAACAGGATGAATTGGATGGATAAGTGTATTTTTTCAGCCTTATAAACTATGCTACTATGAGTTGTCAGAGTTAAATAGAAACTTGGGCAGTAGCAGTAAATAAAACAAAGCGATTCTCCCCTGCCTAGCAACACGCCTTGGTCCTGTAGTCTTGACATCATCTTCCTGGGTGCAGCAGTGATGTTCCATGCACACAGGGAACCATGCAGCCATTTGCTGGCTTCAGCAGTACATCAGACATCACTGTTGAGACCAGTAATTGGCTGCAACAGTGACATGCAAAAAAAGTGTCAATTCTTTTGTCACTTAATATTTATTGCTGCAACTAAGTTTCTATTTAGTTAAGTAACTAGAATGTGTCCATAATAGACTAAATGATTTGTCTTGTGAGCGAAGTTTTGAAAAATTCGATTTGGCAGATTTGGCAAACTTCAACAAAAAATTCGATTTATTACAAATTAATTTGGCACAAATTGCAATAAATCAGGTTTACCTAGGCCACTCTGCCTAATCACATTCATCCCACTTTGTGGCCAAATCTCTTTGTGAAAGCTTGGAACTTGCAGGGAGAGTATATGCAGTGTGCATTACATTCTAGTGCACCCACATTTATATTTAATCCGTTCTATAGGTACTGTGGCGTCAGTATTACATGTGCACCAAGATTCATAACTAATTCCTTCTGTTAAACAACAACAAAAAAGTATACAGCACCCTTCAGTAAAGCCAAAAACCTGTGCGCGCCTCTACAGAAGCTGTGTCCTAATGTCTCCTTAGTGGAACAGAATAAAGAAATGATGGCAGCACCAATAAAGTAGTGGATTTAAAGCATGTTGTGGCATTCCAAACACCTGCTTAATAATCCCTTCCGTTAGCTGTAGATTTACTGTGCATCAGTATTACAGGTCAATGTTACAGTCAGGTCTAATTTATCGCTGTGGACTTACCGTGCAGTGAACCATCATGTAGTGGCCTGATGACAGAGTGCGGAGTGTGGCAGCAGCAGTAACAGTGACACTAGTGGCCCTATGACAGAATGGTGAGGGAGGCAGCAGTAACACTGACAATAGTGGCCTCATAAAGTGGGGATGTGGACCAACAGCAGTGACATTAACAGTGACAATAGTGGCCCCATAACAGAGTGGGGATGAGGGGGGGCAGAAGCACTGACAGTGACAATAGTGGCCCCATGACAGAGTGGAGAGGGAAGGCAGGAGCAGAAGCAGTAAGGATGTGTTCACATCACTTTATTTTTCAATTCTTCTGATCCATCAGAACAGAAAACTAAAAAAAAAATAAAGCCTGTATTTTGTGCATCCATAAAGGCTCTTTCAGATGGTCAGTATTTGATTACAAATAGTGAGCCAAAAACAGGAGTCGGTCCAAAACAGAGATAAAATGTAATGGAATTATTTGCATCTCATCTGTGTTTTGAACCCATTCCTGCTTTTGTCTTACAAATTCTGATCAAATACTGAAGCAAAATACTGCACAATTATTGACCGTGTGAAAGAGGCGTTATGCTCAATTTTCATCCGTTTTGGCCATTTTCATCTGAAATGTTTTTTGAACAAGGAAAAAGTAGGCTGATATGGGGGCACAGTGGGCTGATCTGAGGTATAATGGGGGCACAGTGGGCTGATCTGAGGTATAATGGGGGCACAGTGGGCTGATCTGAGGTCTGATGGGGGCACAGTTGGCTGATCTGAGGTCTGATGGGGGCACAGTGGGCTGATATGGGGCACAGTGGGCTGATCTGAGGTCTGATGGGGGCACAGTGGGCTGATCTGAGGTCTGATGGGGGCACACTGGAATGATATGGTGGCACAGTGGGCTGATATGGGGGTACAGTGGGCTGATGGGCTGATCTGAGGTCTGATGGGGCCTGAGTGGGCTGATATGGGGGCTGAGTGGGCTGATATGGAGGCTGAGTGGGCTGATTGGCTGATTTGAGGTCTGATGGGGGCTGAGTGGGCTGATCGAGCAAGATTGGCCAAGTGCACAAGTGGCACATGGCACAGTAGACAAACTGCACTATATACAGATACCAGCCTATGCTTGTGTAAAAACTGTGTATATTATTTAACAAATCACCCAGTTTATCATTATAAAAACATCGGGTAGTGGATAAGGTGCAGAGGCAGGCCAGCCAGTATCCTCTTACCCCAGGGACCTGTCCTCTCAACTATACTACAGGGACCCCCATAATCCACCATCTTGTAGTGTCTTGTTACTGCTGCCGCTGTGTGAGCAGGTAATATTTACATGTAGGTTTACAGTGGGCCCCCAAAATGAATTTTACTGCTGGGCCCTAGGCACCTCAGTCCGACACTGCAGTAGAGGCAGCAGGTGGGTGGCATCAGGCAGGTAGCAGCATCAGAATGGTGGCAGCAGCATATGGCCAGAAGTAATGGCCATTTTGCAGAATATTCAGGTGTGGCAGCACACTACAGTATGTCACTGTCTCTAATATCATCTCTTCTCTCCGTCTACTAACCTACCTAAACCTAATATCTCCCGCTCAGTGTGCAACACCATCATTACCCCTGGGCAGCACGCCCGCTGTCTCGGGGTGATGTTTGACACTGATCTTTCTTTCTCCCACTCATGTCACCTACACCTCAAAAACATCTCTAGAATCCGCCCCTTTCTCACTATGAAAACATTAAAAACTCTTATTATTGCCCTGATCCAGTCTCGATTACTGTAACTCACTATTGGCCTCCCCCTCACCAGACTCTCCCCGCTCCAATCAATTCTTAATGCAGCAGCCAGGGTCACCTATCTGTCCAACCGCTACTCTGATGCCTCTGCCCTGTGCCAGTCACTGCACTGTTTGCCCATACAGTATAGAATCCAATTTAAACTGCTCGTACTCACCCACAAAGCTCTCCACAGTGCTGCACCCCCCTACATCTCCTCCCTTATCTCTGTCCACCACCCCACCCGTGCTCTCCGTTCAGCCAATGACTTACGACTGACTTCTACAAAATTCTGAAACTCTCTCTCCCAGCTCCAAGATTTCTCCCGAGCTGCACCAGTTCTCTGGAATGCCCTAACCCAAGAAATCAGGCTAAATAAAACAACCACAGTTTTAGGCACTCCCTAAAAACACATCTTTTTAGGGTGGCCTATCACCTCCCCTGATCTAACGCCTCTCCATACAATGCCCATTTATCATTCCCTGAACCTGATCCTCCACCAAACTCCTCCACCGCACCCAGAAGCACTTCATATATGGCTGCTGACCGGCTCATGCGGCTTTATATCTGCTCCCCTATTCTCCCAAGACCAGGACCATCGTTCAAAACAAGCACTTCTACCTTTTGTGTCATCCCTATCTCCTCATAGAGTATAAGCTCTTGTGAGGAGGGCCCTCATTTCTCTTGTTGTAATAATTGACTTGTCTGTTGCTATGTTATCTATGACTGTTTGTACATGAACCACTGAACTGTAAAGTGCTGCGGAATATGTTGGTGCTATATAAATAAAGATTATTATTATTGTCATTAGTGGCAGAATGATTTATTCTGTTGCATCAGGCATCCGCGTCTGGAAATCCTGTTTGATCCGTTCCTGATTCATCTTTATGAAGGTTAGTCTCTCAACATTTAGGGAGGAAAGGCGAATTCTCTTAGGGATAATTATGCCCCCGCTGCACTGAACACCCGCTCTGATGCCACACTACTAGCTGGGCACGAAAGCATGCCCACAGCAAACTCAACCAGTTGTGGCCACACTTCAAGTTTCTATTCCCGGTAGTCCAGGGGATCTTGGCTGACTGGGTGCAGTCCAAGTATGCCACCAACTGCCTGATGAAGTCCGGTGCATGTCCTGCTGCTGGGTGGTTTCTTCAGTAGGTGGCTGAAGAAAACTGCTCATTATAGACTCCAGACTGAAGTTGCTGCAAATGGAGCTGGTGTTGCTCCTGACCCCCTCCCCCCCCAGTCATGGCAGTGGAACGTGAGCGCAGAGGGTCCCCCTGGTCAGACCTTCCTGAGGATGGGAGATGGCGCTTGTAGGCAGCGACCAACTGACTACACAGCATGTCTCTATAATACTCAATTTTTGCATCCCTATCAGGTCTAAAAAATACCATTTTTGACTGGTAGCACCCTGGCCGTACCTCACCTTCTGCCCACACATCCTGAATACTGCCACGCTAACGTCCCCCAGCGACTTGGTGAAAAATTCCCATATTGGCAAGTATGGCATTTTCCCTCCACCACTGCGTGATGCCTTCCCGCCACTTATATGAAACCGTGCACTGCTAATGTGTTTCTCACAGGTAGTATCCTGATTAGCAGACGGGTTACCCCTCCCGCATTGGGCTACAGATCTCACACTGCTTCCACCCTGCTGTCTCATGGGCACACTTCCACCGTGCTGTCTCATGGGCATGCTGCCACCCTTGCCCTCTGATGATGACTATACCCCCTCTTCACCCAGCTCCCACATGCGATCAGTTACCTCATCATCTACAACTGTTTGGTCGTCACTTGTGTCACCCTGTCTCTTGCGCATGTCCCTGACCTCTCGCAACATGTGCTTCTGCCCGAATGTCATCATCGGTAGTTGAACACCTACAGAGGTCCACAGCGGACATCTCCTCCAAGTCTGTGCTGTAACTGCTGACTGTCCTCACAAAGATCATCCTCGCCGAAAAGCGGAGCACAGCCGGTGGCTATCATTACTTGGCTAGCAGAAGGAGCAGCAAAAGCAAAAGGCAGGTTCAGAACAGGTGAGAGCATAGAAGCAGTTCCTGGGCCATGCCATGCCAACTAAGCCTGGTGACAGAGAAACCTACCGATTCCTGGCCATGTCTATCTGTTGTCACTTGAGATGATGTGGAAGAGTGAGTTAACCATTCCAGTACAGCTGGATTGTTGGTCAAAACACGACTGCTGGATGACAGTGGCAGCTCTGGTCTGTTGCTGCAGTTGCTACCTTCTGCTGCTACTTTGCCAGCTACAGCAACATTTTTGCCACTACCCATTCCTTCGGCCATAATGTACAGTAACTGCATCAGTATTGTAACAGATTAAGGCTGCATTCAGACGGTGCACAATTTGTGTAACCCACGGCCGGGCGCCCCGTTCAAAATGCCTATTCTTGTCCGCTGGTGCGCGGAGCAATATTGTGGAATAGATGCGGACCCATTCACACGGCCGTGTGAATGGGCCCTAATTGCAATGTGTCAGCAGTTGAACAAGATGCAGACGCCGATATATCAGACCGCCCATTAATACTGCGGCTCAGTAATTCTATATATAGAATAAGAGATTAAAGGGGATTGGGTTAGCAGTTGGACAAGATGCACGGGGCGATATATAAGACCGCCCTTTAATACAGCGGCACAGTAATTTTATATATCAAATAAGAGATTAACGGGGATTATGGCACCAGATGAAAAAGATGCACATGGCGATATATTAGACCGCCCTTTTATACTGAGGCACAATAAGTCTATTTATAAACTAACAGATGTGTGACTGTGGCAGCAGTTCAACAAGATGCACACGGTGATTACACTCAACCTGCAGTGTCCCTGCTGTCTCCCTACAGTCTTAAAAAACTCTCCCTACGATCTCCCTGCACTTTCCTTAGCGCATAAGCACTTGTCACTTCTCTCCCTATGTTTGGCTCACAGTGAAATGGCGGAGATCGTGCGGGATGAGGTTTTTATAGGGCTGTGACATCACAGGGAATGGCTATCTGCGGATTTGTTGCCTGCACAGCATTATGGGTCATATTGCGCTCCTGGGCTTCTTACTTTCACTTTCTAATACGCGCAGAAGCCATTTTAGAGAAAAAAATGATTCGTTACTGCAAGGTCCTAGAGTTGGGACCCTCATCTACCTGATATTGATGGCATACCTTAGCGATATGCCATCAATGTCCCCGATGGGCCAACCCAAGTAAAGAATAAACAAATGACAAAACATCTGTAAATTTGTTACATAAATATACTGTAGGATGTTTGTTTAATTTTTTAATAAAGTAGAAATGTACAAAGTATTACATTATATAATGTAATCATCCTCTGAAGTTAGCGATCAAAGATCACAGACAAATATGTATAATCTTTCTGTAATACAACCAGGAAAATGGACATAAGTATATAATGGGTTATCCCTTGGAACAACATTTATCTCCTCTCCACATGACACATAAAGAATGATCCCACATGGGAATCCACATGGTCAAGAAGCAAGAGTGCTGTCACACAAACCACTGAAAGTCCAGTAAGCAACATGCTTCATGAGAGACCACAAGCAGATTTGGTGTAAAATCTTTTATTTTTAATAGGCTTCACATTTCTTCACTGGGCTACTGTCTTCCTAAGGACATAATACAATTACAACAAACATCAAGGTTTGTAAAATACGTAGCCTACCAAAAATAAAGAAGGTTCAACATTAGTTTGTGGCCGTTCAGTAAACATGTTGGAGTAGTGGACATGCTCTATGAAGATGTGAATTCCTGACCAGGATCCGTCTTCTTTGTCAAGTATTAATCCCTGGTCCCACTCACAGAAGCAACAGGAGATCAACCAAGGGGGTGCAGCAACAGACAACAACAGATCTTCACTAATCAGGGCTCACATTAGCGCTGTGCCTAATAGTTAGAACAACTGATTCAGGCTATCGTACTACATGTTATTATCATTTGTGACAGTTCTCTAGACAATTATTACACTAAGATGCGCCCCTTTGTTCTTTTATTTATTCTTCTATCGCCTACCCACAGAATAGTCTAGGCAATAAATGTTTGATCAATGGGGGCCCCATCACTAGGGCCCTCACTGATAACTATAGCAGAATTCCTGAGCTCTTGTTCCACAGTAGTTTAAAGCGTACCTATGTTTACAAAAAAGTTTGCATAATGTCTGTGCTTCTTTGTACAATCATAACTATGAAAGAATAGGTATTTTTTGGCCTTCTCTAATGTCTTTTTCAGCCTAATTATTCCCCTCTTCAGCTGCACAGCTAGATGCATATCTCACAGAAGCAGGGACGTCTCCCTTCTGTGGAATCTGCCAGCACTGTACTGATGTGACATCCTTTACTTTACTTCCCACTATGTTTGATTTCAGCTTCGGAGCTCACAGTACAGATAAGGATGGGGAGGCCCCATTCACACGACTGTGTCCATTTTGCTGACAGCAAACAGTGGAAGCTGTGTACCCTGCATTGCTGTATGGATCCACTGAATCCAATTGGTCCAAGATCCGCGTGATGTAGCCAAAGACATGTTCTATGGTGCGGTCGCATGGACCTGTAAGCACACGGAAGGGCCGGTGTCCATGTATTGCGGATCTGTAGTTTGTGGTCTGCAAAACAGAAAGAGTCTTGTGACTGGAGCCTTACAGTAAGGCAGGACGCTCCCGTTATCTTCAAAAGCAGTGTAGAAATAGTTATTTTATGAGGCTTGGGATCCCAGCTAGCTCTGACATGCCCCCACTTCCTTTCTACCATCTTCTGTGTGTCTGTTACTAAGGATGGATCTTGCTTGACAACAGGCAGTGGACTGGAAATTAGATGGAAGTGAGACCCCCCCAGGGGCCATAAGTTAACAGCTTTTTTCAGGTGGATACAGACAGATTTTTTGAAATGAAGCAATTTAGAAATTTGCTATTTACACCATTCTCTTTAAAATGTAATGAAATTGTGCGAAAGTGCAGTGACTAGGGTTTCTGTCGCCAGTTTTTTCGGTATGAATCAGGCTGACATTAGACATGTGCCAAATAAAGGACAGCGCAGGCGCAGTGAGGAAGCTGGAGCCTGCCAGCCTGCTGCACTCACTGCGCCTGCGCCGAATAAAGGACATCACGGCACAGGCGTGGGATTTAGATCGCGGACAGGGCCGGCAAGAGATGGAGAAAGCAGCCTGGCCCTGTCAATCAAGAGGAAGGGGGCGTTTTTGAAGGTGGGCAAACGGAGCCTCTAGGAGCAGGGGTAATGCCCCCCCCTGCTCCTAGAGGCTTATTAGCATAAAATAAAAGTTCATTTTATATAAAAACGGGGGCACCAGTAAATAAAAGAGATATATATTTGGAATCAGGTGACATTAGCACATCTCTAATGTCAGCCTGATTCATACCGAAAAAACTGGTGACAGAAACCCTTTAAGGCTAGGGCTACATGGCGACACTGGTCGCAGCCAGGATTGCAGAGTAGCGGTGAACCAACAGAAGTGAGTGGGATCGCGGTACAAAGAATCAAACTGTACTGGATTTTTTGCGACTTGCTCTTAAATCAGATTCTTTTCTATGGGCTCGCCGCTAATCTGCCATCCTGGCTGTGACCAGTGTCGCTGTGTAGCCCTAGCCTAAATGGACCAGTAGTCACTCATGCACATTGCCTCTCCATTCAAAGTCTACGGGACTGAGGGACATAGTCATGTACAACGATCAGCTATCTCTGAAAGAATAAATGGAGTGTCAGGGAACACCACTTCATTCAACTGCTTCCGGAATGGGGTTCAAGACCACTGCTCTACTGATTGTGGGGTCCCGTGATACGGCACCACGGACCATACATTTGTGACCTATCATGTGGATACATAATAAATGTTGTTCATGGGATAATCCCTTTAAATTATCTAGTATAAGTATTGTAGTAATTTTTTTAATGTAAATCATAAAAATATTGGTGTAGTTTTACAGATTACTATGTATCTCTAAAGCTTTGCTTTGCTAACAGTGGCCCCAAGATCTGAATATCTGTCAATCAAGCGCTGTGCTTCCCTCCAACCAGACATAAGAGCTCCATGTGTTGTTGAATAGAAGTTTCTTTCTGTGGCTTCTCCAGCAAAAAGAACCTGCAACGGCTAAGAAGACACAGAGTTAGGACTAAGCACATATTATAAACCATTCTTTTGCTTATGTAACACATAAAATATATTTCAAACTTCAAGTCTTCAAACACATTTGGGCACATGTATCAATGCCAACATAGGTCGCACATGGCAGTATTGGTAAAAGAGCCTCAGCTGGACAATCTGTGACCACACTGTCATTAGACAGCTAGGGTCACAGTAAGTGGCCGGAGACCAGGCAAAGTGGTCTCCCTGTGATGCATCACTGTGTACAGCAATCCATTGTGGTGTGAAGTCAAAAAGCTGCCAGGCCGTGCTCTTCTTGATGTAAAAGCTCCCCCTGCTGGTTGTAAAATTAATTATAAGCCTGCAGTCTGTGAATAAACCCTTTCCTACCCTGATTATGGCAGGAATGGGTTAATTCACTGTTTTTTATTTTAAAAAAATCAAACAAAAAAAAGTAAAAAAAATTAAATAAATAAATAACACATTTATGAAAAAGTAATAAGTGAAATAAAGAAAATAAAAAAATTAAAGTTACAGCTATAGTTACTAGTTTTAGCAATAGTATAGCAGACTATGTACACACACAAACACATTTTTTTGCCCTTTTTTCATTCATACAAAAAAAATGTATTAGTTATAATAATAGTATAGTGTGTGCAAAATATACATACACATTTGCTTTTATAAAAGTATAGGTATTCGTCTTAGCTATATTAAGTATAGCAGAGTTTTTTGGTTCGTAAATTATACAAATGCATGCGTAATTTTCATTTATAGAAAAAAAATGTAAAAAAAAAGTCACTTTGTAGAAGTTTCTAGTGTTTTTTTTTTTTTTGCGCTGTACAACATCTGTACTGGCGGTACGGTGCCATAGAACCAGCAATACAAAAATAGGCTGCCAAAATGCACCATAGTGCTTTGAAGTCTTGTGATGGACCCAGTCAGTAGCTAAATTACACAAATAGTGTCCATTTTAATGGTACAAACATACAGTAATTGCTTTAGAAATGTTTTGTCTTGAAATCTTTTTAAACATAAAAGTTTTTTCATAATTTTCACAATTTTTACCTAAATATCTTTTGAAATATTATATTTGTCAAATAATGGCATAAAAGAAAGGTCTAATGTGTCCTGTGAAATGTTGGGGGAGAGTCTGATGTGCTGGGGTATGGATAGGCCATCACTATCTCATTGGCATTCTATGCCTCGCATTCCCATGGATCAGCTCTTTCAGAGTAGCTCCGGGTCTACATAGCTCCGTCCATTTTGTAGTGGATGGATATGGTTACTACAGAGCTGCTCCCATCTATACAATATACACTACTCACAAAAAGTTAGTGATATTTGGCTTGTGGGTTAAATTTCAGGATGAACCTAAAATGCCCTTTAATAGGTGAACTTAATGTGACTCTAAACATTTGAATGCACATGTCCAACTATTCAATGTTTCAGTACTTTTTGCACAACTTGCTGTTCTCTAACAAGGAGCTTCATGGCAAAATTCACAACAGTCCTCCTCATCATGCTGTTCACATTTTGACATCATGAGACCAAGACGACACCTAATAATTGATCAACAGTACCTCGCCATTGCGAGGCTTCAAGCAGGATGTTCTCAGACAGAAGTGGCAACTGTGCTTAGAGTGGCAGGTTGCAACAGAGAGACTGGAAGAGTCACAGAAAGATATAGAAGTGAACATCCCACACTGATTACCGCTTTACTGTGAACAATGCCCTGCGGAACCGGATAATGAATGCCCACAACTCCAGGCACATTTAAGGAAGGTTAGAGGTACCCAAGTGTCACGTCAGACCATTCAAAACTGTTTACATTAGCGTGGTCTGCATACTAGACTACCTGCAACGGTACCTGACCACAGGGGTCATCTTCTTGCATGGATTAGGGAGCATCTACGCTGGACGAGGAATCAGTGGACCTCAGTGCTGTTCACTGTTGAATGTCAATTCACGCTGAGTAGAAATGATGGCCACCAACGATGTTGGAGACGTCACGGAGAACGCTATGCATCAGCCACCGTTTGTCTTTGGTGGTGGTGTTTCAGTGTGGGGAGGTGTGTCTACAGGGTGGGCCATTTATATGGATACACCTAAATAAAATGGGAATGGTTGGTGATATTAACTTCCTGTTTGTGGCACATTAGTATATGGGAGGGGGGAAACTTTTCAAGATGGGTGGTGACCATGGCAGCCATTTTGAAGTTGGACATTTTGGATCCAACTTTAGTTTTTTCAATAGGAAGAGGGTCATGTGACATCAAACTTATTGAGAATTTCACAAGAAAAACAATGGTGTGCTTGGTTTTAACGTAACGTTATTCTTTAATGAGTTATTTACAAGTTTCTGACCACTTATAAAATGTGTTCAAAGTGCTGCCCATTGTGTTGGATTGTCAATGCAACCCTCTTCTCCCACTCTTCACACACTGATAGCAACACCACACAAGAAATGCTAGCACAGGATTCTAGTATCTGTAGTTTCAGGTGCTGCACATCTCGTATCTTCACAGCATAGACAATTGCCTTCAGATGACCCCAATGATAAAAGTCTAAGGGGGTCAGATCGGGAGACCTTGGGGGCCATTCTACTGGCCCACGACGACCAATCCACTTTCCAGGAAACTGTACATCTAGGAATGCTCGGACCTGACACCCATAATGTGGTGGTGCACCATCTTGCTGGAACAACTCAGGGAACGTGCCAGCTTTAGTGCATAAATGTCACGCTCTGGTGTGGAGGGAATTGTCACACCAAGCGTAAGAGGAAAGGGAAAAGACCAAACAAGGGAAACGGTCACCTCCTGCAGGGAACCCTGAAACTAGGCCCTGACTGACTACCAGTATGAACAGGCCTTAGTGGTAGGAGAGTTCATACACAGGAACCTAATAACAAACTCACCCTATAGAACCCTGCAGCTCGTGACAGAGGAAAGAGTCAACCCCTTCCTCCACGAGGACGGACGAATAGGAGACTCCAGAAGGCAAAACCACAACAGGGAAAAGTAGGATAAACACAATAGGGAAAATGACACTTATCTTAATGCAGATATTGCAGCAACCGGATCTCAGCCGAGAACAACACCACACACAACAAAGTCAGCAGAAAGTATAAACCGCAAGGAATACTGGGAGAGGAAGGGATAAATAGGGGAAAGATAATCACAACACCCGCAACAGCTGAGGGGAAGGGGTGTGGTAAACAGCAACCAAACCAAGAGGAAAACATGTCAAATTATGTCACTTTTGAAAGCCTAGCCGAATGCCTGCAACCTGATACAGGCACGTTCGTGACAATAAAGAGGGAAACACATCATCATGTAGCAGTTGAATGGCCCCCAAGGTCTCCCAATCTGACCCCCTTAGACTTTTATCTTTGGGGTCATCTGAAGGCAATTGTTTATGCTGTGAAGATACGAGATGTGCAGCACCTGAAACTACAGATACTAGAATCCTGTGCTAGCATTTCTTGTGTGGTGTTGCTATCAGTGTGTGAAGAGTGGGAGAAGAGGGTTGCATTGACAATCCAACACAATGGGCAGCACTTTGAACACATTTTATAAGTAGTCAGAAACTTGTAAATAACTCATGAAAGAATAAAGTTAAGTTACGTGTCACATGACCCTCTTCCCATTGAAAAAAAACTAAAGTTGGATCCAAAATGTCAGACTTCAAAATGGCCGCCATGGTCACCACCCATCTTGAAAAGTTTCCCCCCTCCCATATACTAATGTGCCTCAAACAGGAAGTTAATATCACCAACCATTCCCATTTTATTTAGGTGTATCCATATAATTGGCCCACCCTGTAGTCAATACAGAACTGTCCTACACTTTGTGAATCGTACAGTGACAAGCCCATACTACTTGAATAACGTCATTAATCCAGTCACTGTGCCTGTGCATGAAAAACACAGGCCTAATTTCATCTTCATGGACGGCAATGTACTCATGGAGGTCGCATCATTAGGGAACGGCTGCTGGAGACTGGGGTACCTCAAATGGAATGGCCTGCACTTTCTCCAGACCTGAATCCCATTGAAAACCTATGGGATCAGCTGTGTCGCTGTGTAGAGGCTCTTAACTCTGTATCCCAGATGACTTGAGGGCTGCCCTTCAAGAAGAGTGGGATGCCAAGCCTCAGCAGACAATAAGTCGACTTGTGATCAGCATAAGACATCGTTGTCAAGCTGTAATTGATGCTCAAGGCCACATGACAAGTTATTGAGACACTGACATTTTTTGTGGGGGTATACCCACCACTGTTGTTGGCTTTTGTTTCAATAAATAGTTTGAGATGGGGAAATCACCATTGCAAGCTTCTACTTAACTGCCCTACTTTCATGATATAATATCACTGTAGCGGGAACTTTTTACATTTTCCATAACTTTTACCCGAAAGCGAAATATCCCTAACTTTTTGTGAGTAGTGTAGATTTGTCCATATGGTAATACCACAGTCTGAATAATAAAGATGGGTATCTCTGAATCGAATGTATGTTTTTGGTGTGACACCTCTTCTGGTATCTTTAGTTATCAGAGCTGCCTTTTAATTGGTTGGAGAGCATATGTTTTATGCATGCACATTTTGAGTTTTCCAGAATTCTAACCCCCAGTTCTGCTGCCCGAATCTGCAGAAATAAGTGGCTCCTTTCCCATCAGTGAGTATCCTCTACTAGTGTTTTGGCTGGTCTGGTTCTCCTGTGGTGGGTTTTCTGGGTGTTTTTTTTTAAAAGGTATGCCGCAAGTATGGTTGGGGTTTGTTGTGTGTGATTTTGCATCTGTTTTTCTGGAACTTGATCTATGTATTTGCTCTGAGACTATTAGCCTTAAAGGTTTTCTTCAACATCCGATTGTTTTTTAAATACCTCATCCAACATTGAGCGTTACCTATCGAGAAAAGCATACTTACCTGCTCCCTGATGCTCAATCTCAGTGGGTCTACCGCTGTCTTCACATGCCGCTTGGGCAACATGTCGGCACTGCAGCCAATCAGTGGCTGCCAGAGAGCATGTGACCCCATCTGCTCTGAATGTTTTGATGCTAGGATCTGTGCGCAGTGTAGACAGCAGTGGACCCACTAAGCTGAAACGAAGGATAGAGTAGGTAAATATGCTTCCCTTGACAGGTGTCGCTGGGTGGGGTATTTAAAAAATTATCTGAAGTTGGATAACCCCTTTAGTGATGCTTTTATGCCTATCATACCTTTTATGCATTTTCATATATTCATTTGCTTTTAAGAAAAAAGTGTCAGGTTCCAGCTTTGAGGAACCTTGTAAAATGAAATCAGTGATCTGAGAGGTGGTGTTGAGAGACACTGGCACTTTGTTCCCTTTGGAGCAATATTTATGCATGAGACAACTAGTGTCACTGCTTAAGATCTATTAAAGCTTTGAGAAATTCAGCAAAGGGAAATGACCATATATTTTTGCCTTCTAAAATTCCCAACAGAACTATTAAAGTCAGTGTTGTACAAAGCACAAATGTACGTTTTGTGAGAATCTATATTTTGTGCACCCTGATGACTAGAGAAAATGCATAAGATGCAAAAAAAAACCTAAACACACAATTTGTAATCATACTGCAATATAAAATGTGTCCTATTAATCTTTTGTACACAAGCAGGGGCGCACCTACAGGGGGGGTCCAGCGGGTCTGGACCCCCCCTAGAACCATAAAGAAAATTATTATTTTTTTTTTTTAAATACCTCAGGGCCGCACCGCAATCGCCACAGGCGGCGCGGCCCTGGTTCGGTTTGCGGGCGGCAGCAGCGCTAAAGAGGAGAGGGGAGAGAGGTTTTTCTCCTACCTCTCCTCTGCGCTGCTGTAATGTGGTATCTGATTGGTGGAGAAGCAGAGGGCGGAAGCTGCTTCTCCACCAATCATTTCAAGCCCCCGCTCCAGAGCCCCATGTGACTGGCTGCCCGGCCAGTCCTTCCACCGGGCAGAACAGCCATCCAGCCGGACCTCGCTCCCGCCGGAACAGCCATCCGGCCAGCCGACCTCCTGCTGCAGCAAGAGAAACTGGTGAGTATTGTGCCCCCCCCTGCCCTGTATTGTGCCCCCCTGCCCTGTATTGTGCCCCCCCTGCCCTGTATTGTGCCCCCCTGCCCTGTATTGTGCCCCCCCCTGCCCTGTATTGTGCCCCCCTGCCCTGTATTGTGCCCCCCCCTGCCCTGTATTGTGCCCCCCCCTGCCCTGTATTGTGCCTCCCTGCCCTGTATTGTGCCTCCCTGCCCTGTATTGTGCCTCCCTGCCCTGTATTGTGCCTCCCTGCCCTGTACCGTGCCCGCTGCCCTGTACCGTGCCTCCCTGCCCTGTACCGTGCCTCCCTGCCCTGTACCGTGCCTCCCTGCCCTGTATTGTGCCTCCTGCCCTGTACCGTGCCTCCCTGCCCTGTACCGTGCCTCCCTGCCCTGTACCGTGCCTCCCTGCCCTGTACCGTGCCTCCCTGCCCTGTACCGTGCCTCCCTGCCCTGTACCGTGCCTCCCTGCCCTGTACCGTGCCTCCCTGCCCTGTACCGTGCCTCCCTGCCCTGTACCGTGCCTCCCTGCCCTGTACCGTGCCTCCCTGCCCTGTACCGTGTCTTCCTGCCCTGTACCGTGCCTTCCTGCCCTGTACCGTGCCCCCCCTGCCCTGTACCGTGCCCCCCCTGCCCTGTACCGTGCCCCCCCTGCCCTGTATTGTGCCCCCCTGCCCTGTACCGTGCTGCTCTGTACCGTGTCGCCCCGGCCCTGTATTGTGCCCCCCCGCCCTATACCGTGCCGCCCTGCCCTGTACTGTGCCCTTGTCTTTTACCATGCCTCCTGTACTGTGCCCTGTACTAGGGTTGCACGATATATCGAAAACTCGGTACGGTTTCGGTACCTAGTGTGGTACCGAAGCTCGATACCGAGTTTTCTTGCCGTCCGATACTTAGAACATGGCGTGCGCATCACTTTGATGCGGTTGCCATGTTCTAATATCTGCCGCGCTGCCAGGGGCCCCGCGCCCCCCTCAGATCAGCCCACCCAGGTCCCAGCCACTTAAAAAAAAAATCATACTTACCTGTTCTGGCCGCCGCTGTCCTCACTGGTTCCGCGCTCCACCTTCTTCCCTGGCGCGCACTATGACCTGACGCTATGACCTGACGCAGCGACAGGTCATAGTGAGCGCCGGCAGGCAAGAGAGTGGAGCTGGGAACCTGAGGACAGCGGCGGCCAGAACAGGTAAGTATGATTTTTTAAAGTGGCTGGGTGGGCTGATCTGAGGTCTGAGGGGGGCACAAGACGCTGACCTGAGATCTGATGGGGGCACATTGTGTTGATCTGAGGGGGGGCCACAAGACGCTGACCTGAGGTCTGATGGGGGCACATTGTGTTAATCTGAGGTCTGATGGGGGCACAAGACGCTGGTCTGATGGGGGCACAAGACGCTGACCTGAGGTCTGATGGGGGCACAAGACGCTGACCTGAGCTTTGATGGGGGCACATTGTGTTGATCTGAGATTTATTATCCCTGTACAGTGACATCACTGTGTTTATTATCCCTGTACTGTGACATCACTGTTTATTATCTCTGTACTGTGACATCACTGTGTTTATTATCTCTGTACTGTGACATCACTGTGTTTATTATCTCTGTACAGTGACATCACTGTGTTTATTATCCCTGTACTGTGACATCACTGTGTTTATTATCCCTGTACAGTGACATCACTGTTTATTATCTCTGTACTGTGACATCACTGTGTGTATTATCCCTGTACGGTGACATCACTGTGTTTATTTTCCCTGTACAGTGACATCGCTGTGTTTATTATCCCTGTACAGTGATATCGCTGTGTGTATTATCCCACTGCAGGAAGAAGTAAGTGGTCTGTGTTTGTGTGTTTGTTTTCTATTTTTCAGGGTCGTGAATGCAGAGGACTACGTCGGATTCGGTGGACTACGTCGGACCAGTTTTTTTTTTTTTTTTTTTAATAAAATGGTCAAACAGGGGTCTGGGGGAGTGTTTATTTCAATAAAATGTTTTATACTGGTGTGTGTGTATTTTTTTTACAATACTACAGTTTTAGTAATCATGGCTATCTACAGACGGCCCTGATTACTAATACTGGGCTTAGTGCTTGCCGGTATGGCAGGCCTGCACTAACCCCAATATCTATTACCTCGGCACCCACCGCCACCAGGGGTGCCGGGAAGAGCCGGGTACCCGCAGGACCGGACCTTCTATACTGAGGGTCTGGCTCTGGGGCGGATGCAGGCTGGTACCATTAGGCTGGGAAGGGCCAATAACCGTGTCCCTTCCCACCCTGGTAGTGCCAGGCTGCCGCTGCTGGTTGTATCTGGCTGGTGAAGGAAAAAAGGGGGGGACCCCACGCCATTTTTTTTTTTTTAATTTCATTATTTAAAAAAAAAATGGCGTGGGATCCCCCCCTTTTTCCTTCGCCAGCCAGATACAACCAGCAGCAGCCTGGCACTACCAGGGTGGGAAGGGACACGGTTATTGGCCCTTCCCAGCCTAATGGTACCAGCCTGCAGCCGCCCCAGAGCCAGACCCTCAATTTAGAAGGTCCGGTCCTGCGGGTACCCGGCTCTTCCCGGCACCCCTGGTGGCGGTGGGTGCCGAGGTAATAGATGTTGGGGTTAGTGCTGGCCTGCCATACCGGCAAGCACTAAGCCCAGTATTAGTAATCAGGGCCGTCTGTAGATAGCCGTAATTACTAAAACTGTAGTATTGTAAAAAAAATACACACACACAAGTATAAAACATTTTATTGAAATAAACACTCCCCCAGACCCCTGTTTGACCATTTTATTAAAAAAAAAAAAAAGCTGGTCCGACGTAGTCCACCGAATCCGACGTAGTCCTCTGCATTCACGACCCTGAAAAATAGAAAACAAACACACAAACACAGACCACTTACCTCTTCCTGCACTGGGATAATACACACAGCGATGTCACTGTACAGGGATAATAAACACAGTGATGTCACCGTACAGAGATAATAAACACAGCGATGTCACAGTACAGGGATAACAAACACAGTGATGTCACAGTACAGGGATAACAAACACAGTGATGTCACAGTACAGAGATAATACACACAGTGATGTCACCGTACAGAGATAATAAACACTGAGATGTCACCGTACAGAGATAATAAACACAGTGATGTCACTGTACAGGGATAATAAACACAGAGATGTCACCGTACAGAGATAATAAACACAATGATGTCAAAGTCCAGGGATAATACACACAGTGATGTCACTGTACAGAGATAATAAACACAGTGATGTCACAGTACAGGAATAATAAACACAGTGATGTCACAGTACAGGGATCGGCATCTCGTGCCCCCATCAGACCTCAGGTTGGCGTCTCGTGCCCCCATCAGACCTCAGGTTCTTCTTTATTTTGGCGAGGTATCGTATCGGTATCGAACTCAAAATTCTGGTATCGTGACAACCCTACACTGTACCGTGCCGCCCTGCCCTGTACCATGCTTTCTGCCCAGTACCTTGCCTCCTGCCCTGTACCATGCCTCCTGCCCAGTACCTTGCCTCCTGCCCTGTACCATGCCTCCTGCCCTGTACCGTCCCACCCTGCCCTGTACCGTGCCTCCCTGCCCTGTACCGTGCCTCCCTGCCCTGTACCGTGCCTCCCTGCCCTGTACCGTGCCTCCCTGCCCTGTACCGTACCGCCCTGCCCTGTACCGTACCGCCCTGCCCTGTACCATGCCTCCTGCCCTGTACCGTACCGCCCTGCCCTGTACCATGCCTCCTGCCCTGTACCTTGCCTCCTGCCCTGTACCATGCTTTCTGCCCTGTACTTTGCCTCCCTGCCCTGTACTGTGCCATTTCCTTACTGGCATTTGGCACTATATTGGCATAATTTGGGGGCACTATGGGGGCATCTGGTGGCTCTAAAGGGGCATTTTGTTTACTGGCACATTATAGGGGGCACGATAGAGGAGATTGGCACTATGGGGCATGTGGTGGCACTATAGGGGCCTCATTTGGGGGCATCTGGTGGCTCTAAAGAGTCACTTTTTTACTGCCACATTATGGGGGGGCACTATGGCATCTGGCACTAAGGGGTAATTTTTTTCTGGCACATTATTGGAGGTACTATAGGGGAGAGCAGCACTATAGGGGCATCATTTGCAGACACTCTGGGGGCATCTGGTGGCTCTAAAGGGGCATTTTATACTGGTACTTTATAGGGGGCACTATGGCATCTGGCACTAAGTGGGCAATTTTTACTGGCACATTATGGGGGAGAGGAGCACTATAGGGGCATGTGATGGGGCAGTAAGAAGGGGCATATTATGGGGAACACTATGGGGGAGAGGAGCACTATGGGGCATTTACTGGGCACTATATAGGGGTATTTTATACTGGTATACATTATTGGGATATTAGCTCAACTGCGGGCACTAAGCTGTGGTATTATTGTGAGCTTTACTACTACTGGGGGCTATGGGGAACATGATGTCTAGTATGGGCACTATGGGGACATTATTACTACTAAGTGTGGTCTGGCAGATAATTATTTCTATTGGTGGGATTTTGGGGAGCACTGTTACTTTTGGGGGGCACCCTGGCATAATATCATTAGTGTAGGTGCAGTTATTTTTTAGAGCACTGTGTGCCAATAACTGTTGTAGGGGGCACTATCTGTGTGGTAGTAGTATTTTTTAGGGGACAGTTTCTGCAGTATAGTATTGGGGGAGCACAGCGGGCACAGTATTGGGGGTGGCAGGATGAGGTGTTCAGAAGATGTAAAGATGATAGAAATGTGGGAAACTAATGTCTGTTTGTATTTCTGCAGAGACGAGAGATGGCTGAAAAATCTTCATGGCGGTCTGGCCTGAATGGAGAAGATGAGGAAAGAGAACGTCTACAACAAAGGTGACATCACTGGATGTAAGAGGTATGTGGGGCGCTGTGTAGGAGAGGCGATGCTCCGGCTCCTCGCTCTGCCATTTACAGAAGGAGGATTCAGAGCTGGGTGAGGATGACCAAAGGGGGTCAGCAGGGCACAGGCAGGTGGCAGATGGTGGGGGGGGACGCTCAGGCCTGGAGCAGGATCTGGGGAGGGAGGAGAGTGGAGGATCTTCCTGGCTGTGTGTAGCCTGCTGTTGTATATTGTATAATGTGAAGCAGGCAGTGCAGCCAGGACACGTCCTCCCCTCTCCATATGATGTATAGAACTGGGCCTCAGCCATATCATTTCAGCTGTAGTGTTTGTTGGGAGTGGTCTATTAGATATGGGAGGGGCTTATAACAATGGGCGGGGCCTATTTCGCCGCGGCGCGCGTAGCAACTTTGCACTACTACTATGTCTTTAATGTATGTGGGCGTGGAGAAAAATAGCCCCACCCACAAGAAGCCACACCCTTTTTCCTTTTCGGACCCCCCCTAGAAAAAATTCCTGGGTGCTCCCCTGTACACAAGTACAGTACATCTTACATATAAAATAAATAAAAACAAAAAAAACTATAAAAAGCAAGTGACAAAGCATAATCTTCACCTTGACAACTTCTTTGTCTGTAGGTAGTGGCTCTGCTAGATTGTCCACATTAATACCAGAGCTGCCCACTGCTACGTAACTGTAAGAGCCACCGGTGTATGGCTGGCTATGCCACCGAGAACGGACCATGCTGATTGGTGGAGGCAAATCAGGATTCCCTGCATTAAAATAAAACAATAATCTTTTACTTATGTCGATTTGAACCAGTGTTTTAAAGAGGTTGTGCACATTTGGGGGTCCCCCTCTTGGCCAGACCTGTCAACGGAAGCCTACTTACCTGCTTCTCGATGCTGGCTCCTCAATCCTTCTCTCCCCGGCCTCTGCTGCATGGCTGCACTCCCTCACTGTAAACCGTCTTATTTGATGCCACCTGCAGCCAATCACTGGCCCCATGGTGGTGACCTGCTCCACTTATGTCATGACATATGGTCAAGTGACTCTGGGGGGCAGGTCACTGGGATTTGCTTCAAACGGGATCTTTACAGCAAGAGAGTGCAGCAGAGCAGTTGAAGCAGGAGAGAGAAGGAGTGAGGAAATAGCACTGGGAAGAAGGTAGGTAGGCTTCCCTTGACAGGTCTGGCCAAGAGAGGGGGTTTGCAACCCCCCTTTCCCCCTACAAACGTGCATAACCACTTTAAGGTTAAAAAATAATCATGCGTTAAAATTTAGTTATATCAGAAATAACTAGTTAGTTTATCAAGATAACCAAGAGGCTATAACTATGCTGTTTCTGTTTCTTCTTCAATAACGTTTCCTATGCTAAAAATATATTTCATACAAAAAAAAACATTGACAGACGTGAATGTTTTTACCTGCTGCAGAGTTTTGAGGAACTGTTTCACATTATTCAATCAATTGTTTCCTACTAACAATATGATTTTGATTTACACTGAACAGCTGCTGCAAGTGGATGCAGCTATGCCTGCCTGAGGGGGCCAATAGCCTCAAGATTATGAAACTAAGACATCAGCTTTACCCACAAAGCCACATGGCCGTTGGCCACCACTGGTGGGCAGAGTTTCATCGCATGCAGCAGCTGAAAAGTGTAAACCTGGTCTAAGGTTAGGGCTACCCCTAAACATTTTATCACCCTACAAAAAAGTTGCTGTCCACCTGAATGTATTACGTAGCAGCTGGAGTGACAGCAGACAGAGGTTGCAATAACGCCTGCACAAGCGTCATAGACTCCTGTTCAGGCAATTGTACTCCTTAAAAACTCTAAGGCGTACCAATATGCCTTAGACTTTTCCCTGCCATTCATTAGCGCGGAGTGAGCGGTGAAAGGCACAGGCAGTGAAGCGATGCTGCCTGTGCCTGAAATAACCAATAACGAAACTCCTTACAGCAAGTTTTGTTATTGGTTGGTTTGGGCCGGCTGCTGGACCATTCGGCGCACCGCTTTGAAGATGTGGAGGGGGAGGCTCCTGCAGCAGGACACGATCTTCAGTGGGAGGTGCCCAGCAAGGTAAGCGGCATTGCTTGCTGGGCAGTGGACTTTAGCAGGGGTCCGTGGTGGGCAGTGGACTAATCTCCGCTGATCTCTATAACAAGGAGTCCAAAGCACTTAGCCGAGCGCTGCTTATTTTTACTGCTGAGGTTACTGAAGACGGTCTCAATAGAAAGTCTATGGGACCGTCTTCAGTACCACGCTCGGCAGTGAGGAGAGGCAGCATACAGTAGAAGCCCAGGGCTAATATCAAAAACGCAGATTGCAGACATTTAACCCTTTAGATGCCCACGGCACTTCTGGGCCAGGAACAGCTCCCCATGCAGCGATCGGGGAGCTGTTCCTTCGTTCTGCAGCGCTTTATTTCTGAAATCACCCAGCATATCAGAGCTGTAGTTTCTGTGGAAGCCTATAGGTAGCAGGGCTCCAAAGGATAACAGCAAATGGAGCTTACATTTTATTTATATTGAACTACAATGCAAGCTAAAAGTGATCCTAACTTCATAAGGTTAAAAAAAGATTTAAAAAATATAAAAAACTAAAACAGAATTAAAATAAAAATAAACAATTAAAAACAAAGTTCATAGGAATCACTACGTCCCAAAATGTCTGAACTATTAAAATATAAAAATATTTATCCCCACAAGGTGAATGGTGTAACGGAAAGAAAAATAGAAATGGCCTATTTGCAATCTTTTCATCACTTCAATTACAAACAAATCCAATAAAATGTGACCAAAAAGTTACACACACTCCAAAGTATCAACCTAAGTACAAATCATCCCACAAAGATGAGCCCTCACACAGCTCTGTAGACAGAACTATAAAAAAAAGTTATGGGGGTCAGAATATGGCGATGAAAAGATGAAAAGACAAGTCCTCAAAAAGCGATGGCACCGGACAGGCAGAGGAAAACGCATAAATGAAAATGTAACTATTTTGGAATTAAATGGGTTTTCACAAATGAGGCCTGTAGTTTCAAATCTGTGTTTAGTAATGAAACAGGTCTAAAGTTTGCAGGGTTATCAGGGGATTTGTCTGGTTTGGGTAAAGCAACTACTACAGCTTTTAACATTACAGAAGAAAAAGCGCCAATGTTATACATGGTCAAAGAGCCGTAACAATGGGGCACATTTACTAAAGTGTCACCGCCTGTTTTCATGAGTAAAAAGCCTGTTTAGGACAGTCTCATTTAACAACTGTTTTTGCGCCTGTTTTGGAGGCATTTGCACCTGCCGCACCTATTTTGAGTTCTTTTGAACTTTTTTGAGATTTTGTTGTAAAAACAGTCTAATTTGTTTTCCACCCGAGGGCTGGCTTACTTGTTAGTCTGTTTTTCGCCAATTTGCCTACTTTCATGGAGATGTGCGTTAAAATTCTGCTAACTTGCGCCACATTTTCAGCATACTATTTAGACAAGTTTAGTGAATTGGAACCTGTCTCACAAGAAAACGACCACTAGATGTCAGACTTAAACCAAAAAAGACAAACCAGATTTATGAAGGGATAATAAAAGGCGCCAACTGAAGACTTTGCCAATATGCCTGTTTTTTTTTTTTTACTTAAGTAAATGTGCCCCAATGTGTGTGGAAAAGTGCTGGAAGGGGTGTTTATTTCACCCAGAATACTCAGCTGGGTGAGATACATGGAATCCAGAAAGCTATGTTGTCTCAGCAAAGCTTAGTTTGCTGAGACAGGCTGTTTAAGCATTCATTTACTGAATTTTACTGGAGTGGCATATAGGTTTGGCAGTGGGATATGTCACTCCCTCCCCAATCCAGTACGTCACTTGTCCCAGTCTGAGGCAATCCCAGGTGTGTCTACTGGGATCATTACTGCGGAATAAATGGAGGCTTCAGAGCCTCAGAGTATGGTGACTGTTTGACTGTGCAAAGCCAGATCCTCCCTGACATGCTGAAGGCATAGGTGAGCGAGAAGTTCTCTGTATTAGCCCTCATGCACATGACCGTACAATGTTTTGCGGTCTGCAAATCATGGATCTGCAAAACACGAACACTGGCAGTGTGCTTTCCACATTTTTCGGAATGGAAGGGCTGGCCCTCTACAGACCAGTCCTATCCTTGTCTGTGATATGGACAAGAATAGGACATGTTCTATTTTTCAGCGGTCCTGACATTACAATCTAAGTACCTGGCACTGTAGGGCATTATTAGTAATTGTCATTGCTGTAATTATTTTTCAGATCGGCTGCTCTGTTGCCCTGCTGTGCCCCCCGTTCTAGTTTTGCGCCCTGCATGCTAATAGATAGCATCGGTAGAGGAAGAAGACACCACCTTTTCTCAGGGAGCGTGTCACAGCCAGGGAGAAGATGAGCTTTTTTCCCAACAATGGGGATGTCCCATAATAGATGTACTTGCTTCAAGACAGAACCAAAAAATGAACCATTTTCTCTCTCTCAGCCCCAGGGATCATCCGATGGCGGTGGATGCCTTCAGTCAGTAATGGTCCAACAGTCTGATGTATGGATTTCCTCTGATTCAATTAATTTTCGGACTCCTCCCAGAAATTTATATCAGAAGAATGCAATCTGAAGTTGGTTTTGGCTGCTGAAGAACCTCAGAAAGGAAAAAACGATCTTTCTCCCTCAAATGCCAGATCTGCTGGCCCAGGGACTTCATCCAGACATAAAAATTCTAAAATTATCAGCTTGGATTTTGAGGAAAAACATCCTATTAAAAATGGATTATCAGAAAGAGCAGCACAGACATTGCTGTCCAGCAAAAAGTCTAAGGCTTCTTTCACAGTGGCGTGTCTTGTCTAGCAGGCTGTCCCAACATGGGAACAGCCTGCCAAATCCGTACTAACGCTTGCACACGTGTGCTGCAGGAAGTCCGGCCCCATTCACTATAATGGGGACGGGCGGGAGATGCGGCCGCGGATATGGACAAAAAACACAGCATGAAATCTCTTACCAGAAGTAGCTGACCAACCTTTATCCTAGTTATGGTAGTAAGCAAATTTTTCATAAAGCAGTATTGTCTATATTGGGAGCATATGCTGAAACAAGCACATACATTATTTAAGGAGCAGAGGAGAATAACATACCGACGTTTGTTCTCTATGACTGAATGAGTCTCCTTGACAGGTGACGCAGAAAAAACACAAGGTAATTGTTTGTGACGTAGTCTAAAAGTAGCTTTTTGGTTTAGATGGTTCTCTTGAAGACAGAGAACATCTGCCTGTAAATTACAGGGCCTTCTTCCAAAGAACGAGAATTTAATCCTTTAACACTGAGATATTACATTACAATGTGAACAGGATAGATGGGCTTTGCTCCGTTGTTAGGAGTTGAAATCAGGTGGGAAGCCCATATTAGAAAAAACTGTATCTATACACTAATATAAAAAAGGACCACAAGGTGGCGATAGAGACCCAGATATTACAAACAGAATAAGCTAACCACGAAAAAGTAACCAAAGGCAGAATGGTTAACTGCCCCATAACATAGCACATTAGGTATAGAAAAATGAGAAAAAAAGGGAAGAAAAAAGGAAACGCGATGAAGGAAAAAAGAAAAGAGGAAACGGAAAGTGGAAAAGAACAAGAGAAAGGAAGGAAACAGAAAGGGGTAAGTAAGAGGTAGAACAGATAAGTATAAGCAAGTACTATAACTCGGTTGTCCTCAGCCGGGTCCAGGTAACACAGGAACCAAGAAATAATGTGACTAACGTTTAGACCTAATGGCATCAAAGGCAAGTAGGCAACAGGAATAAGCGGAAGCCAGTTCATTTGGGTTTTTCTTGCTGTAAGATGCGGTGATCCATTCCTCAGTCACCGCCAGGAACAAGGCATCTTTATTCACTGTTCAGGAGTGAGAAGATTCCATTCACAGCACAAGCAGAGGGCTTCTTCTGGGGTGTTGGCCACCACTATGGAGCCATCTTTGAAGATGGAGAGCTCAACTGGGAAGTCTCATCTGTATATTATCTTGTGCTCCCTCAAAACCTTGGTGTTCACAAAAAACTCTTTTCTTCGAGCAAGAGTAATTGTAGAAAGATCAGCAATCAGAAGTATGTCCTTAAAGCGGTCTGAGCATATCTTGAGGCCGCCATTAGCCACTCCTTAATATGAAGAAAATGAAATGCATCTTTGCAATAACGTTGCAGGGTACATTAGGAACAAGAGTTTAGACTTTGGTAGGCGAGCCAGGTCAATAGTAAGTTCCACCTGAGAAACCTCCAGTAAGAGGCAGGTAAAGAAGTCTATTAGGAAGTCTACAAAAGCGTCAGGTTTGACTGGCTCTAGGATGCCCCTAAATCTCAGATTGTTTCCCCTGGATAGGTCCTCAATATCTGCCAGTTTCAGTTTAAAAGCCTCCATCTCCTTCTCCAGGGAATCTGCAACATCCACCAATTAATTGTGTACGGAGGTTATCTCCACAATCTTGGTCTCAATTTGATGAGACTTCTACATGAGGCTGGCAGAATGTTTACTTAAAATCTGCCTGCATTGAAGACTTAAGTTCAGCCAATAATATGTGCATAGTAGCTTCAATAATAGGATATTTTACTAAATGAGTGAATGGTCTGAGCGGAGAAGTGTGCACCATGAGCAGGCCTCGCGAAAGACGAAGGAGAGATTGGATACGTTGCAGGTCGATTTTGGCTGGCAACGGGGGAGACAGGTCAAACCCCCCTGGAGTCGCAGAAGTAAGAGGCATGGGGATGCCCCAACTGCCGAGAGTTGGCATCAGAGGGGCGCTTACCCGCTGGTTATGTTGATCAAGCACAATCAGAGACACGCACGCCACAGGCTGTAAAGACCTGCCAGTACCATTTTGCTTGCCAGAGTCTGTGGTCAGGAAGAACTTGGTGAGCCGCAGACTCGTCTTAGATTTTGTCACTGCAGGATACAATGCAGTATGCAGTTAACAATGGATGTTTGTGTGGTATGCAGGGTCTCGTTGGCCGGTTTAAGCTGCTGAATTAGCCACAAACCACCGGAGCTGAAGGACTACATGACTAGCTCCATGAGCCTGTTATTTGATTTGAATTTTTATATTTCTTTAAACTTTCCGGGTCGGAAGAGTGCAGCTTCCAGTTGTAGCACTCTCAGATGCCGTGGACACATTTATTCATGGCATCTGAGGCATTAAATATCTGCTATCAACGACATCAGCCCTGGGTCTCGGCTGTTTGAAACAGACACCCAGCGGCTATTGATGGATGGCCTTTTGTAATCTTTCACATGTGATACCATCCTCAGGTCCCATACATGCGTTATGTGACCTAATTTTGCGCATTATTCACCACTGTAGTGTACTTGGCTTCAGCTGGTTGCAGTGCAGACTTATGTTGGCAAGCTCTCTACAGAACATTACCAAGTACACTACAAGGGGAATCAATGTGCAAGCACTGGAAACGGCGCATGCCCAGGATGTAATCGCGTCTGAAAAAATATAAAAGGCCATCAATCATTTGCAAAGGGGTGGGAAGGAGACGCGGTGAGCATGATTTCAAGAACCTCATTTACATAAGGCCTGTAAGTGAATGAAAGTTCTTTTTCAGTGATCATGCATGTTGGACATCTTAGACAGAAACATCATTAGAAACCTGATGTCAACATCTGTAAGTTAATGCTTGCAGTTTATGGTCCATTTTGGTACTGATAGGTTCCCTTTAAACTACGCTCAATAGATTGATCAAAACAGATGATTTCGACCAAAACACTTTTAGACTAATGTGTATGTTTACTAGTTCACTAGCACATTCATGTGCATATTCATATGTTAATGTTGGGCTACAAGGGGTATTTAAGCAATTGTCCGGCCTTTACTAAGTATAGACCACCACTGGCTGATTCCTGATGATCAGCTGTTCAGGTTTAACTCCATTGTTGGAAGCCAGCATCGCAACTACAGGGTTAATGGAGCTGTGTAGTTCTAGAGCCATACCCGACCAGCTGATTGCCGAGTGTCAGACCCCCGCTGGTCAGCTTGTGATGGCAAAGTCTGAAGGTAAGCCATCACTTAGTAAAGCCCAGACAACCTCTTTTGGGTAATAAAGAAGACCATTAAATGTGTATAGGAGTTTTCCCATCTGGACCACCCCTTTCCATATGACCTCAGTGGGGAATTCTTATTTGAGCCAGGAAATTCCAGGAAATACTGGTTAATGTGTTATTTCCATTCACCTGAATGGGATTTGCATAAATTCATGTGCATGCTGCCTCATACAAAAAATGGATGGAGGTGATGTTCAATCGTGGAATATTCTGCAACAAAATCTGCAGTGTGTGAAGGCATCCTTCTTAATAGAGGAATTAGAGTCATGTATTATCATTTACCTGTGAATTTTCTAAAAAGATCAGTCATTGTCAATAAAATTTCTTCATCTGTTAATGTTTCCATATATTCAGACTGCTTTCCTGCAATGAATCCACAGAGCACATGCCCCATCCTGCAAGAACAAAATATATCTTAATGTTATAGATTTTAGATTTACAACCTTTGTTGCACTCTGCCTATGGGTTCTCACCCGGTAAGTAATATCAATATTAATACAAGTGGCAATCAACATGTGTGAACGTGTTTACATTCATTGCTTTTATTTCTATTTGCATGAATAGTGTCTGACGAAGGCCTGCAAGCCGAAAACGTTCACACATGTTGATAGCCGCTTGTACTACGTATCTTTGAATAAAACCGTACTACCACGATCAAATCCTACGTGCTGTGATTAATATTGTTATAGATTTTACCCATACTCTCCACAAAAAATAGAAAAACACAGGACAAGTTCCTATTATGCATTTATGCTGCTTGGTGAGACTAGATTATATATAATTTATATATGTATGTATATTTTTTATGTTTAACTTTTTTTTTGGTCCCCAAGTGGACCCCAACACACAATTATTAGTTTGCTTGAATTGCAATATACAATTAATGAGCCTAAAAGCCTAGTACAGGCTCTGGCTCATTACTTTCATGGAACGCCTTCCCCAATCTTCACCCGGGAGAGGCGTTCCTGCCCAGATGCTATGATCACATCTAAGAACTTAAATAACCTTAGTTGTGTGAAAAAGCACGCACCCGGTTGCAATGGCACTTAATCCACTCCGGAGTGGGCGCCATCTTTAAAGACCCGATATCTGCTGTACTACTATGGCGGATGTAGGGAAGGGGTTAATAATTCTATAGAGCCCTTTTGTTGTAGGAAGTAAGCCATGGTCAAAAATCATGGGCATCTCTTAAAGGGGTTATCCCATGAGTAATGTAAAAAATGAAAATCAGACATCATATAGTACATGACAATCTCTTTCTAACAAACTAAGAACCAGGCCTCTACCTGACATGGATCTAGATATCTGCCCACTTATGCAGTAATTGCTCTGCTAGATTTATTTCTAGGGGGTGTGCTCTTTCACGGGGGAGTGGACAACCCCTTTAAGCGATGTTCTTATACGTCTGACTTACTGTTCAGGTGGCTCCAGGACAACAAATATAGAAAGTTTTTTCATCCAATTCTGCTTCAGGTCTTTCTTTGGTTCAGTAAGAGGAGATTCACCTTCCCACACAATCTGTATCAGAGAAGTGTTTGAGTCCCAAAAGGGTTTTTCAAATTCCAACACAATTTTATTATTGGTTCCAAATCCCAAATTCTTAATAGCCTGCATTTTGCTTGGCGGAAGAGGAGGGCTGAAGAAATCCACTGATCGTTTCTTCAGAAATCCTAAAACCATAGGAAACCATCTAAAAGTCATAAAAAGCCACTTTTTACAGTAAACATGACCCCGATTGCTGTGGATTGGGCTAAACCATAGGTAAACTGTAGTATCATATGGTAGACATTAAAGCGGATAGCTCATAATAACTATTACTATGCAATGAACAAGGCATTTCAAATAAAGTCTTCCTGCAAAATACACGCATTACAAATATTGTTAGAAATTCTCCTGCATTCAGAGTTGAAGACATGCTTAGTAGCTTCCCTGCTTCCTTCTTCCTCTCATTGCCGCTGTGATGATCTAATAGTGAAGTGGCCCAGACCATTTACATACATTTCTCACGACCTCTAAATACATAGAAATATAAAGCAATATCTCTCTGTAGACAATGAAGAAGAAAATTGGAGGATACTGCATACCATGGTGCGGCTGGGCCTGTATGTGAGGGACTATTTTCTATGCAGGGGAGGAAGGTGTTAACAAGCTGCACTTCTAGTAATGCAGGTGCTTGACTGTAATGTCACATGTGACATGTGCTGCTCCCCACAGAAAGGGAAGAAACAATTTGCTCAGATAATGGGAGTATAAAAGAGAAAAAAAAATGAAAAATGACACTGGAGAGCAGTATTTTTTTGCATTGATATAGTTATAAGGGTTTTCTCACATTTTTGAACCAGGACTCCCTCTGATCAGCTGTTTGAGAAGGCACCGACACACTCAGTAGTGCCAAGGCCTTCTTGTAGCTTTGCTTAGTTCGTGTGACGTCACATTCATTGGTCACATGGCCTAAGTGCAGTTGAGCCCCTTTGAAGTGAATGGGGCTGAGCCGCTATAGGAAGCACAGGCACTATCTAATAGATACTATATACTATCTAATGGATGGAGCTGTACTTGGTGAGAATATAGAAGGCTGCAGAGCTACTGCCTTCTCAAACAGCTGATTGGCGGGGTTCCCGGCTGTCGCCCCCCCCCATTGATCAGATAATGATGACTTATCCAAGGGATAGGACATTCGTTCAAGAAACCTGGAAAACCCCTATACTTTGGTACCCCTACTTTAAGTACCAAAGTAAAGTTCAAAGTACACTCACTGGCCACTTTATTAGGTACACCATGCTAGTAACGGGTTGGACCCCCTTTTGCCTTCAGAACTGCCTCAATTCTTCGTGGCATAGATTCAACAAGGTGCTGGAAGCATTCCTCAGAGATTTTGGTCCATATTGACATGATGGCATCACAAAGTTGCCGCAGATTTGTCGGCTGCACATCCATGATGCGAATCTCCCGTTCCACCACATCCCAAAGATGCTCTATTGGATTGAGATCTGGTGACTGTGGAGGCCATTTGAGTACAGTGAACTCATTGTCATGTTCAAGAAACCAGTCTGAGATGATTCCAGCTTTATGACATGGCGCATTATCCTGCTGAAAGTAGCCATCAGATGTTGGGTACATTGTGGTCATAAAGGGATGGACATGGTCAGCAACAATACCCAGGTAGGCTGTGGCGTTGCAACGATGCTCAATTGGTACCAAGGGGCCCAAAGAGTGCCAAGAAAATATTCCCCACACCATGACACCACCACCACCAGATTGAACCGTTGATACAAGGCAGGATGGATCCATGCTTTCATGTTGTTGACGCCAAATTCTGACCCTACCATCCGAATGTCGCAGCAGAAATCGAGACTCATCAGACCAGGCAACGTTTTTCCAATCTTCTACTGTCCAATTTCGATGAGCTTGTGCAAATTGTAGCCTCAGTTTCCTGTTCTTAGCTGAAAGGAGTGGCACCCGGTGTGGTCTTCTGCTGCTGTAGCCCATCTGCCTCAAAGTTCGACGTACTGTGCGTTCAGAGATGCTCTTCTGCCTACCTTGGTTGTAACGGGTGGCAATTTGAGTCACTGTTGCCTTTCTATCAGCTCGAACCAGTCTGCCTATTCTCCTCTGACCTCTGGCATCAACAAGGCATTTCCGCCCACAGAACTGCCGCTCACTGGATGTCTTTTCTTTTTCGGACCATTCTCTGTAAACCTTAGAGATGGTTGTGCGTGAAAATCCCAGTAGATCAGCAGTTTCTGAAATACTCAGACCAGCCCTTCTGGCACCAACAACCATGCCACGTTCAAAGGCACTCAAATCACCTTTCTTTCCCATACTGATGCTCGGTTTGAACTGCAGGAGATTGTCTTGACCATGTCTACATGCCTAAATGCACTGAGTTGCCGCCATGTGATTGGCTGATTAGAAATTAAGTGTTAACGAGCAGTTGGACAGGTGTACCTAATAAAGTGGCCGGTGAGTGTATATTGGAGTGGGTTTACTAACCTGGCTTAATTTGCATGAAAAAAACTGGTGTACATGCCATGCACCTTATGTATTATTTTTTAGACATTTTTTGCACCTTGTTCGACAAAGAACATGGCTTAGCAAGAAAGGGGGCGCGGCTCAAAGCGGTTGTGCGCTAAACTACTTTTCACTCTAAAGTTCATTTTCATTAATTAGTCTACATCCCATCCCTTCTTGGATTTTTTTTTATTTCAAATTGAACTCATTTGCAGTTTTCTCTTATCCCCCATGCTTGAATTCCTGTTTTGTCATGTGTCTGCTGTGCCATCATGCCTTAGAGCAGTGAGATGTGTCCTGGTATCAGAAGGAGGTGACACTAACCACATTCCTTGTTCTTACCCATGGTGCATGTGTATCTTATTCAGAAGGCTGCAATGCAGGGTGAAACCTACAGCAAGGTGCAATGGTAGGCTAATAACTTTAGAATAAGGCTTCCTGCACACGACCATATCCATTTTTCAGCCTGCAAATCAATGAGCCATAAAATACAGATGTGGTCCATGTGCATCAATTTTCACAGGACCCACTGTAAAAAAAGCCTATTCTTGCCCACAAAACGATGACCAACATGCGCCACAAGTATGCAATTTTGTGGTTATCTCTTTTTTTTTAACATATACAGTTCACGGATGTGCATAGGTTTCAATACATTTGTGTCTGTTTCTTTCTTTTTTAATAAAGATTTGAAGTGTATCAAATTAAGTAGGACATATCTGGATAAAAATAGATGCGTTTAATGAATGTAACGTCTTACGTTTCCATCCGTCTCCTATTCACCGCAATGTAAAAAAAAAAGTGTACGTTTCCATACGTTTTTTTTTCTTTTTGCAGGACAGAAAAATAGGGTGTGTTACACTATTCTGTACAGAGAAAAAACGTACAGAAACCTAAACGGTGACAAAAGTGTGCACTTTTTTACTATGATTGCCCAAAGATAGTTTATGGATACATCAATATGTTTCTATACATTTTTATGTTTACAAGCGTATCCGCGTTATAGCAAAAACGAGATGTGAACAGTCCCTTACATTGTCTATATATTAGACAGGATTAGTACTAAATCTGCATATTGTATATTCATTTACCTAGAGGAACAGTGACAATGACATGATCTGCCACAAAGCTGTCACCATCTTCACACTGCACTTGCACAGGATACACATGAGAGTTGCTGCCAGGAAAGGATCCATTCCAGTGAATGCTCTTTACTGCTTTGTTCAGTAATACAGTGCCACTTGGAAGTGGTGCCTTCATGTGGTTCACAAGACTTTCATATCCTCTAAAAAAGACAACAATATTCTCTTCAGTAGTAACACATTGAGAAAATAGAAGTATTGCAGTGTATAGTACTCATAGGTTCAGTCACTCTTAGGGGGCTAAAACATCTGAAAAGTAGTTGAATAATCTTAAAAACAAAATTCAAAGACTATTTTTCTCATTTCACAAATAAAAAAAAAATTGAATTAGAAAATGATGATCTGTCTACCAAAATGGTATAAAAAAAATCTACAGATTGCCTTGCAGAAAATGAGCCCTCACACAGTTTGCACAACATTTAAAAAAGCTATGGATGTCAGAAAACTGTCTCATGACACAAAGCAATCTTTAAAAAAAAGCAACTTAAAACATACCTGAGTTTTCAAAAACAGTTTGCATAATGGCTGTGTTGTCCAATCATAACTGTGAAGGAACTGATGTTTTTTGGGCTTCCCGAAAGTCTCTTTCAGCCATTTTATTCCCTGATTCAGCTGCACAGTTAGATGCATTTCTCTCAGAAGCAGTGGATATCTCCCTTCTGCCAGCACTGTACTGCCATGACATTCTTTCAGTTATTTCAGACTATGTTTTTTTTTTTCTTCTAGGCGGCTTAGAAAGCTGACAAGAAGGCAGAGATCAGACTAACGGACAAACAGGAGGCTCCTATAATCTTCAAAATCTGTATAGAGGCATGGCTTCTATCAGTCTCATGAGCTCAACTAGTTCTGACATGCATCCCACTCCTCTCAGCTATCTTTTGAATCTCTGTTACTAGGAATGGATCTTGCCTGACAACAGGCAGTGGACTGCAAGTTAGGTGGAGGTGAGACCCCTAGTGGCCATAACTTTACAGCTTTTTTCAGGTGAATTCAGGCAGATTTTTTCAATTAAATGGTTTAGTAATTCGCTATTTACACAATTCTATATTAAATGAAATTGTGTTAAAGTAGAGTAACTCTTTAAGAAGATTTGTAACCTGACATGTTTATTTTAGCAATTACTTGAATGTCCATGGTCAGGGGCGGATTGGCCATAGACCTTCCAAGGAAATCTCCCGGTGGGCCGATGCCCAGGGAGCCACCTGAGCCCTCCTCACGGCCGGCCAGTGGAAGTTTTGAGGATGTATTTTGTCCTGCTGGTAGTATTTTGTGATGGACTGTGGTATTTGGCTCTGTTGGGGTGGTATAATGTGACAGAATATGGTTTTGCTGGCCCTGCTTTACATCAATTTGGACCCAACTACAAAACGGGGCCACTTTTAGTATTTTTTCCAGGACCACTTTAAGTTCCCAGTCTGCCCCTGTCCATGGTATTAATAAATCCGGATCATCTATTCTTATGACTCTGTGCCACTCCTTTATTATTCTTGTTAGAAGTTATGAATGAATTACTAGCAGTTTACAATGAAGATCCAGATGGGTGTTACCAGTTGAGAGTGTGTCTGTGGACAGTCTGCTACTATCCAATTGGCGTTGTCAGACTGTGTAGGGACACCCACAACTGCTACCACCCATCTGGATCGTCGTTGCAAACTGCTAGTTTTTCATTCATAATTCTATCAGATACAATAAAGGAATGGCACAACACAGTCATAAGAACAGATGCTCCAACACTGTAATTACAAGGGGAATGCAAGTAGTTACTTAAAGAGGCTCTGTCATTACTTTTCAACCTATGTATTTATACACATAGGCATTTAGGTGCTTTATTTCTAACCCCAGACATACCTTCATAGTGCAGAGCCAAGCAGCGATTCATGTAGAAAATTAACTTTTATAATTATGTAAATTAGTCTTCGGAGCACCGGGAGGCGTGCTCTTGCAGTCCGAGCACTGCATCTTCAACGCCCTCCCGGCTCCAAAACATGCCCTGCAGCCTTTAACCACGCCCCTGTATTGAATGATAGACAGCGCTAGACCCTTCGGTCCAGCGCTGAAATCTTGCACCTGCGCACTCTGAACTGAGCAGGCGCATTCGCTATACGCTTGCAGTGCCGAACACTGCAAGCGCTTTCATTGTAGTGCGCAGGCGCGAGATTTCAGCGCTGGAACGAAGGGTCTAAAGCTGTCTATCATTCAATACAGGGGCGTGGTTAAAGGCTGCAGGGCGTATTTTAGAGCCGGGAGGGCGTTGAAGATGCAGTGCTCGGACTGCAAGAGCACGCCTCCCGGTGCTCCGAAGACTAATTTACATAATTATAAAAGTTAATTTTCTATATGAATCGCTGCTTGGCTCTGCACTATGAAGGTGTGTCTGGGGTTAGAAATAAGGCACCTAAATGCCTATGTGTATAAATACAGTACAGACCAAAAGTTTGGACACACCTTTTCATTCAAAGAGTTTTCTGTATTTTCATGACTATGAAAATTGTAGATTCACACTGAAGGCATCAAAACTATGAATTAACACATGTGGAATGATATACTTAACAAAAAAGTGTGAAACAACTGCAAATATGTGTTATATTCTAGGTTCTTCAAAGTAGCCACCTTTTGCTTTGATTATTCTTTGCACACTCTTGGCATTCTCTTGATGAGCTTCAAGAGGTAGTCACCTGAAATGGTATTCCAACAGTCTTGAAGCAGTTCCCAGAGATGCTTAGCACTTGTTGGCCCTTTTGCCTTCACTCTGCGGTCCAGCTCACCCCAAACCATCTCGATTGGGTTCAGGTCTGATGACTGTGGAGGCCAGGTCATCTGGCGTAGCACCCCATCACTCTCCCTCTTGGTCAAATAGCCCTTACACAGCCTGGAGGTGTGTTTGGGGTCATTGTCCTGTTGATAAATAAATGATGGTCCAACTAAACGCAAACCGGATGGAATAGCATGCCGCTGCAAGATGCTGTGGTAGCCATGCTGGTTCAGTATGCCTTCAATTTTGAATAAATCCCCAACAGTGTCACCAGCAAAGCACCCCCACACCATCACACCTCCTCCTCCATGCTTCACGGTGGGAACCGGGCATGTAGAATCCATCCGTTCACCTTTTCTGCGTCACACAAAGACACAGTGTTTGGAACCAAAGATCTCAAATTTGGACTCATCAGACCAAAGCACAGATTTCCACTGGTCTAATGTCCATTCCTTTTGTTCTTTAGCCCAAACAAGTCTCTTCTGCTTGTTGTCTGTCCTTAGCAGTGGTTTCCTAGCATCTATTTTACCATGAAGGCCTGCTGCACGCAGTCTCCTCTTAACAGTTGTTGTAGAGATGTATCTGCTGCTAGAACTCTGTGTGGCATTGACCTGGTCTCTAATCTGATCTGCTGTTAACCTGCGATTTCTGAGGCTGGTGACTCGGATGAACTTATCCTCCACAGCAGAGGTGACTCTTGGTCTTCCTTTCCTGGGGTGGTCCTCATGTGAGCCAGTTTCTTTGTAGCGCTTGATGGTTTTTGCGACTGCACTTGGGGACACTTTCAAAGTTTTCCCAATTTTTCGGACTGACTGACCTTCATTTCTAAAAGTAATGATGGCCACTCGTTTTTCTTTACTTAGCTGCTTTTTTCTTGCCATAATACAAATTCTAACAGTCTTTTCAGTAGGACTATCAGCTGTGTATCCACCTGACTTCTGCCCAACGCAACTCATTGTCCCAATCCCATTTATAAGGCAAGAAATCCCACTTATTAAACCTGACAGGGCACACCTGTGAAGTGAAAACCATTTCAGGTGACTACCTCTTGAAGCTCATCAAGAGAATGCCAAGAGTGTGCAAAGCAGTAATCAAAGCAAAAGGTGGCTACTTTGAAGAACCTAGAATATAAGACATATTTTCAGTTGTTTCACACTTTTTTGTTAAGTATATAATTCCACATGTGTTAACTCATAGTTTTGATGCCTTCAGTGTGAATCTACAATTTTCATAGTCATGAAAATACAGAAAACTCTTTGAATGAGAAGGTGTGTCCAAACTTTTGGTCTGCACTGTACATAGGTTGAAAAGTAGTGACAGAGCCTCTTTAAACAGACATGTCAGTAGAGGTTACAGGTTCACTATAACAAAAAACATATATCTCCATAATCATACTGACATGCAAAATAATGTTGATATTCAATTTTTACTGCACATTGAACTTCACTGCCCCTCCAAATTTTTCAAATGTAAAGTTATGTTTTTTTAAATTCTAAGGCTAGTTTCACACCGGAATTCACTGCATCCGGATGCAGATGGAGTGCCCTCTGGCACCATTAAAGAAGAACTCCTGCAAAAAATTTTATTCCATGTCCTGCTAGAAATGTACATGATGTAATCTGTAGTGAATGTCATTTTCTTACCAGTAGCTGAATTTTTGAGTTATATCATCCTGAAGTTTCTTATCTGTGTCATGTGACTAGGAATTAGACCCACCAACTCACACAGCACCTTATGTGTGGACAGGAAGTGTAATTTTCTATGCATTCCTATGGGAGCCTCACTTTCAGTCTCATAGGAATGAATAGAGCTGTGACTGGCTTCCTGTCCTGGGTCAGTTGGAGGTCAGGGAGTTGGTCTCATGACACAGCTACAATAAGAAGAGAGTGAAACTCTCAATTTCAGCCTCTGATAAGAAAATGACATTCACTACAGATTATATCGTGCACCTTTCTAACAGGTCAGAGAATAAAAATTTTTGCGGGAGTTCTTCTTTAAGTATAATTAAGTATTAAACCTCTTAAACCAAGCATATTGCCTGGTAGGGATGATCCTGCTGATTAAAAACATACCTTTCATTAGATAACTGGTTGCACCATTATGAAGAAAATTATTTTTTTTAATATGCAAATGAGAACTTGAGTGCACAGAATGGCAGCCCACCGTGCACCTAAAGTCCTCCACTCTGCAGCACTGGGCACTCCCCTTCCCCATGACTGACAGGTCCAGGAATCAGAATCCTCTTGCCTGACCTTGTAATCCCATGTCAGAGCTTTACAGTCCAGCATCAATGCATACGTGGTAATCACTGCAGGGCAGGTAGAGCAGCTGCACATGCACTAATTCTGGGCATGGGATTAGAGGGTAAGACTAGAGAACACTGCTGGTGCCTGGCCCTATCAAACAGAGGGGGAGTGCCTGCAGAGCAGAGGAGCTAGGGTGCAAAAATAGGCTAGTGCCTACACCTCAGTGAGCTTAACGGCATTTTTCAGGACTATTGTACTGATGGCCTATCCTTGGAATAGATCATTAATATGTGATTAGTGGGGGTCCAACACCAGACAAACCTACCGATCAGCTGTTAACAGAAACAGGTGCCGAAACTATAAAGCTGCATCTACTGTTAACTGAGACTGAGCAGTTTACTGCAGCGCTGCTCCTATTCCCTCGAAAAAGTCCGATGCCGAGTTTTGATAGGACCCCCACCTATATAATACTTTCTGTAAATGGCATACCACTTTATTCATCAGCAGGATGTTTTTTTACTTACTTAGGAAAGGTGCAATCAAGTCCTGGAAACATTGTGTATTCCCCAAAAGGGCAAAGTGCCACCTGGTCCATACTATGGGCTGCACTTATACAGCATTCTATATTGAGTAACCCTCTCAGGATAGCCATATTCATTTCAACTTCTTCTCTCTCCCATTCTTGTGAGCTGTGGACAATCTTCTCTCTGATAAATTTTCCCACACTAGCTTCAGGGTTGCAATCACCATTGGTGAAATTCCGTGTTTGTGCCAGCCATGTGTTATACAAATCTGTAATGTTGGCTGAAACTTCTGGGTCAATCTTTCTTCCTGAACTACTGTAGATAATTGGGATGGAAGGGGGATGGCCATCCGAGTTAATTTTTTGATTCTCCTCAAGCAAGGCATCTGGTCCTAAAAGACCAAACTGAGATGCCAGCTGGAAGACTGGGTTGCCTGGAGATGGTCCATGAATCCATTGTGCGCCAATCTCAACCAGGCCTTTTGCTACAAGAGAAAAAAAAAAGAGTTTTAATGCAATATTTCAGTTAAACTGTCACTATTGTTTCACAATTTTACTGGGTACCTGTCCTTTCAGGTTATTTTCACACGGCTGGAGCACCAGGGGGCAGGGATGAATACTTGGAGCACTGCTTTTGTAATCACACTGTGCTCTGCACGCTCCTCCTTGATTGAAAGAGCTGTGTCATAGCATGGTGTCATTTACACTACTTACAGCCTTAGTACAACATTACTGTCATCAGGCCATTTCGCTATACACATAAGATTTTAATTTCTGACAACTTTTATTATGGGTAAAATGAGGAGAAATTAACTGAAGAAAAAACAAGTCTCTTTAGGGATTTGAACCGAGACACTCTATATGGAATGCAGAACGCTTATCTCTATGCTATAGCCCTACCATATTGAGAATAGTGGTTTTGCTCAGAAATCTAATACATATTACTGGTTTCTTCACAGGAATATGTTGAGCCTGTGAAAAAACAGTAATATTTATTAGCTTTCTAAGTATAGAAAACCACTATTGTAAACATTGTAGGGATATTGTTCTGTCAATCAAGGGGGAGGGTGCAAAGCACAGGGGCTTTACAAAAGCGGTGCTTCAGTCCTGCACCCTGGCGCTTAAACTTTTGCATATAAATTAAAAGACAGCTCTATAGCTGTTTAACATACCGGCAAAAGAAAGGTATCATTTTAATTAGCATGAGCAGCCCTACCAGTCAGTATGTCTGGTTTAATAGGGTTAACATAGTAACATAGCTTATAAGGCCGAAAAAAGACATCTGTCCATCCAGTTCGACCTGTTTTCCTACAAGTTGATCCAGAGGAAGGCAAAAAAACCCTGTGAGGTAGAAGCCAATGTTCCTCACTTTAGGGAAAAAAATTCCTTCCCGACCAATCAGGCAATCAGAATAACTCCCTGGATCTTTTTTTTTTTTTTTTTTTTTACCACAACCGCATGGGACCAACATGTACAGAAGGAGTCCCCTCTTTCTATCAAACCACTTAAAGGGAACCTGTCATCTCCGAAACACCCCCTGACCTAGAGTAAGCAGTATATAGTGTAAATGATGCTGAATCCGAATATGTAAGTTTTATCTTCATACTCACTTCCATTCCGACGCTGTGCTCCCACAAACCGGCTGTAAAATACATTGAGAGGACTCTTCTTTGAGTCCTCTCCGTTATGTGAATGAGCACTGGAGTCCTCTCAGTGCATTTTACTGCTGGTTTGTGGGAGCACAGCGTCGGAATGGAAGTGAGTATAAAGATAAAAATTACATAACCAGACTCGACATCACTTACACTATACAACGCTTACTCTATTTCAGGGGGTGTTTCGGAGACGACAGGTTCCCTTTAAATGCCACAGTCACAATTGACCGTGACATCTAAGGGGCCAAAATCTTGATCATACTTTAAAGCATATATAAACTTTATGTTCTTGAGCTCCCTCTGGTCCTGTCCCCTGCACTGGGCAGCCCTAAGACCACCAGTGATCCAAGCAGGTATGATGATGTTTTCACTGCCTGGCCCTGTCAATCTAAGTGGAGAGGGCGCAGCAGTTGCAGAGAGAGCAGAGTCTCTAGGTGTAACAGAAATGCTCCTTGTTCCTAGAGGCTCATTTGCACATATAAAACATCCATTATTTTCTCAGCAATGTATGCACATAAGAACATGGGACCAACACAGATGTCTGCAGCTGCCAAGTGCACATGTAACAGGTCAGCCAGTGTCATAGGTACAAATAGAGTCCACCGGGCTCAAACATAATCGTCTATATACTATGGACTGTGCATGCCAAAGAGCATGCACAGTTCACAGCTAGCTCAGGACAAGCTTAGAAGATAGGGTTGGAAGCCTCTGCTACCCTTCTATGCACTGCATCTGTGTGCATCATGCAGTGACACACTACATAGATGGTTTTGGACATGGCAGCCACCAGTATAGCAATTTATTTTAAAGAAAAAAATGACTTTTTTTATTTTTAAACCCAGTCATTTAATAAAATAAAAGACAATAGAACAGTGACACATTCCCTTTAATACAAAACAGGAGACCTAACACTGCTGCACCTTGTGGACGGGCAGAGCAAATGGATTCATATTCAGCACTGACTGTCCATAGGACACAAGATCTATAAATCTGATTTATTGTTTCAAACAGGTTTTATACCATCATCTTTAGGGCTCATGCACACGACTGCAACGGTCTTGCTGTTCCCAAAACATGGATCCCGGCCGAGTGTGTGCTACCACTTGTTTTCACACTCCTCTAGAAATGTCCTATGCTTGTCCACAAAACTGGACTTTTTGCGGGGCCGTGGAACGGATGTGTGGATAGCACATCGTGTGCTGTCCGTATCTTTTCTGTCTCCATTGAAATGAATTGGTCCGCATCCGATCCGCAAAAAATGACGGCTGTGTGCATGAGCCCTTAGGTTCAGGGTTATGAACATAAAGCCTGTGTTATTACTGGACAGTAGGTAATTGGGGGTGAGAGAAGCAGAACCTGCAATATTAATATGGCTGATTGTCCTGAAACTCCCCCACTATGGTAGATGGGGGTAACTCAGGCTGCCAGAGATCACCAGATGCGGTATTGCCGGGTTTTACTATTCATCTCCAGATCCCCATCGACTACATTGTGATCCAGGCATAAATGGCGGGTTGCAGCCAGACAAGCGTTTTTTGCCTGGACAACAGCCTGCACTTAAAGAGGCTCTGTCACTAGGTTGTAACCTATGTATTTAAATACATAGGTTACAAGGCCTAGTGACAACTTTTAAAATCATACCTTTCATGCAGAGTTCTGCGCAGCGGTCGCGTAGAAATTTAAACTTGAAAAAGTATGCAAATGAGCCATCGGAGCACCGGGGGGCGTCCTCTTTCCTCTGGAGCACCGCTCCTTCACCGCCCCCCCGGGCCCGAGGCACGTCCCCTGTCTCTAATCACGCCCCTTTCTGTATTTGATAGACAGCGCTAGACTGGTAAGTCTAGCGCTGAACTCTCGCGCATACGCCCTAAAATTTTCCCGGCGCATGCGCAGTAGCGCTTGCAGTGTCTACACTGCAAGCGCTGTCTTCTCTTCTGCGCACGCGCCGTCACTTCGCTAGTCCCGGGAGTGACGGCGCGTGCGCAGAAGAGAAGACAGCGCTTGCAGTGTAGACACTGCAAGCGCTACTGCGCATGCGCCGGGAAAATTTTAGGGCGCATGTGCGAGAGTTCAGCGCTAGACTTACCAGTCCAGCGCTGTCTATCAAATACAGAAAGGGGCGTGATTAGAGACAGGGGACGTGCCTCGGGCCCAGGGGGGCGGTGAAGGAGCGGTGCTCCAGAGGAAAGAGGCCGCCCCCCGGTGCTCCAATGGCTCATTTGCATACTTTTTCAAGTTTAAATTTCTACGCGACCGCTGCGCAGAACTTTGCATGAAAGGTATGATTTTAAAAGTTGTCACTAGGCCTTGTAACCTATGTATTTAAATACATAGGTTACAACCTAGTGACAGAGCCTCTTTAAAGAGGGTTTCCAGGCTTTTAATACTGATGACCTATTCTCAAGTCCAACACCCTTCCTGATCAGCTGTATGAAGAGAAGGCACGCGCGGTGCGCATGTGTCGTCTCCTGTCTCTCTTCCTGCTTGCCTTTGCTGTTGACAGCGAGCAGGAAGAGAGACGGCACTCGCGCATAGCGTGTGTCTTCTTTTCATGCAGCTGATTGGTGGGGATGCCGGGTCTCCTGAGGATAGGTCATTAATATTAAAAGCCTGCAGCCTTTGCACAAAGTCCATTTGTTATTCTTTGAATATAAGAGAAATCTCACACTTTGTACTATCCAAGAAACCCCACCCGCAGTGCTGAGCACACACAAAGTTTTATGGCCTTTACTACAGAAATGAACCCTTTTTATGACCAGTGACACACGGCCATGTCACCTGTTCATGACAATATCTCCCTACTTTTCAGGCAAAATGCAGAAAAGTGTTGAAATGTAATCACTTATTGAAAGTTTGCCTTTCTGTTTGGGAAGGGAAAGAGCGACCATATCCCGGTTTATGTGTCTGATTGATATTTCTTAACAATTTGTTACAAGCTTATTTTACATTTCTTGTTGCAAAACCTGCAAACATAACAGGCATGCTGTGGATTACGATATCTACAGTATGGCCTAGAATTCATATGAATAAAAATGGCAGATCATATTAGAGTCATTTGTGCGACTGCCCCAGGCTCGAGGCACCAGGGGGATCCATGGCCCCAAGTATTATATATGGGGTCATTATACTAAAGGGGGAGCGCATCCTATATGGGGTCATTAGTATAATGACCCCATATATAATGCTTAAAGGGGGTGTCCTAGTTATATTTATTGATGAACACCTGGAGAGAGGCTTAGACCTCACAGTGCAGGCACTGGCTGGGGTCAGTGAAGAGGAGGAGGATGGAGATGGGCAAGAGCAGGACTATCAGGTCAGCAGCTGGGTAAATGTAGTAAGAAGGGGTAGAGGGAAAAGTGCCAGGGAGGCTAGTCCTGAGCTGGAACGCCCTAGTAAATATGCCTGTTTGGCTGATATTAGGGATGAAAGCCCAGGACCAGCGACACTGCAGCAGGCCGTTTCTCCTAGTAACCAGGAGGATGACCGCTGCAGGAAGGATGGGAAAAGGAGAGCAGCAAAGGCCAGACAGATGCTGGTGGTAGGGGACTCTATAATTATGCAGACAGACAGGGTCATCTGTCACCGAGACCGTGAATGCCGAACAGTGTGTTGTCTCCCGGGTGCTCGGGTTCGGCATATTGCGGACCGGATTGACAGATTGCTGGGTGGGGCTGGGGAAGACCCGGAGGTCATGGTACACGTTGGCACCAATGACAAAGTCAGGGGGAGATGGAAGGTCCTTAAAAATGATTTTAGGGAACTAGGTAAGAAGCTAAAGTCCAGGACCTCCAATGTAGTGTTTTCAGAAATACTACCAGTGCCACGAGCGTCACTAGAGAGACAACGGGAGATTAGGGAGTTAAATAAGTGGCTCAGAGGCTGGTGCAGGAAGGAAGGGTTTGGGTTCATGGAGAACTGGGCCGACTTCTCTGTTGGCTACAGACTCTACAGTAGGGACGGGCTGCACCTTAATGGGGAGGGTGCAACTGCCCTGGGGGAAAAAATGGTTAGACGGCTGGAGGAGCTTTTAAACTAGGATCTGGGGGGAGGGTCCGTGCCCATACTAATAAGGGGGTAGATAGTGTAGATAGAGAGTGGGTCATAGGAAGGAAAAGTGGGGGGTTAGTGGGGGCTGGGGTTAGTAAGGAATGTAGGGAGAAGACTGTGCAAAACAACAACCAAAGTAACCCAAGAACACCGGATATTCATTTCATAAGTAATAGTAAATTGACAAACGGGGTAAAAATATACATAGACCTCTTAATTGTATGTACACTAATGCCAGAAGCCTAACTAATAAAACTGGTGAACTGGAATTAGTGATGTGTGAGGAGGACTATGACATAGTGGGAATAACTGAGACATGGCTGGATGATAGCTATGACTGGGCAGTTAACGTACAGGGTTACAATCTTTTTAGAAAGGATCATCAAAACCGGAGAGGGGGAGGGGTCTGCCTTTATGTAAAGTCCTGTCTAAAGCCCACACTGCGGGAAGATATAAGTGAGGGACATGAAGATGTGGAGTCACTGTGGGTAGAAATAAATGGAGCCAAAAACAATAATAAAATACTAATAGGAGTTTATTATAAACCTCCTAATATATCAGAGCCCATAGAAAATCTACTTCTAAACTAAATAGACGAGGCGGCAAATCAGAATGAGGTTGTTGTTATGGGGGATTTCAACTACCCAGATATAGACTGGGAAACTGAAACCTGTATATCTCATAAAGGAAACAGGTTCTTGGCAATAACCAAAGACAATTACCTTTCCCAACTGGTTCAGGACCCGAATAGAGGGACGGCCATACTGGACTTAGTATTAACCAATAGACCTGACAGAACAACAGATGTGCAGGTTGGGGGACACCTGGGTAACAGTGACCATAAAATAATAACCTTTAAATTGTCATTAAAAAAAAGCATTTCTTCAGGGAGGAACAAAAATACCAAACTTCAAAAATGCAAAATCCATCTAAGAGAGGCCATAGGTCTAACTAACTGGGACAAAGTCCTCAAAAATAAAAATACAGCCACAAAATGGGATATTTTTAAAAGCATCCTAATATCTAATTGTGAGATGTACATACCGTATAGGAATAAAATGATAAGAAACAAGAAAAAACAATGTGGATAAATAGAACTGTAAAAAAAAGCAATAAATGACAAAAAGAAAGCATTTAAATCACTAAAACAGGAGGGGAGTGAGGAAGCATTGAAAAACTATAAGGAAAAAATAGAATTTGTAAAAGACAAATAAAAGCAGCTAAACTAGAGACTGAAAGACTAATTGCTAAAGAGAGTAAAACTAACCCTAAAATGTTCTTCAATTATATAAATACTAAAAAGTATAAATCTGAAGGTGTCGGCCCCTTACAGAGTAATGAGGGGGAAGTAGCAGAGAGCGATGAGGAGAAAGCAAAACTCTTAAATATTTTTTTCTCCACTGTATTCACTGAGGAAAATAAACGGTCAGATGAAATGCAGAATATAAAAGTGAATTCCCCTTTAAAAGTGTCCTGTCTGACCCAGGAAGAAGTACTGGAGCGTCTTAAAAAGATTAAAATAGACAAATCGCCAGGACCGGATGGCATACACCCACGTATCCTAAGAGAATTAAGTAATGTCATCGCCAGACCCTTATACTTAATATTTAAGGACTCTATACTGACAGGGAGTGTTCCACAGGATTGGCACATAGCAAATGTGGTGCCAATATTCAAAAAGGGTCCAAAAACAGAGCCCAGGAACTATAGGCCGGTAAGTTTAACATCTGTAGTGGGTAAACTGTTTGAAGGTTTTCTAAGAGATGCTATCTTGGAGTACCTCAATGAAAATAAGCAAATAACTCCATATCAGCATGGCTTCATGAGGGATCGGTCGTGTCAAACCAATTTAATCAGTTTCTATGAGGAGGTAAGTTCTAGACTTGACCGCGGGGAATCAATGGATGTCGTATATCTGGACTTCTCCAAAGCATTTGACACTGTACCACATAAAAGGTTAGTATATAAAATGAGAATGCTTGGCCTTGGAGAAAATGTCTGTATGTGGGTAAGTAACTGGCTCAGTGATATAAAACAGAGGGTGGTTATTAACGGTACATACTCAGATTGGGTCACTGTCACTAGTGGGGTACCACAGGGGTCAGTATTGGGTCCTATTCTCTTCAATATATTTATTAATGATCTTGTAGAAGGCTTGCACAGTAAAATATCAATTTTTGCAGATGACACTAAACTGTGTAAAGTAATTAACACAGAAGAGGACAGTACACTGCTACAGATGGATCTGGATAGACTGGAGGCTTGGGCAGAGAAGTGGCAGATGAGGTTTAACACTGACAAATGTAAGGTTATGCATATGGGAAGGAATAATGCAAGTCACCAGTACATACTAAATGGTAAAACATTGGGTAACTCTGACATGGAAAAGGACCTAGGAATTTTAGTGAACAGCAAACTAAGCTGCAGAAACCAGTATCAGACAGCTGCTGCCAAGGCCAATAAGATAATGGGTTGCATCAAAGGGGGCATAGATGCCCGGGATGAGAACATAGACCTGCCCCTTTACAAATCACTAGTCAGACCACACATGGAGTACTGTGTACAATTCTGGGCTCCTATGAACAAGGCAGACATAGCAGAGCTGGAGAGGGTTCAGAGGAGGGCAACTAAAGTAATAACTGGAATGGGTGGACTACAGTACCCAGAAAGATTATCAAAATTAGGGTTATTCACTTTAGAAAAAAGACGACTGAGGGGAGATCTAATAACTATGTATAAATATATCAGGGGTCAGTACAGAGATCTCTCCCATCATCTATTTATCCCCAGGACAGTGACCATGACGAGGGGCCATCCTCTGCGCCTGGAGGAAAGAAGGTTTGTTCACAAAAATAGAAGAGGATTCTTTACGGTAAGAGCAGTGAGACTATGGAACTCTCTGCCTGAGGAGGTGGTGATGGTAAGTTCACTAAAAGAGTTCAAGAGGGGCCTGGATGTATTACAGGTTATAGTTACTAGATATGGGTTGTTGATCCAGGGAGTAATTCTGATTGCCTGATTGGAGTCGGGAAGGAATTTTTTCCCCTAAAGTGAGGAAAATTGGCCTCTACCACACAGGGGTTTTTTGCCTTCCTCTGGATCAACTTGTAGGAAAACAGGTCGAACTGGATGGACATATGTCTTTTTTTCGGCCTTATAAACTATGTTACTATGTTACTATCTTGAGGATAGGAATATAACTAGGACAACCATTTTAAGGGAGAGAACTTTATATATGGGGGCATTATACTACAGGAGGAGATCATTATACAAATAGGGGCACTAAAGGGGGGCTTTAATGCCTTATGGGGACATTATTAATATTGGGGTACTGAGGGGGCATTATTATTGGGCACAATATGGAGGTCACTACTACTTATGGGAGTGCTATTTGGGCACTGTAGGGGACACTATTACTATTGAGGGCAGTCTGTGAGTTATTGGGGCGGGGGACTATCTGTTTAGCACTATTATTTCTGCAGTATAGTGTTTGTGGGCATTTGGGGACGACAGCAGGCACAGTGTTGGGGATAGCAGCAGGATGACAACGTTGGGGCGCCGGGAGGGGGAGGATGATGGAACAGTGAGGAATCTAAGATGTCTATGTGTCAAACACTGCAGAGACAAAACACAACTGGAAGAAGTTATCATGGGGGTCTGATCTCCGAATGAACAAGGTGAGGAAAGAGAACATCTACATCAAAGGAGACATGCAAAAGGTATGTGGCGTTGTATTAGCCTGCATGCTTTGTAGAGCTGTATGTAGCGTCTATCAAAAATGTCTTTAAGGTCTCATGCACACCACCGTATATTCGGTCCACATACAATCGGCATGTCCTCATCTGGACAAGAATAGGCATTTCTAGTGCGGGATGAATGCAGACCGTATTTTGTGGATCCATGATTTGTGGACAGGAAAACAGATATGGTCATGTGCAGGAGGGCTTACAGTGATGCTGGTAGGATGGGTTAGACTGAGAATTTGGAGGGGGGGGGTGTCATTTTAATTTTCGCCCCAAGCAGCTGAAAAACTAGAATCAACCTTGAGTGATGTTATAGGGGTGGTCATATTTGACAATGCTGACTGCTCCTAATTTGGGTACTTTTAAAATCCGTACTAACATGTTATATTTTCCAATGCACAACACATCCCGGCTGCAGGGTCTGGCGCACATTACACATCAGTACCTAAGTCTGTATGTGCACAAAAGGATCGGAGAGCCCAGGCTACGAGTGGTGACACTGGAGGGTGAAAGCCCTGTTCACTGCTCACTCCCCCCATTACATGGTGTGGGACAGTGGGGCCAAAGGAGACATTACTATAATCTATAGGGCAACGTGGAGACATTATACTGTACAAGCCCCATACAGTATCATTTCTTCTTGTGACCCCCATATAGTATAATGTCTCCTTGTGACCCCCCATACAGTGTAATGTCTCCTTGTGACCACATATTGTATGTCTCCTTGTGACCCCAAACAGTATAATGTCTCCTTGTGACCCCCATACAGTGTAATATCTCCTTGTGACCCCAAACAGTATAATGTCTACTTGTGGCCCCATTCAGTGTAATGTCTACTTGTGATCTCCATATAGTATAATGTCTCCTTGTGGCTGCCCTCATACAGTATAACGTCTCCTTGTGGTCCCCATACAGTGTAATATCTCCTTGTGACCCCCATACAGTGTAATATCTCCTTGTGACCCCAAACAGTATAATGTCTACTTGTGGCCCCATTCAGTGTAATGTCTACTTGTGATCTCCATATAGTATAATGTCTCCTTGTGGCTTCCCCCATACAGTATAATGCCTCCTTGGGTCCCCCATATAGTATAATGTCTCCTTGTGGCCCCATACAGTATAATGCCTCCTTGGGTCCCCCATATAGTATAATGTCTCCTTGTGGCCCCATACAGTATAATGTCTCCTTGTGGTCCCCATACAGTATAATGTCTCCTTGTGACCCCAAACAGTATAATGTCTCCTTGTGACCCCATACAGTATAATGTCTCCTTGTGGCCCCATACAGTATAATGTCTCCTTGTGGCCCCACACAGTATAATGTCTCCTTGTGGCTGCCCCCATACAGTATAATGTCTCCTTGTGGCTGCCCCCATACAGTATAATGTCTCCTTGTGGCCGCCCTCATACAGTATAATGTCTCCTTGTGGCTGCCCCCATACAGTATAATGTCTCCTTGTGGCCCCCATACAGTATAATGTCTCCTTGTGGCTTCCCCCATACAGTATAATGTCTCCTTGTTGCCCCCATACAGTTTAAAAAAGTTGTGCTGCAGTATATATTGATGACCTATCGTCTCAAAGGTTTCAGTGGTGCAGTGTAATTAACGTATTTTTTAGACTACAAGACAGTCTGACCACATTATGGAAGCGATCATTAGCATGCGGGAGGCACAAAGAGGTGAGGGCAGTGCTGTGCTGGCTGTACTCATCTCCCCTGGTTTCCTTCTGGAAGAAGTGATGGAGCAGCGAGTTCTGAATATGCAGCGTCATCTGGAGTAAGCAAGGTAAGATTATAACTTTTTTAAACGTCTGATCAGAGGCTGATGGGGCTGGAGGGTCCGATCTGGGGCTGGGGGGTCTGATTTGAGGATCTGAAGTGAGGTCTTATGAAGAATGGGAGTCTGATTTTGGGGGTCTGCTCTGAGGTCTGATGTAAAATATTTTTTATTTTCCTCCTACAAATCCTAGGTGCATCTTATAGTCAGAAAAATACAGTACAGGTATTTGCTCGAACACTATGCCACCACTACAGGGGAGACAACGCGCAGTGTAATGAACAGGAAGATACTGATGACCCATCCTGACAAAGGACCATCAATATATATTGCTGCACAACCCCTTTAACCGTTTCCAGACATGATGATCTTCCGTTTTTGTGTTGCTTTTCACTCCCTGTCTCCCCGGAGCCATAACTTTATTTATTTATTTTTTTAACCCCTTCATAACATAGCCAGTTTTCACTTTAAGGACCAGGCCAAATTTAGGAAATCTGACGTGTCACTTTATGTGGTAATAGCTTTGGAACATTTTTACTTATCCAAACCATTCTGAGACTGTTTTCTCGTGACATATTGTACTTCCTGACAGTGGTAAATTTGAGTCAATATAAATCACCTTTATTTATTAAAAAAATCCTAAATTTACAGAAAATTTGGAAAAATTTGTAATTTTCAAAATTTGAATTTTTCTGCTTTTAAGGCAGATAGTGATTCCTCACAAAATAGTTATTACTTTACATTTCCCATATGCCTACTTTATGTTGCCATCATTTTGTTGATGTAATTTTATTTTTGGGGATGTTAGAAGGCTTAGAATTTTAGAAGCAATTCTTAAAATTTTTAAGAAATTTTCCAAAATCATTTTTTTAAGGACCAGTTCAGTTCTGAGGTCACTTTGTGGGGCTAACATAATAGAAACCACCACAAATGACCCCATTTTAGAAACTACACCCCTCAAGATTTTACAAACTTTGTTAACCCTTTATGTATTCCACAAGAATTAAAGGAAAATGGAGATGACATTTCTAAATTTCACTTTTTTTGGAAGATTTTCCAGTTTAATCCATTTTTTTCCTGTAACACATCAAGGGTTAATAGCCAAACAAAACTCAAAAACTATTACCCTGATTCTGCGATTTACAGAAATACCGCATATGTGGTCGTAAACTGCTGTATGGGCGTACGGCAGGGCGCAGAAGGAAAGGTGCGCCAGATAGTTTTTGGAGGGCAAATTTTGCTGGACTGGTTTTTAGTAGAGATGAGCGAACGTGCTCGTAATGAGCACTGTAGCGCTCGGCTCCCCTGCGCCCGCATGGGCGCAGGCATCCGGATCCGTTGGGTGAGGAGGACGGATCCGGATGCCTGCGCCCATGCGAGCGCAGGGGAGCCGAGCGTTACAGTGCTCGTTACGAGCACGTTCGCTCATCTCTAGTTTTTAGACACCCTGTCCCATTTGAAGCCCCCCAGATGCAGCCCTACAGTAGAAACAACAACAAGTGCCCGTATTTTGGAAACTAAGGGATAAGGTGACAGTTTTATTGATACTATTTTGGGTTACATATGATTTTTGATCGCTTTATATTACGTTTTTTGCAAGATAACCAAAAATGGCTGTTCTGGCACAGTTTTTATTTTTTGTTTTTTACATTGTTTATCTGACAGGTTATATAATGTGCTATGGTAACGCTGGCCGCGACCAGAGTAGCTGTACCCTTATAGTCAATGGGGATCTAGTGGTCCAGCTATACCAGAAATGGTAAACTCTGCCATAAAAGACTACTGGACTTTGTGCTGCAGATGTGAACGCAGCCTATAAATAGGCTCCATATAAACAGCGCCACCTTGTGACCAAAGCTTGTCTCAATACTTGTCTCAAATACATGTTGTATTAGAAATGTTTCCACTCACGTGTATCACCACCAGGACATTAACTGCACCGTAATTATTAAATAATTACTTAATAATTATTAAATAAAATAATTACCGAAACGCTCCGTACGGATCCGGCCACCGGTTCTCCCAGTAGCCTCTAGGACCTTTACATGTCGGAAGCCATGTTTGTGTAGCTTCCCTGCAGCTGCGATACCAGAGATTCCAGCGCCGATAATTATCACGACTGGACCCTGAGGGCCCATAGTTTCCTGTTCGTCCGAGTCTATAGAGCTGAGGCTGGTGTCACACAGCGCCACAGGCGACAGGAGGACAAGGAGGAGGAGCCTGGAGGCCGGCCCGCTCTGCATGTTAGTAATCGCCTGTTCCTCCGGGCACAGTAGGAGGAGCAGCACGTGCGTTTCTTTACGATTCTGGCTGGGTTCTGGAAACAGTTATGTCTCCTCAGCTGTACAATGTCACGAAAAGCTGCCAAGCTTTATGTTCTGAACATCTTCTGCAGCAGCAGCCGCACGTTAGTAAGGGGTCCTGACCGTCCTGCACACGTACATGTGCTCTTTTTAAAGCTATAAAACCATTTGCATGCGGTTTATTTGTCTGGTGTCACACGTAGGGTTTTTTTGGTGGCAGATTTTTTTTTTTCTTTTTGTAGCCCAAGCAGGAAGGAGAAGTATAAGCACTTCCTTCTAACCCACTTCTGTCTTTGGCACTGCCACAAAAAGCTTTTGTGTGACGCCCTTCCAACCCCCCAGGGTATGTTTGCAGGGTGGATTTTGGCAGTGGTTTCTGACATGTTTCGTCAGTTCAGTAGAGGCTAAATGCACACAATCAGTTTTGCGTGCGGATTTTCTGCACAGATTTGCACGTGGAAAATCCGCATCGTATGTCGTGTATATTGTATTATATGAGAATTTGAAATTTTTGTGCACACAATGCAGATTTTCCAGTGCGGATTTTGACCTACATTGCAGATTTTAAAACCCGCAGCATTTATTTTATTTTTTCCTGTCCAGATTTTCTCCATTCACTTCAGTGGGGGGAGTAAAATCCGCATGCGGAAGATCCGCATGTAAATCCGTACCAATTGATGCGGATTGACCGCACGGATTTCCCTGCGAACACCTGCAGATTTCGTCCGCACATAAATCATGAATGTGTGCATTTACCCTGATAGGGATGTAGTACAACTGGATATAACTAAACTTCAAATGGACTCCCACCATGGGCTTCCAGCAGTATCTGCCTGGACAGCGCGTCCTGAAAGAACATGTCCACTCTTGGCGTCATTTCAGTCACCGATTACTTTTTGGTGCAGAATCCACACCAAGATTCCAGTGTCAAAAGACGAGCTGTGAACGGCCCTTAGGCTGATTTCACTCAAGCATCTACAGTCTGGACCATATAGTGCTTCTCTGGCCATAATGCTGCGACTTACTGCCTGACAGCGAGTCTACTGTAACCTACTCATGGCAAGTCATTATGACGCTGTCAGTGTAGGTAGAGGAGCAGTGTTAACTCCGGGAAAGCAGACGTCACATAGAGCACATTTCCTGGACCGAACACACTTGTATGAAATTAGCCTACAGGGCAGTTCCACCTAGTGGCAGGAATGCAGCTTCTGCTCTACTCTTTGTACTGGTTCCTAATAGAAACAGTCCCACATGGTCCATAGAGCAATGCGGTAAAACACAACTTTGCGCTTAGTTGTAATGGTGTGTCCAGGTGCTTGAGGCATCTCCTGGGTGTTGTGGAGTCCATAAGCTAGAGAATGGTCTATTTCTATACCCAAGACTACACTGGTTTGTGCTGGTTAGCTTCTGATGATTCCTCCTCCAACCTCCCTCAGCCTGGCGACTGCTATGGGGGCTAATGTGGTAGCTACATGGTGGACTTCTCTCTGACTCTCCTCACTCTTACTACACACTTCCTCTCTGTCTAGACTGTCCCTTTTATAGGGGAACGTACCAGCACTATCTAGTGGTGACTAATGTGAAGCGGTGGTTACCAGCCTGGACACTGCCTCAGGGTCCTCATTCCTTTTGTTCTAATTATTGACTTGTCTGTTGCTATGTTATTTATGACTGTTTGTATATGACCCTTGATTGTAAAGCGCTGCAGAATATGTTGGTGCTATCTAATTAAAGATTATTTTTAATAGCTGTTGGCCAGTGCTGTATAAATCACCAAATTAGGCCTCAAATGGACATGGTGCTCTCTCTCTTCTAAACCCTGCAGTGTGCTCTAACAGCAGTTTACAACCACATATGGGGTGTTGTCATACTCAAGATGAAATGGATAACAAATCTTGCACTGATTTTCTGTTACCCCTTGTGAAAAGGTAAAAAATGTAATTTTTTTTTCATAACCAAGTGTTTCTGTGGGGTCAAAGTACTCACTACACACCTTGAAAAATTCCGTGGAGGGATGTAGTTTCCAAAATGGGATCACTTATTTTGGCTTTATACTGTAGGTGTACCACAGGGTCTCTTCAAATGCAACATGGAACCCGAAAACCATTTCTGCAAAATCTACCTCCAAAAGCATATTGCACACTTTCCCTTCTGAGTCTTATGATGTACCCATACAGCAGTTTAGGACCATATATGGGATGTTGCCGTATTCAGTAGAAATTGCATAACAAATTGTAGGGTCTTTTTTTCCCATGTTACGCTTTTGGAAATTAAAAACTTGGAGCTTTTCTTGCCTTTAATATTTGGAGGGGGTTCCTTTCTTCTCTTCACTGGTTCTCTCTCCCTTTCCAAGTCTATAAGATGTCTGGAGCCTCATATACCAGGTCTCACCTTACACTTATTATATTTACATAGATCGTTATTACCTTATGAATGCCTTAGGCCGTTGTTTACACTGCCACACTCCATTTTCTACCAGTTTCTGCAGATCTGTCATTTCTTGGGCGCTTGTTCGGTCTCATGTGACTGTTCTTATGCTCTGCTTGTTTATAAAGCTTTTAATGCCTCTGAGCGAACCTCTAAGGGTTTATCGCTTTATGAACCAGCCACATTCTGATAAATTGACTTTAATATTTGAGTGGGAGTGTGATCTCCAGGCCGCCTTTAGTAGGTAGCAGGTGAACCACCCAAAAATTTAGCCTGACACAGCATGGCGGTGACACCACCAATGCCTTTGTCCGACTGAGATTGCAGTCAAATGGCTGTAGGTGAGCCTCCCAAAAATTTTTTTTTTGGAGTGTCTGAAGTCGACCCTCCGAAACATTTTGTTTTTGTGTCTGTGGTTGACGATACTGAAAAATTGTTTTAGAGTGTCTGCAGTTGACGCTCCGGAAAAATTGTTTGGAGAGAGGGCCTGTAGGTGGCCCTCCGGAAACATTGTCTTAAAAGAGTGCCAGTTGGCCCTCTAAAAAATTCCCTTTTGGGTCAGCGTTTGGCAATGAAGAGGAGGAGAGGAGAGGAATCGGATACATAAGGAATCTTATTCTTTAGCTGCTTTCCCCCAGAGGAGATTTAAATTCCGGTGAAATCCAGGCTTTGTTCATTTTAATAAGCGTCAGCCTGTCAGCGCTATCAGTTGACAGGCATGTACGCTTATCGGTGATGACGCCACCAGCTGCACTGAATACCCGCTCTGACAACACGCTAGCGGCAGGGCAGGCCAGGCCAGCACCTCCAAGGCGTACAGCGCCAGTTCAGGCCACGTGTCCAGCTTTGAAACCCAGTAGTTGTATGGAGCAGAGTGATCACGCAGGACGTTGGTATGGTCAGCTAGGTACTCCCTCACCATCTTTCTGTACAGCTCCCCCCTACTCTGCCTAGACTGGGGACAGGTCACAGTGTCTTGCTGGGGTGACATAAAACTGGCAAAGGCCTTGGAGAGCGTTCCCCTGCCAGTGCTGGACAAGCTGCCTGCTCGCCTCCTCTCCCCCGCTACTTGGCCCACAGAACCACGCCCTCTGCCGCTAGCTGCTTCAGATGGGAAGGATTGTTTCAGCTTGTGCACCAGGGCCTGTTGATATTGATTCACTCTCATACTCCTTTCCTCTACAGGGATGAGAGTGGAAAGGTTCTGCTTGTACCGTGGGTCCAGGAGAGTGAACACCCAGTAATCGTTGTTTGAAAAAATGCTTCTAACGCGAGGGTCACGGGATAGGCAGCCTAACATGAAGTCTGCCATGTGCACCAGAGTCCCAACACGCAAGAATTCCCTCTCCTCACTGGCCTGACTCTCCATTTCCTCCTCCAACTCCTCCTCTTCAGCCCATACACGCTCAAGAGTTAAGAAGGACTGAGCATTGGTACCCTCTTCTGTCTTGCCAACATTCTCCTCCTCATCCCCCTCCTCCAATACGCGTTGAGAAACAGACCGGAGGGTGCTCTGGTTATCAAGCGACGTATCTTCTTCCTCCATCAACTGTGACAAGCGCAAAGCTTCTGACTTCATGCTGAGCAGTGAGTTTTTCAACAGGCAAAGCAGCGGGATGGTGAGTCTGATAATGGCGGCATCGCCGCTGACCATCTGTGTTGACTCCTCAAAGTTGCTCAACACCTGACAGATATCAGACATCCATGTCCACTTCTCACTGTAGACTTGAGGAAGCTGACTGACCTGACTACCAGTTCTGGTGGAAGTTGACATGTGGCAGTCTACAATTGCTCTGCGCTGCTGGTAAACTCTGGATAACATGTTTAATGTCGAATTCCATCTCGTGGGCAAGTCGCACAACAGTCGGTGAGCTGGCAGTTGTAGGCGCCGCTGCGCTGCCCTGAGAGTGGCAGCATCTGTGGTTGACTTGCGGAAATGCGCACAGATGCGGCGCACCTTGGTGAGCAAATCTGACAAATTGGGGTATGTCTTGAGGAACCGCTGAACTATGAGATTGAACACGTGGGCCAGGCATGGCACATGTGTCAGTCTGCCAAGTTGCAGAGTCGCCACCAGGTTACGCCCGTTGTCACACACAACCATGCCTGGCTTGAGGTTCAGCGGTGCCAGCCACATATCGGTCTGCGCCGTGATGCCCTGTAACAGCTCTTGGGCGGTGTGCCTTTTGTCACCTAAGCTCAGCAGTTTGAGCACCGCCTGCTGGCGCTTACCCACGGCACTGCTGCTGCGCCTAGAGCTACCGACTGAAGGCGCCGTGCCCACGGATGGTAATTCGGAGGAGGAGGGGTTGGAGGAAGAGGCATAGTACATCTGAGAAACCGTGACCGAGGTAGGCCCCGCAATCCTCGGTGTGGGCAGTACATGAGCGGCCCCAGGGTCAGACTCGGTCCCAGCCTCCACCAAGTTAACCCAATGTGCCGTCTGTGAGATATAGTGTCCCTGCCCGGCAGCACTTGTCCACGTGTCCGTGGTTAGGTGGACCTTATCACTAACCGCGTTGGTCAGGGCACGGATGATGTTCTCTGACACATGCTGGTGTAGGGCTGGGACGGCACATCGGGAAAAATAGTGGTGGCTGGGGACCAAGTACCGAGGGACAGCCACCGCCATCCAGTCTATAGGGCAGCATCTCCAGGCTCAACAATTTGGAGATGTGGACGTTGAGGGCTTGTGCATGTGGGTGGCTGGAATTGTATTTGCGCTTGCACTCAAATGTCTGCTGCAAAGACAGCTGAACGATGCGCTGGGACACATTGGTGGTGGTTGTAGGGCGGGAGGCGCTCGTGCCGGGGTCCTGGGCGGGGGGTTGACTTGCCTAGCCAGCATGTGACACAGGGGAAGGGGCAGTGGTGTGACCCGCAGGAGGTGAACGGCCTTGGTTCCACTGAGTCGGGTGTTTAGCACTCATATGCCTGCGCATGCTGGTAGTGGTTAGGCTGGTAGTGGTGGCTCCCCTGCTGATCCTGGTGTGGCATAGGTTGCACACCACAGTCCGACGGTCATCCTCACTTTCTTTAAAAAACTTCCAGACTTGCAAACATCTAGGCCTCGGCACGGGAGCTTGACTCCGTGAAACAGTTGCTGATCTACCTGCTCTGGCCACCCCACTGCCTCTTCCAACCTGTTCTGGTGCTGCACTTGCCTCCCCTCAGAAGCACTGTCTTGAGTTGGATTACCAACCCAGCTTGGGTTAGTCACCTCATCATTCACCAGCTCTTCCTCCGATTCCTCACTCTGCTCCCCCCTCGGACTTACTGCCCTGACAACAACGTCACTGTCTGACAACCGTGTCTCATCATCAGCATCATCATCATCCGACACCTCTTCACGCACTACTTGCACTAAGTCCACACTCTCATCACCCACAGACTGTGAAAGTTCTAAATTTTGGGCATCGGAACAGAGCAACTGCTCAGGTTGCTATTGAGCAGTGGTTTGTGTCTCTGGGTAGGGTCCTGAAAAGTTCCTGTGAGTATGCCTGATCTGAATCCATACTTTCCATGGGGGGGGGGGGGGGGCGGGCTGGGGGGAAGGAGGTTGAGCTGGAGGAGACAGAGGTCTACTCCCTTGGCTAGTATGGGTGGACTGCGTGGAAGACTGGGTGGTGGATAAATTACTGGATGCATTGTCCGCTATTCACGTCATAACCTGTTCGCACTGTTGTGGTTTCAATAGTGGTGTACCGCGTGAACCAGTAAGTTGCGAGATGAAGCTAGGGAGCGAATCTCTGCGGCATTCCACTGCTCCCTCATCAACATGTACTGTGTCAACCTGCCCAGGACCATGGCCTCTACCCCCTACACTACTTGAACGCCCACGTCCAAGCTCTCGTCCTCGACCCTTAGCCCTTGGGTTCAACATTTTGTATGTTCACTACACTGCATGATATATAACTGAGAGAAAAAACGTAGTCTTTAGACAGCAGCTATTGTACCGCAAACCACTCAATTTTTCACTGCAATGTATGATATATAACTGAGAGGAAAAACTTAGATTTTCTACACTCCGGCTAGTGTGCAGCACACGACACAATTTCGTACTGCACTGTAGTATATATGACTGAGAGGAAAAACGTAGTCTTTAGACGGTGGCTATTGCACCGCAAACCACTCAATTTTTTCTATTTTCTACACTCCGGCTAGTGTGCAGCACACGACAATTTCGCACTGCACTGTAGTATATATGACTGAGAGGAAAAACGTAGTCTTTAGACGGCGGCTATTGCACCGCAAACCACTCAATTTTTCACTGCACTGTAGGATATATATAAAAATGTATTCCCTAGACTGATGCTACTGTACAGCACACTACATAATTGTTCACTGGACTGTAGTGTATAGAAATGACAGAAAAACGTATTCCCTAGAATGACGCTACTGTACAGTACACTACATAATTGTCCACTGGACTGTAGTGTATTGAAATGACAGAAAAACGTATTCCCTAGACTGCACTACAGATCTCAGCAAGCCAAGGTACAGCAGCAGCAAAAATGAGTACTTTGGGCAATTTATTTTGGGTCTGTGTGGACCACGTGCTGTCCCTTCTGCCACCAGTCACTGTGTACATTGTGCAGCCAAGATGGCGGTGGCTGCACTACAAGTCCCAGCCAGCAGCCTGGAGGAGACCAAAAAAAAAAGGTGCTTGTAGCCCTTAGAAGGGCTGTTGGGTTCTTTGTGGGTGATTCCAGCCTAACCAACATCTAAATTCAGGCCCTAACACTCTCCCTGACAGACAGCAGCTCTATCCCTAATCTCATGCAGACGGCGTATGACACGAGCAGCGCGGGACCAGATTCTTATATTCCCAGGTCATCTGATCTGGCCAGCCAATCCCTGCTATCGACTTGTAGGGGCCCCACGTGATGCTAGGAGGTACCAAAGACTCTCCTTCATGTTGATTGGCTGAAAAAGGGCTGCTAACATGCAGGAAGAGGAAGTTGCCATTTCCTTGAGGATCGCCATATGCTCGTCCGAGTACCGAGCATATGCAGATACCCTAATGCTCGAACGAGCATCAAGCTCGGACGAGCATGTTCGCTCATCTCTAGTGACTACCCATCCATCCTGAGTGGTAGGCCTGCATGTAGCATGGAATCTTCAAGCCTCAGTAGCGGACTGTTATATCCAGCAGTGGCGCTGCGTCTGGCACCGCTTACACACCACAAGCATTTGTAGCGCTGAAGGCAGATTGAGAATTGCACAATGAGAATTACTCTACAGCCATGCATCTCCAATTCTTTTGTATGTGGCCTTGGGGGCTGCAACCGCAGGATACGTACCCTTGACAATGCCTCATGTGGCACATAGCCACTTCCCTGTACCCCCTACTGCCTCAATGACATTAATGGAGCCCTTTCAGCCAACAGACTATCCTGTACTGGTCACTGGTGACAAAGAATTACTAAGACCCCCACCTACCATCATGGATGCTACCCTTGCTTCTTCTTCCCCCCAGTAGTCAACTGGTTCAACCTTGGGGTTTTCTCATCACAACTCTCCTACTTCTCCTGCACCCAACCATTTGGGCTCAGAAATGGCTGTACCGGCCCCTAACACCTCACTGCCCTCTTCCAGCACTTGTATAATGTCTTCAGAATGGGACTCCCTAAATGAATAGAGAGCAGCTGCACATGCATGGCTATCCTCCGTTTACCACTAGGTGAGTTCCAAAAATAGCCAAGAGCCAGCTTGGCTATTTTCGAATATCCCATTGTGGTAAACAGAGAGGGGGTTGTGCTCGCGCGGTGCGCCCTCCATTTGCTATTTTTGGAACTATCCTAGTGATCAATGTCCCAAATGGGCCAACCCCTTTAAGGGGTTGAGATATTACAAAAAATAAAAGCATCAGTAAATTCACCACATAAAGCAAGTCTGTAAATTTTTAATGAACAAGAAATGTACAAGGTGTTGCATTACATAATGTAAACCTCCTCTGAAGCTAGTGATCAAAGATCACAGATACATGTGTATAATGTCTTTCTGTAATACCACCAGTAAAATGGACATAATTATTTAATGGGTTATCCCTTGGAACAACATTTATCTCCTCTCCACATGACACATGATGAATGAACCTATTTGGGAACACACACCACTGAGAGTCCAGTAACCAAGACCACAAGCAGATTTGGTGTAAAGTCTTTTATTTTTAATAGGCTTCACATTATGTCACTGGGCTTCTGCCTTCCTAAGGCCATGATACAATTACAGCCAGCAAACATCAAGATTTGTAAAATACATAGCCTACTAAAATTAAAGGAGGTTCAACACATTAGTTTGTGGCCTTTGATCAAACATTTTGGAGTACCGGAAATGCTCTTTGAAGATGTGAATTCTCGACTAGGATCCCTTTTCTATGTCAAGTATTAATCCCTGGTCCCATTCACAGGAGCAACAGGAGAGTAACCAAGGAGGTGGTGCAGCAGCAGGCAACCACAGATCTTCACTAACCAGGGCTCACATGAGTATTGTTCCTAATAGAACAACTGATTCAGGCTAGCGTACTACATGTCAGTATCATTTGTGACAGTTCTCCAGACATTATTCCACTAAGATTTGCCCCTCTGTTCTGTTTTTTTACTCTTTATCGCTTACCCACAGAATAGTCTTAAGTGATAAATGTATGATTGTTGAAGGCCCCACCACGGTGGCCCTCACTGATAACTAGAGCTGTATTTGTATAATTTTTCTGTAAGTCATAAAAATATTGGAGCAGTTTTACAGATGACTATGTAACTTTAGAGCTTAGTTTTGCCAACAGTGGCCCCAAGATCTGAATATCTGTCAATCAAGCGCTGTGCTTCCCTCCAACCAGACATAAGAGCTCCATGTGTTGTCGAATGGAAGTTTCTTTCGGTGGCTTCTCCAGCAAAAAGAACCTGCAATGGCTAAGAAGACACAGAGTTAGGACTAAGCACATATTTCAAACCATTCATTTTCTCATATAAAACACGTTTCAAACTTCAAGAGCACGTGTATTAATGTACCATAGGACACACATAGCAGTATTGGTAAAAGAGCCTCAGCTGAAACGATCACCACTCAGTGCTGTTAGAGGTCGTGGCTGCCACTACAGATCCCTGTGACTTGCTTATGAGAGACGTGCTCAGTCTTTGTTGTTTGCTAATCGCCATTCATTTTTTTAGGCAAACCATATTGTCAATAATAAGGAGCGCATTGTGGCCACAGCTGGACTGTGTGATGGCCGCTACATATGACACCACCCTTACAGAACTTATTTGTAGGAAGATAGTATAAACTCTAGAGATGCTGACTTTGCAATGTTCAAGAATCACAAATGACACTATTCCATAAAAAAGCTCACAATATTAGTTCAACAATATCTGTGGCATTTTATGCCCCGCAAGTAACAAGAAATGTGTTATAATTAACAGGTGCAAGAACTACAAATTAGGAAAAGATATTAAAGGGGTTGTTCAGGATTTTACAAGTGATGGGCTATTTATTTGTTTATTATTAGTTATTTGAAAGCACCATCTGTACATCTAAAAGAGGATATAGCTATGTAATATAAAACAAGTAGTGGTACAGAGGAGTGAGCACTCTGCCCATGAGAGCTTACAATCGACAAGGGAAATGGAAGTAGACAGCAGATGAATGTAAAAGCAGCTTATCTGGCAGCAAACTTATTGTAGGTGATAGGCTTTACTTAAGAGGTGGGTTTTTATATTGCTTTTGAAAGTTTGGATGTTGGGGGGAGAGCCTGATGCTGAGGTACACATAGGCCATCACTATCTGATTGGCAGTCCCAGGGGAGCACCTAGCCTTTCTGCTGCCTAAGCGAAAACTGAAACAGCGCCCCAACCCACCAATGCCAATTTCTTAACCTAACCCTTTCCCTCCATCCCTACTGTTAAAGACATACTTGGAAAACATTACATACAGAGCTAGAAAACATACAGGGTAATACAGCACCACATGCTGTGCCCATTGTGCTTCCCAGTACTATACTGCAGAAACATATCCCCCTTCTGCTGCCCCCGCTTGCCCCTACCTTATGCTGCCTGAGGAAATCGCCTCACCTTGCCTCATTGGTGGTGCACTCTTGGGCAGTCCCATGCCTTGCACTCATCTATTTTAGAGTAGCTGAGGAAACACCACAGCTACGTCCATTCTGTAGTGGACGGAGCTGGTTCCTGCAGCTCTGTTGCCATTCACTTAAATGGGAGCAGCACTGCAGTGACCACCTCCATCTACTACACAGTGGACAGAGCTTTGTAGTTCCGGAGCTACTGCAGTACTGGAGGGTGCCAGACCCCGACCAGTCAGCTAGTGAAGTCTTTTCTTGAGCATATGTAGCACTTGAAAAATATTAGACAACCCATTTAAGGAAATAGATGATATTTTTTGTATTGTACATCCAAAGCTAAAGCTATAACTAAATGGAGGGAGGATCTACCCAAGCAGTGGGAAGAAGACTAGGAAGAAGAAGTAGATTCCTTTCTGTCATTTGTAAATGAGTTCCAGGGACATCTTTATACAATGTAGATTTGATCATAGGGTCTATTATACTGCAGTCAGAATAATAAAGATGGGTATCTCTGAATCGGATGTGCTTGGTGCAACACCTCTACAGGTACCTTTATTCATTGTGTCTAAGGTGGAAACAAGTTATTTTGTACACAAGTACAGTACTCTATATATCAGATACAATAAAAATCAAAAGTGAAAAAACATATACTTCACCTTGAGAACTTCTTTGTCTGTAGGTAGCGGTTCTGCTAGATTGTCCATATCGATACCAGAGCTGCCCACTGCCACGTGACTGTAAGAGCCACCGGTGTATGGCTGGCTATGCCACTGAGAACGCACCATGCTGATTGGTGGAGGAAGTTTAGGATCCCCTGCATTAAAATAAAACAATCATCTTTTATTTATGTGGATTTCAATTAGTGATTTCAAGGGGCTGTGCACATTTGGGGGTCTCCCTTTGGCTAGGAATCCTACTTACATAATTCCGGATGCTGGCTCCCTGCTCCTTTTCTCCTAGCCTCTGCTGCTCTCCCTCGCTGTAAACAGTATGATGCCATCTGCAGTCAATCGCTGGCCCCCTCTGCTTATATCATGACAAATGGTCATGTGCTGTATCGGGGTCACTGTGATGCTACATCATGCTGAATGTTTACAGTGAGGGAGCAAAGCAAAGCATTGGGAAGCAAGTAAGTCAGCTTCCCTTCACAGATCTGGCCAAGAGGAGGGAAAGGATTTGCCAAACCTTCCCTTCTCCCAAATATGCACAGCCCCTTTTAAGAATAAAAATAATCATTTGAGTTCAAAATTTGGTTTATCAGATCAGGGCTGTTTCTTTTCCCATAATGTTATAAACTTTTTTCATTAAAAAAAAAAAACAGACATAAACTCCTTTTACCTGTTGTAAAGTTGAGAACCCAGATAAGGGCTTGTTCACACGTCAGTTTTTTGATCAGTTATTTCCATCAGTTATTGTGAGCCAAAACCAGGAGTGGAGGCTCCACAGACATAAGGTATAATGAAAAGATCTGCACTAGAGATGAGCGAGCGTGCTCGTTACGAGCACTGTAGTGCTCGGCTCGTCTGCGAAAGAATGCCCGCAGGCATTCCGGATCCGTCCTCAGCTGCATGTAAGTCAATGGGGACGGATCCGTTTAGTATGACACTCATACCAAACGGATCCGTCCCCACTGACTTTCAGTCGGGTGAGGAGGACGGATCCGTTTGGTATGAGTGTCATACTAAACGGATCCGTCCTCATTGACTTACATGCAGCTGAGGACGGATCCGGAATGCCTGCGGGCATTGCACAGAGGAGCCGAGCGTTACAGTGCTCGTAACGAGCACTGCTCGCTCATCTCTAATCTGCACCTATTCTGTGCTTTTGACTCGCATCTGGTTTTGGCTCACAATAAGGCCTGTCACACACGACAGTGGAACACGGTCCGGTACGGGCCGTGAAAGCCCGGACCGTGCTCCCTCTGAGGACGGGAGCGCACGGTGTCATTGGTTGCTATGACGCCGTGCACTTCCTGAGGTCGCCGCTGTACAGTGAAACACCATAAAACAGTCACCTAATATAACAAAGATCACAGAAAATCTACTACTTACAGAAATTAGGAGGTCGTTATTATGTGGGACTACAACTACCCAGATATAGACTGGGAAACTGAAACCTGTGGATTTCATAAAGAAAATAGGTTCTTGTCAATGACTAAAGACAATTGCCTTTGCCAACTGGTACAGTATCCAACTAGAGGGACAGCCACACTGATATACCTGATATAACGACAGATGTGCAGGTTGGGGGACACTTAGGAAATAGTGACCGTAAAATAATAAATTTACAATTGTCATTCAAAAGAGTGAACTTCCAAAATCTAAAACTTGACCAGCTTAGAGAAGCCATTACCTTCACTAACTATGGCAATGTCCTGAAAAATAAAAAAATACCTCCACAAAATAGAATATTTCTAAAAACCTTCATTGTGAGAGGTACATACCTTATGGGAATATATGTGTCAGGAACAAGAAAAAATAATGTGTATAAATAGAAATATAAAGGAAGCAATACATGACAAAAAGGAAGCATTTAAATTACTAAAACAGGACTGTAGTGAAGAAGCACTAAAAAACTATAAGAAAGGAAAAATATCTAAAAGACAGATTAAGGCCACATTCACACGACCATGTCACGGGCATGTCAATTTTGCAGATAACAAACCACAGATCCGCAAAACACAGGCCCTGGACATGTGCACTCTGCGTGCCCCATGCTTTGCAGATGTGTGGTTTTTGCTTGGCAAAACGGACATAACCAAGCTGGAGACTCATTGCTGAGAGAGTAAAACTAACCCTAAAATGTTCTTCAATAATATAAATGGTAAAAACTTTAAACCTAAAATTGTTGGCCCTTTAAAGAGTTTTGAGGGAGGAATTGTAGAGGGTGATGAGGACAAATATTTTTTTTTTCTCCACTGTATGAAATGTCAAATGAAATGCAGTGTCAAAATAAAATTCCCATTAGATGTGGTCTGTCTGACCCAGGAGAAAGTGCCATGGTGTCCTAAAAAGATTAAAATAGACAAATCACTGAGTCCAGATGCCATAAACCCGTTTCCTAAGATAATTAAGTAATGTAATAGACAGACCCTTATTTCTGATATTTAAGAACCCAATATTGACAGGGTATCTGGATATCTTCTGCTGACCATTGCACTGGTTAGGTTAACCTGCTTTGCTGCTATAAATCATAGGGAACTATAACAAGCAATCATTTGATGGTTTCTCTCACACACTCCAATGCATTAGCATTGGAGTGTATGAGAAATACAATATGGGGGTCATTTTTAAAACAGAAATACACCGAAATTAGGCATTTTCTGGCACAGATTGAGGTGCAAAGGTTTTTTGCGCTGCAATCTGTGACTTCTCCCCAATCACGCCAGGTCTAAAAAAGGTGGCATGTTGTGGGTGGGGAAAAGGACGGGCTGGAAAGACCCATCTCATTTGCCATTTTACACACCTGTTTTAGGTGTAGAAAATGGTCTAAATGTAAGACAGCAAGGAAGCTGCCTTACATTTAGAAGTGGTGGAGGATCAGCTGAAGTTATGTAGAGGCCGGCAGCATCTGGAAGTTTAAATGTCCATGATCGGTATAACTGACCGGTCGCAGACATCAGTCCAGGGTGCCTGCTGTTTAAAACAGCAGAGAACCCAGCAGCTATGGCGCCCACTCCGCTTATAAGTCTCACCCAGTGTCGTACATGTACGGTGCTGGTCAGGAAGGGGTTAACATTTGAACACATTGATATTACATGAACCATTAACCCCTTCGCGACCAGCGCCGTACATGTACGGCGCTGGGGCGATGCGGGCACATGGCGCCCGCTCGCGGGTGCGGCGGGCGTCATGGCCGGCAAGTCTCTGCTGTTTCTAACAGCAGAGACTTGCCGCTACTTACCGACATCGGCGGCGTCTTCCGGGGTGACTAGATGCCGTGATCACACGTGATCACGGCATCTAGTTGCGTCTAAACCCGGAAGCGTTCGCTTCCGGGTGGTGTACAGACACCCCGTGTGGCCAATCGGGGTGTCTGTACACCATATGAAAACTGTAATCCTCGCTGGTGAGGATTACAGTTTTCAAAGTGCAATTCTTATTCTGGCCACTAGATGGCAGGCCAGGATAAGAAATGAGCAATTCATGGATTTCTGAGTCTATAAAACCCAGAATTGCTCATAAAGAAAAAAAAAAAAAAGCCACAATTTATAAGCCCATATTTGAGCTTTCTAATAGTAAAAAAAAATTAAAAAAAAATGTTAAAAAATATATAAAAAATAAAAAAGATGTAAAAGTTCAAATCACCCCCCTTTCCGTATAAGTAAAAAATAAATACCTAAATAACAATAAATATAGACATCATGGGTATCACCGTGACCAAAAACGCCCGTACTTTTAAAATATAAAAAAAAATTCCAATACGGTGAATTGTGTGGCGGAAAAAAGCGTCCAAATGGCGATTTGCCGTTTTTTGTCGCTTTTTTTTCTAAAAAAAATTAAATAAAAAGTGATCAAAAAGTCATACACACCCCAGAATGGTATCAATAAAAACTTCAGATCGTCCCGCAAAAAATGAGCCCCCATACAGCTCTGTACACATAAATACCAAAAAGTTATAGGGGTCAAGATTTGACAAGGAAAAAAAAAAAAGGGCAACTTTCTAATTATTTTATCACTATGAAAACGCAGGAAAAACTATACATATTAGGTATTGCCGGATTCGTACTGACCAGTAGAATGAAAGTAATGGATCAGTTTTAATGCACATCGAACGCTGTAAATAAGAAACCCGTAGAACTGTAGCGGAATAGCGTTTTCTTTGCAATTTCACCCGGTTTGGAATTTTTTTCCCGCTTCCCACTACACCGTATGCAATATTAAATGGTGGCGTTGGAAAGTACAACTTGTCCCGCAAAAAACAAGCCCTCATACAGCTATGTGAACAGAAAAATAAAAGAGTTATGGCTGTTTGAAGGCAGGGAGCGCAAAACGAAAATGCAGAACCGAAAAAAGCTCCGGGCGCGAAGGGGTTAAAGGGGTTGTCCAAGTTATTATTTTGTCCTTTGTATGTTTCTAACTAATCAAATACAAGAGCTTTTCCATGCACTTTCTACTTCTAAACTTGCTGTCAGCTTTCCTCCCTGCTAATCTTGTATTCGTGCACAAGCAGATAAGAGTCTGTACACAAGACGTCACTGTGCTGGCCACGCCCCCTTTTCTGACAGCTCTTGCTCTCTGCTCTCTTCCTGGATTCTTTCAGATAAAACATTAACCTCTTCATCCAGAACACACTCAGGGCTCAATACTTTACAACAGTAGCTTCAGGCAGTGAAGACACACAGGATCTGCCCTCCCCATCCTGCACAGAGCTGACACTGGAGGAGTTCTGTAGAGTATTGCACAAGAAAGGTAGGGGGAAGTTCCTTTGAGTATCAGCAGTGTCATTGTACAGCAGGCATGTCACTCAGGGCAGCACTTGTATTCACTCCCTTTGCAGAGCAGGGGGAGGGGCAGAGATTGTTATTACTGCAGGTAAACAAAGGCCAGAAGAGAACCATGGAAATGAGGATATATATATATATTTTTTGCCTAAAACTTGTTTAACTGAGTTATATATTGCTGCCCATCAGATTTACAGTACTATATTATTTTTTTTTATAACTTGGACAACCTCTTTAAAATAAAAAAAAGCATTAAAATTGGAAAAAAGTTTTATTTTATTGAAAAAATGGTGCAAAAATCTAAAATATGATCAAATAACACTCACGTGACGCCAACCTTTTTAACTTGTGTAACCAGTATCTTTTGGTACAGTGACAACACTAACAACATCCCCACTCAGGACCTCGATAGGCCCGCTCACTGCAGCAGGCCCAACCTCAGTCAGTACTATAAATGTCAGACTCACTTTGGAAAAAAATATTTTTTTCTTTTTATTGCATTTGCAATATTCTGACTCATAATTTTTTTATAGTTATATTTTAGTGGTACAGGCGTTTTTGCTTGCAGTGATGCCCATAATGTTATTTATTTTTGTTTATTTTTATTTTGAGGAAAGGGGGCTGATTTGAATTTTTAAGTTTTTTTTTTTTTTTTTTATATATATTTTCAAAACTTTCTTCCTTTTTTTAATTTTTGTTAGGTTGCCAAGTGGACCACAACTTGCAATCATCAGATTGCAATTTATATAGAATAATGGATGTTGCTCCATCAGTCTGTATAGAAATCACTATATCACAGTTCAGTGATGCAACCTAGTGGCTTGGACTGGGATATACTAATAATGAGCCTGGAAGCCTAGTACAGACTGCAGCTCATTATTAAAATAGGGTGCTTCCCCGATCTCCACTGGGGTAAAATCCATCTGTTGTTAGTACATTATTACAAGATTTGGGGCCCCACTTTTGATTTTTCCCAGGGCCAAAACCAGCCCTGAATATGGAAATACATCATTCTTATAGTTTTTGTTGATTTTTTTCTTTGCATGGCTCTATTCTGACCCCTATATTTTTTTTATTTTTACGTTTCGGTATTGAGCGAGGGCTCATTTTGAGGGGTGATTTCATATCATTTTGGGGTGTATATGACTTTGATCACTTTTTATTTATTTTTTGGGCGGAAAGTGAAGTGATTTTTTTCCATTACGCTGTTTGCCATATGGGATAAAGATTATTATATTTTAATAGTATGTGCGTTTTCAGACATGCCCATGCCCACGATGGTTATTTTTTATTGACTTGTTCATCAGGTTATCAGCTGTACCTTTACATGAGCAGATTGTCGGGAACGAGTGTTTACAGGAACATTTGTTCCCAATAATCTGTCCGATTTTCACCCTATGTAAATCCACCTTAAGTCTAGTGCTTTTTACCAGATGCTGAATTGCTTCTATGAATAGTGGTGAGTGGACACAAAGGGAACTGGGTGGGACTGGTCATGTATAGATAGGCATTAGGCTTGGCTTTGTGTAAAGAAAATTTGAGAAATCTTTTGTCCGACTTTTATAATGGGTGAAATTTAACTATGCACAGTAGATTGTTTTGGTCGATCTTTTTTGACCGATTTTAGACTAATATGTATGGGTACCTTTGTGTGCATGTTCATAAGTTAATATTGGGCTGCAAACAGTATTAAAGCGATTGTTTGGGCTTTACTAATGATAGACCATCAATAGCTGATCCAAAACCGAGCTGTGTGAATTTCCTGGGGATCAGCCATCACTTAGTAAAGTCCAGAAAACCCCTTTTAGGTAATAACAAAGACCATTAACCATTAAATAAGTATAAGTGAGTTTTCCCATCTGGACCACCCTTTTCTATATGACCTATGTATGGAATATGGAACTGCCCTATTTGAGTCTGGTAAGGTGAATAATATATATATATATTTTTAAAGCTCTTTACGCAATCTAAGCTTTTTTTCAGTGCATTCAGCTCAAAGGGAAATCCCTTTTGAAGAAATATAATCATTTCCAACAATAACGCCTACAAAAGATACAGTAATTAAATTAACCAGAAATAGAGCTTCAAAAACAGATAGAGGATTTAGAGTCATGTATTATCATTTACCTGTGAATTTTCTGAAAAAATCAGTCATTGTCGATAAAATTTCTTCATCTGTTAATGTTTCCATATATTCAGACTGCTCTCCTGCAATGAATCCACAGAGCACATGCCCCATCCTGACAGAACAAAACGTGTTCAAAGGTTATAGATTCTACCCACATCCTCCTCAAAAATATGTGAAAACAACAAAAGAAAAATGGTTTTCTGGGGCCCTGAACACTAAAACTAATTTATTGCACATGAATCATTAAAAACAAAGTTAAAAACAGGAAAGCAGAGGGCAATGTATTTTTTATTGCACCAGCATGTACCATATTTGCTCACAATATACAGTACAGACCAAAAGTTTGGACACACTTTCTCATTCAAAGAGTTTTCTGTATTTTCATGACTATGAAAATTGTAGATTCACACTGAAGGCATCAAAACTATGAATTAACACATGTGGAATTATATACTTAACAAAAAAGTGTGAAACAACTGAAAATATTGCTTATATTCTAGGTTCTTCAAAGTAGCCACCTTTTGTTTTGATTACTGCTTTGCACACTCTTGGCATTCTCTTGATGAGCTTCAAGAGGTAGTCACCTGAAATGATATTCCAACAGTCTTGAAGGAGTTCCCAGAGATGCTTAGCACTTGTTGGCCCTTTTGCCTTCACTCTGCGGTCCAGCTCACCCCAAACCATCTCGATTGGGTTCAGGTCTGGTGACTGTGGAGGCCAGGTCATCTGGCGTAGCACCCCATCACTCTCCTTCTTGGTCAAATAGCCCTTACACAGCCTGGAGGTGTGTTTGGGGTCATTGTCCTGTTGATAAATAAATGATGGTCCAACTAAACGCAAACCGGATGGAATAGCATGCCGCTGCAAGATGCTGTGGTAGCCATGCTGGTTTAGTATGCCTTCAATTTTGAATAAATCCCCAACAGTGTCACCAGCAAAGCACCCCCACACCATCACATCTCCTCCATGCTTCACGGTGGGAACCAGACATGTAGAGTCCATCCGTTCGCCTTTTCTGCGTCGCACAAAGACACGGTGGTTGGAACCAAAGATCTCAAATTTGTACTCATCAGACCAAAGCACAGATTTCCACTGGTCTAATGTCCATTCCAAACAAGTCTCTTCTGCTTGTTGCCTGTCCTTATCAGTGGTTTCCTAGCAGCTATTTTACCATGAAGGCCTGCTGCACACAGTCTCCTCTTAACAGTTGTTGTAGAGATGTATCTGCTGCTAGAACTCTGTGTGGCATTGACCTGGTCTCTAATCTGAGCTGCTGTTAACCTGCGATTTCTGAGGCTGGTGACTCGGATGAACTTATCCTCCGCAGCAGAGGTGACTCTTGGTCTTCCTTTCCTGGGGCGGTCCTCATGTGAGCCAGTTTCTTTGTAGCACTTGATGGTTTTTGCGACTGCACTTGGGGACACTTTCAAAGTTTTTCCAATTTTTCGGACTGACTGACCTTCATTTCTTAAAGTAATGATGGCCACTCGTTTTTCTTTACTTAGCTGCTTTTTTCTTGCCATAATACAAATTCTAACAGTCTATTCAGTAGGACTATGAGCTGTGTATCCACCTGACTTCTGCCCAACACAATTCATGGTAACAAACCCCATTTATAAGGCAAGAAATCTCACTTATTAAACCTGACAGGGCACACCTGTGAAGTGAAAACCATTTCAGGTGACTACCTCTTGAAGCCCATCAAGAGAATGCCAAGAGTGTGCAAAGCAGTAATCAAAGCAAAAGGTGGCTACTTTGAAAAACCTAGAATATAAGACATATTTACGGTTGTTTCACACTTTTTTGTTAAGAATATAATTCCACATGTGTTAATTCATAGTTTTGATGCCTTCAGTGTGAATCTAAAATTTTCATAGTCATGAAAATACAGAAAACTCTTTGAATGAGAAGGTGTGTCCAAACTTTTGGTCTGTACTGTACTTCAGCAATATACTCTCTCCTCTATTTCCATGGGCGAATGCAAGTCTAGTCCTGAGGTTAGAGAGGGTGTTCATTCCCAGAACATGAGCTTGCATCCTCATGTGAGTGATAATAAAAGGAATGGAACAGCAGTGTGAGCTTCTGTTTTTTACACATTGATGTTCATAAATACCAGAATTTGTTACTTTAATGTATGTTAAATATTATCATCATTATTTGTTCATAATCGCATATTCCTTTATTTTATAATTGGCTGGGAATTTTTTTATTATATTCATGTGTTTTGGGGGAACATTCACACCTATTTTTTCTTTAAATCACAATTATATCATAACATGACATATTAATATCTTTATAGATCTTTAATATTTATTTCTCGTATATTACAATTTATTATTATTTTTTCAACACTGAATATGGTTTGAACAATGAACTTTGCACTTCTGGGGCATTGCTATAAATTGGCAATGATGTCAGTATTAGTTGGCGGAACAAAATGCGTCACCCTCTGCTTTTCCATTTTTATTGTTCTGCTTTTAATTATTCAATTACAATTTTAGTGTCCAGCACTCCAGAAGACCATTTTTTCTTTTTTTTTTCTGTTTTCACTCATCTATAGTGCGTTCCAGCATGGACGTTGGGAGCAGCATTTACTCCATTTGACTATGCACTTCTCAGAGTTGTTCCTGAAGTGGCACAACTAGTCCTGGTAAGAGTAATCACATTATTGGCTATCAGTGTTATTAACAGTGCTTCACTAGGAAGCCCCCCCCCGGGCACTTTGTTCATTTTGCTCCAAAAAAATAGAAAAACTTGAGGTTACACCACAACAAGTAATTTTCCTCCAAATCATCCTTCCCCAACTATAAGATAAGTTCATATTATGCATTTATGCTGCTTGGTGGCAGGAGCCTGTAGTCCACGTTCAGGGACTTTTTCCATAAATTAGAAACCTTTAAATGCCAACGAAAAGGCTCAGTAAAACAATTAAAGGGGCATTCCAATGTTAGCCATTCATGGTTGCAATGGGAATACACATGGTATGCAGCAGCCAGTGCTGGCCATGGTTACAGAAACAGGTGAGCTGGCTGTGCTTTGTTTCCATAACTGCTATTGAAGTGAATGGGAATACAGCACCAGTGCAGCACAGCAAGCTCCACAGTTATGGAAAAACATTTGCTTGCTTTGCTTTCCCAGCTCCAATCCACTTCTATGGGAGTTATGGAAACCACATAGCAAAGCTGACCTACTATTTTCTTAACTCTAGCCACTTCTGACCGCCACATACTATGGGTATTCTGATTTTAGCCATGCTTTATTCCTTCTAATGAGCCCTTTCATTGCAGTAAATCAATCATGGTCAAAAATCATTAATCTTATGTGATGTTCTTGTGTTCTTATTTGTCTGACTTACTGTTCAGGTGGCTCCAGGACAACAAATCCAGCAATTTTTTTCATCCAATTCTGCTTCATGTCTTCCTTTAGTTCGGTAAGAGGAGATTCTCCTTCCCAAATAATCTGGATCTGAGTACTGTTTGAGTCCCAAAAGGGTTTTTCAAATTCCAGCACAACTTTATTATTGGTTCCAAATCCCAAATTCTTAATAGCCTGCATTTTGCTTGGTGAAAGAGGAGGGCTGAAGAAATCCACTGATCGTTTCTTCAGAAATCCTAAAACCATAGGAAACCATCTAAAAGTCACATGCTAAATACATTAATAAAAGCCACTTTTTGCAGTAAAGTTGACCCTGATCACTGTTAGTCAGGCTAAACCATAGGTAAAATCAGGTGTGTAATGATCAGTCCTGGTGGGGGGAGGGGGCCCGCTTCGCTCACATGTAACATGGCCTGGCATTGTCACTGTACTTCATGTTGGGCCCTGTCAGAGCGCTCAACTCACCTGCATCATATGCGCTCCAGGCCTCCAGCATCAGGCCCCGGCACTGCCCTACTAGAAATAGTCATAAATTAAGCAGGTGGGCAGAGCCTAACCAATGCTAGTCAGTCTCCGCCCAACTCATTTAATTTGTGACTAATTCTAGTAGGTCAGTGCCGGAGCCTGATGCTGGATGCCTGGAGTGCATATGATGCAGGGGAGTTGAGCGCTCTGAAGGGGACACTACTGGGGGCAGTATGGGACATTACTAGGGACATTGGGGCACACTACTGGAGGCAGTGGGGGACATTACTAGGGGCAGTGGGGGACATAACTGGGGCAGTGGGGGCATTACTAGGTGCAGTGGGGGGAACTACCTGCTGGGGCAGTGGGGGACATTACTAGGGCCAGTGGAAGGACATTACAGGGGGCAGTGGGGGACACTACTGGGGTCAGTGTGGGCCATTAGTAGGGGCAGTGAGGAGATACTGGAGGCAGTGGTATTACACTACTGGGGGCAGTGGGGGACATTACTAGGGGCAGTGGGGGGCACTACCTGCTGGGGGCAGTGGGGGACATTACCTGCTGGGGGCAGTGGGGGACATTACCTGAGGCATTAATGGGGGATCAGGGACCAGTGGTGTAACGATTGCGGTCACAGAGGGTGCAACCAGGCACAGCATGGGTGAGGGGCCCAATCAAAAGTTTGCCCTGGGGCCCATAGCTCTCTAGTTACGCCACTGGGTAAAATGTAGTATCATATGGTGGACATTCAAGTGAGAGCACCATTAAAGGGAATAGCTCATAATAACTATTACTATGCAATGAACAGGGCATTTCAGATAAAGTCTTCCTGCAAGATACATGCATTAGAAATATTGTTAGAAATTCTGGTCCATTTTCTCCTGCATTCAGGGGTGGAAAGCCATGCTCAATAGCTTCCCTGCTTCCTTCATCCTCTCAGTGCTGATGGTCTAACAGTGAAGTGGTCCAGACCATTTTCATTCATTCATTTGTCCATTCATTCATTCCTACATCTAAATTCATAGAAACATAAAACTATATCTCTCTAGATAATCAAGAAGAAAATTTGAAGAGGACATTGCATACCATAGAGCTATTTATTACATTGAATCGCTGGGCCTGTGTGTGAGGGACTATTTTCTATGAAGGGGGGGGGGGGGCGGTGATAACAAGAGCTGCTATCCTGGTAAGGCTACTGCATTGTCTGTCCAGTTTTGAGATCCGGCACAGGATCTCAAAACCACAGCACAATGCTTCAGTTTTGTGCCCATTCATTGTCAATGTGGTAAAAACTGAACAAACCAGAATGGAGTTCACCAGAATGCATTCCACTCCGGTTTGTTATGCTCCCATGTAAGACACATGGCACCAGAATGATGCCTAAATTTGTATGAAAAAAAGTGGTGTACATGTTTTGCACCTTATTTATCATGTTTTAGACATTTTTTGCACCTTGTTCGACAAGGAGCATGGCTTAGCGGGAAAGGGGGGCATGGCTTAAAGCCGTTGTTCCATAAACTACTTTTCACTATAAAGTTTAATTTTTTTTTTGTTTCAAATTTAACTCATTTGCAGTTTTCTCTTATCCCCCATGCTTGAATTACTGTTTCGTCATGTGAGATTTGTCCTGGTATCAGCAGGACGTGACATTAACCACATTCCTTGTTCTTACCCATGACACAAGTTAATCCTACGTCACAAGGCCACAATGCAGGGTGTAATCTACAGCAACTGAATATTAAAACAGATTTGTCACAAGATAGACTAATAACTTTAGAATGAGGCCTCCTGCACACAACCATATCAGTCTTGAGGTCTGCAAATTACAAATCCACAAAATACATATGTGGTCCATGTGCATCCTGCAATTTTCTGGGGACCTACAGGTTCTGTAATTTGCAATCTGGCTGACGAAATGTATGTGCTGTCTGTTTTTGGGGAGGATTCATGGAAATTAATGGGTATGTGATTAATCTGCAAATAATGTGGATCAGACACAGACCAAAATTACGGTAGTGTACATGAAGCCTAAGCATTAGTACTAACTCAGCATATTGTATATTCACTTACCTAGAGGAACAGTGACAATGACATGATCTGCCACAAAGCTGTCACCATCTTCACACTGCACTTGCACAGGATACACATGAGAGTTGCTGCCAGGAAAGGATCCATTCCAGTGAATGCTCTTTACTGCTTTGTTCAGTAATAGAGTGTCATTTGGAAGTGGTGCCTTCATGTGGTTCACAAGACTTTCATATCCTCTAAAAAAGACAATATTCTCTTCAAAGGCAACACATTAAGAAAATGGAAGTATTACAGTGTATAATACTCAGTTCCTCCAAGATACTAAAAATGTGAATAGTTTATTTTTTTTTTTTTAATGAAATTCAAAGAAAATTGTTTTCCATTTCACATATATTGAAAAAAAATTGAATATAAAATGTTGAAAAGGTCACACTACAATGATATCAATAAAAACTGCAGCCTGCCCTGCAAAAAATGAGCCCTCACACAACTATGGCAACACAGAATATGGCAACACAAAGCAATCTTATTTCTAAAAAAGAGCTTTTTAATTTCTTAAAAGTAGTAAAAGAGGACCTGTAACTTCAACATGTCTGTTTTAGTAACTACTTGCATCTCATTGGTATTAATAATTTTGGAGCATCTATTCTTAGAATTCTGCTTTGTGTCTGTATTATTCCCTCTAGAAGTTATGAATTAATTGCTAACTGATGGCAGTGAAGGTCCAGAAGGGTGTTACTAATTAACTGACACTATCCAATCAGGGCTGTTGGTGTCAGATTGTGCAGGGACACCGCTACCCCCAACTGGTAAGACCTTTCTGGACCATCACTGCTAGTAATTAATTCACAAATTCTAGCAGGAATAATAAGGTATGGCACAACACAGAGTCATAAGAATAGATGCTCCAGAGCAGTAATTATATCAGGAACGCAAGTACATACAGGTCCACTTTAAGAAACACCATTGTGTTTTTTTTTCATACTGTTGCCCCCCCAAACCTTTTAAAATTTGAAAAAGTTTTTATAAACTTCAAAAGTTACAGTATGCAATACGGTATATGTAACACAATGGTGTTTCTGATTAAAAGCATACCTTTCATTATATAATTGACATTTCATGTGCAGATGAGAGCTTGAGTGCAAAGAAAGGCAGCCAGTCAGTGCACCTAAAGGCCTCTGTCTGCAGCGCCGGTCACTCTTCTCATGATTGACAGGGATGAGCAGATTCTTCTTGTCTGACCTTGTAACCAGGTGTCTGAGCTTTACAGTCCAGCATCAGCGCATGCACAGTCGTAAACTCCACCTCAGGGCAACTACAGTAGCTGCATATTCTGGGTACGAATGGAACAGATCCCATTGACTATCATGGGAATTCTTTCGGTTTCCATTCTGAAGAACATTTTTAGTGGAGAAAAAAGTCCTGGAGGACTTTGCGATACAACTGTATTGCCGTCCTCAGGTTGACAATACAATTGACTCTAATACACTGGAAGAGCTGAAGGACCTGTGATGACATCACAGTCATGTGATTAGTGCAGGAGAGGATGGTGCCCAGCAGTGAGGAGGAGAAGTCCTGGGGAAGAAGCTGTGGTGAGGTCTGCTACATGAGGAGAGGTAAGTGAAAGGAGAGATTCTCAGTGTGAGAGGCAGAGTAATGCTGGGAGTTGTGGTTATTTATCTGGGACTATATGTTCGGGCTGAAGGGAGGGATGTTATTTACATGAGATTGTATGTTGCAGTGGGGTGGAGAGATGTTGTTTACATGGGACTGAATGTTGAGGTGGTCATGTTATTTATATAGGACTGCATGTTGGAGGTGGCTGGGGAGGGGATGATATTTGCATGGGACTGTATGTTGAAGGCAGCTGTGGGAGGGAGTGATGTTATTTACATGGGACTGTGTTGGAGGTGGCTGGGGAGGTGATGTTATTTACATGGGACTTTATGTTGATGGTGGCTATGGGAGGGAGTGATTTTTTTTACATGAGGCTATATGTTGAGGGGGTGATGTTATTTACATGGGACTACATGTTGAAGGTGGCTAGGGGATGGAGTGCTGTTATTTACATGGGACTGAATGTTGTGGCAGATATTATTTACATGGGTCTGTATGTTGAAGGTGGCTGGATAGAGGGTGATATTATTTACATGGGACTGTATATTGGAGGGGCTGAAGGCAGAGAAATTATGTTATTTAAATGGGACTGTATTTTGGAGGGGGCTGTGGATAGAGGGGGATGTTATTTACATGGCACTCTACAGCGGGGGGAAATAATGTTATTTACATGGGTCTGTATGGTGGAGGGGCTGAAGAATTATAATTTCTGTGGACACTAAAGGGAGGAATATAACTACAGGGGGCACTGCAGGGGCATTATAAATACTGGGGGCACATCAGGGTGAGCATTAGACCAGTAGGGGGTGATATAAACACCAGGGGCACTGTAGGGGCATTTTAAATCAATGGGACATTGTAGGCATTCTTGTTACTACTGGGGGCTCTATGGCAGTGACTTATAGATCCACCTTATTTCTACTAAGAGCACTATGGAGGGCCTTTGATACTGAAGGGTCTGTATTACTTTATTACTCACTCTTGTGGAGCATTATCACTGGTAGGGGGCACTGTAGGGGGCAGTATTACTAATGAGAGCACTCTAGAAGGGAATTATTATTGGACTTTGAGGAGCACTATTACTATTACTATCTGTATGGCTCTAATTTTTCTTCAGAATAGTATTTGGGGGTATTGGGGAGCACAACGAGCAGCAAGATAACACTGTGGGGACACCAGATTGGGGGGATGATGATAGAAAAGTGAGGAAGCTAAGATGTCTGAATGTCAAACTCTGCAGAGACGAAGCGTGGCTGAAAGAAGTTGTCTGAACCGAGTGGAGAAGATGATGAGTAAATCTACATCAGAGGAGACGTCACCACGGAGGCCCTGGATGTGAGAAGTATGTGCTGCTGCTGTATAGCAAGTACAGTAAAACGAGGTGTGCGGAGTGGTGGGGGGGTTGAGGATCGACTTAGAGAATTGGGCCATATTCATTTGGGCTTGGGCACGGATCTTTTGAGACCCTAGCAACACCCCTGGCCATGTACATCCACATATTCATTTATCATATCTTGCAGAATGTTTTGTATGTTTTTCTATGATTTTTTTGATTAGCTTGTAGTATACTTTTGAAGGAGTGGCACCTTCAAGTGTGAATGTGCTTCTATTTTATCTTGGGAGTAGCATTTTTGTGCACTTTTGCCACACCTATCCCACAGGCGCCCTTGATAAGGTGGTACATATAGCGGTGCGTGCTCCTCCTATCAGTTGCTTGGTGCACACAAAGGTTTACTAGGAGCAGCACACTATATGTGCAGGGTCTGCTGTCCTGAATGTAGATGCCCAACGGCATAGGTAGGTTTAGAGTAGGACCTGCCTGACTGATACCACCTTGGCGCTGGTAGGCGGGCACAGATGTGCTTTGGTGAAAATATATTGGCTGAGAATCTCAAATTTTATCATATCAGAGTGAGGGCTTAGTCTATATATAATGTTTGCATCTGTTGTATTAGTGCATTATATTCTGTCAGAAATTAATTTGTCATGAAGAATGTTAAATTAGGTCTATACTGGCCTGCAGTTAAACTTTTCTGTGATTTTACTTTTATAAATGTAGCCATGTACATCAGCATATTCATTTATGATATAATGCAGAATGTTTTGTATCTTTTTCTGCGATTTTTAAATTAATTTGTAAGGGAAGCATATTTTTTCGGTGAAGCGACCAAATTTAATTTTTTTCTTTGAAAGTTCGCTCAATTATATTAGGGTCAACTGCCTGATATAAGCAAGGTATTATGCAGAATTTTAAATACATGTATATTAGAAAATGGTATAATTTCCAAATGATGCCTGTTTCAATGCACTATATACATGTATTGTACTGCATTGAAACTCAGCTCAGGTAGCCGATGGATTTAGAGACGCTCTACCAGCCCCATAGATGCGTCAGTCAGCATTGACTGCGGCATCTGTGTGGATAATTTGATGGCATCAGCATTTTCCGTGATATCAGCGGATACAGTAGGGGCCTGCCTCTAATCAAACGATCAAAGCTTCTGCATCCACTTGATCAGCGTGTTGAACATTTACAGCTTGTGTCAGGAACTCACTAGTTTCAGGAACTAGCCTAGTTTAAGAGGATCCTAGTGACGCTTTCTAATTAAAAGCATAAAATAAGCAATAGTGCAATCATTTTATACTGATGGCCTATCCTTAGGATAGATCATCAATTTAGGGTTGGTAGGAATCCAAAACCAGGCAGCTCTGCCGATTAGCTGTTATGCAGTAGCTCCAAGGCCAGATATACTGTAGGTGTCGAAACTACACAGTTACGTCTACTGTATAGTGGATAGAGGTGGTTACTGCAGAGCGGCTCCCATTCCCTTGAAGGAGTACAATGCATGGCCTCAAATCCCCATCGATTTAATATTGATGGCCTATCCTATTGATGACCTAAAAGTAGAAACCATTTTTAAAGGGTTTATGCAAGTTTGGAAAGGGGAGGAGGTTTGCAATGTCCCTCTCTTGGTCAAACCTGTTAAGGGAAAGTTACTTTATGGCTCCCTGCTCCTTCTCATCTAGGCCTGGGCTGCTCTGCCAGGCACCCTCACTGTAAACATACTGTTTGACACCACCCACAGCCAATCACTGGCTGCAGTGATGTCGTATACCCCTTGTGTCGTGTGACCATTTGTCATAATGTAAGGGGAGCAGGTCACTACCGCAACCTTCCATTGGCTGCAGGTAGTGTCAAATAGGATGTTTACAGTGAGTGAGCACAGCTGAGCAGCCCAGGCCAGGAGAGGGAGGAAAAGGAATCCAGCATCAGGAAGCAGATAAGTAATCTTCCGTTCATAGGTTTGGCCAAGGGGGGAGGCTAGCAAAAAATCCCCCCAAACTTGCACAATCCCTTTATTGGGGTTGATTTGAAGGAGTTCTCTGGGAACTTAAAATGTCTGCCAGCAACCTGTTGTAGAATGTGAGGAGAGTGGGGGGAGGGGGGAGGGCCTCAGTACACACTACACTACTCTACAATAGATGCCTATGATATGCCATCATGGCTAAGCAGCCTGACAGGAAAACTTAACAATATGTAGTATATGCAAGTGTGGTGTAGTGTGTAGTGAGGCCACACCCCCTCGCCAGCTCTGCAGGTGGTGGCACCCAGCCCTACTCACATTCTAGGACAAGTTGCTGAGGGCCATTTGATATCATTCCTGGAGAACCTCTACAATAAACAGCAGGATCAGCCCTAACAGGCATTATGCCTAGGGTCCTACTGGCAGTTATTCCTAATGAAATCCCTATAATCCAATCTCTATAATGTCCTCCCTAATGCCCAGGCCCTTATATATGTTATAGTTACCTCACTCCTGGTCTTCCGCATCACTCCTGATGCCCGCACAGCCACTGCTGCATCTCCCCATCACGCGGATCAAAACATCCGGTGACAGAGAGTAGGGGATAGCAGGACATGACTGGGACAAACCTCCCTAGCATCACCCGCAATGCTAGGAAGGTTCGGCCCCGTCAGGGGCTGCAATTGGCTGCCTCCTCCCTTGGCAGATGCTTTAATCCGCGAGATCAGGAGATGCAGCGGAGGCCATGTGGGCATCAGGAGCGACACGGGTGCCCGGGAGTGTGGTAAGTATAACCTATATGAGCGGCCCGGGCATTTGGGGGACATTAAAGAGGACCTTTCACGGTTTTGAATTACTGTAGATAAATACCTCTTGTCCCGGGGTACCCCCCGCTGATGCTGCCACTCTGCCTAGTTTTTTAAAATACAGCTCCTACTCCCCGCTGTGCCCGCCTGTAGTTTTCGCGCTCAGTATGTAAATACTGAGCATCGGTACAGGGAGGAGGAGACGCCGGCATTTCTCAATGGGCGTCTCCTTCTCCCTGGCTGTGCCGCGATCCAATCACAGCGGAGAGCGTCACAGCCAGGGAGAAAAAAAAACCTCACCTTCTCCCTGGCTGTGACGCTCTCCGCTGTGATTGGATCGCGGCACAGCCAGGGAGAAGGAGACGCCCATTGAGAAATGCCGGCGTCTCCTCCTCCCTGTACCGATGCGCGAAAACTACAGGCGGGCACAGCGGGGAGTAGGAGCTGTATTTTAAAAAACTAGGCAGAGTGGCAGCATCAGCGGGGGGTACCCCGTAACAAGAGGTATTTATCTACAGTAATTCAAATCCGTGAAAGGTCCTCTTTAAAGGGGTTGGATAACCCTTTTAAATTAAGCAATAGTGCAAGCTTATTGTCATTATTTAACACAAGACAAAAATCATATTTTTTAACTTACTTAGGAAAGGTGCAATCAAGTCCTGGAAACATTGTATATTCCCCAAAAGGGCAGAGTGCCACCTGGTCCATACTATGGGCTGCAGTTACACAACATTCCACTTTCAGCAATGCCCCCAATAAAGCCATGTTCATTTTAACTTGTTCTTTCTCCCATTCTTGTGAGCTGTGGACAATCTTTTCTCGGATAAATTGTCCCACACTAGCTTCAGGCTCGCAATCACCATTGGTGAAATTCCGGACTTCTGTCACCCATGTGTTATACAACTCTGTAATGTTGGTCAACACTTCTGGGTCGATCTTTCTTCCTGCACTACTGTAGATAACTGGGAGGGAAGAGGGATGGTCATCCCATTTAATTTTTTGATTCTCTTGAAGCAAAGTATCTGGGCGTAAAAGACCAAACTGAGATGCCAGCTCGAAGACTGGGTTTCCTGGAGATGGTCCATGAATCCATTGTGCGCCCATCTCAACGAGGCCTTTTGCTACAAGAGAAAAAAACACAATTGTAAGGCAATTGGTTATTTTTCAGTTAAAACAGTCACTATTGTTTCACAATTTTTACTGGGTAGGACCTAGGGATGAGCAAATCAAGTTTCGGATCCAAGTCCTGAAGTCAATTCGTTCCTAAACTTGACCTGTTTCCATACAGCATTAAAATGTATTTGCTTCAGTTAGTTAAGTCAGAAGTCGTGCGAGACTGTGGTGAATAACTTTGGGCTTCGATTCTACAACTTTAAAACAGCCGACTTCGGATTCTTGTTTAAGGTTGTTTTTAAAGTTGTAGAACCAAAGCCCGATATTATTCACTAAAGTCTCGCACAACTTCGGACTTAATGAGTTTTACCCCAGTAAAGCACATACATTTTAAAGCTGTACGGAGACAGGTCTCCGTATAGCATTAAAACGAAGTTTAAGAATGAATCAACTTCAGATCTTGGATCCGAAGCTCGATTCACTCACCTCTAGTAGGTTCCTGACCTTTCAGGGTATGCTGGGCCGCTCATGAGGCCAAGTAAGGTGGCTGCCTCAGGCGGCGCCATCTAGGGGAAAGGTGGGGGCGGCAAATATGTAGAAGTACTTCAGGCTGACAGCGCAGCATTATATGCGCTGTAACAGCCTATTAAATGCAGCCTGTGGCTGCATTTTACATATTACATTGCATCCAGGCTTCACAGCAGAGGCTGTGGCGTTCAGTAGTGTACTAGTGTGCAGCACACCTGCGCTGCCGCTCTGTCACTCACTGATGCGATCATGTTGCATGCCTAGTATGTCCGCTGCTCTAAGGAGCAGGGCGGGCGGCACCTGTCCTGAACTGCCTATTCAGTTCCCCATCTGTGGCTGTGCTGTCCCTGCCTCCACGTTCCACATGAGGCAGGGCAGGCTTCCTAGTTCCTGCTCTCTTCCCTCCTCCACAGAGCTGACTCTATCAGCAGTGGTGTACAGGAGGAGGGCAGACAGCAGGAACTAGCTGGTATCTGTATATGGACTCCTCTTCTAACAAGTGGGGCTAGAACAGAGCCCAACCCCCACTCACTCCTTTTTGCTGCGATCCTCTTCAGCCTGTTCTTCTGCTGATAGCAGAGGCCCCACCCACCAGTCTCCTCATGTTCTGTGTGCAACAGTGAGATGGCTGCTGCTGGCTGTAAGTGTAACTGCCCCCCACTCCTTCCCACATCCCCATGTGAGTTGTAACTGCCCCCCACTCCTTCCCACATCCCCATATAAGTAGTAACTGCCCCCCCTTCCCACATCCCCATGTAAGTAGTAACTGCCCCCCCGTCCCACCATCCCCATGTAAGTAGTAACTGCCCCCCCTTCCCACATCCCCATGTAAGTAGTAACTGCCCCCCACTCCTTCCCACATCCCCATGTAAGTAGTAACTGCCCCACCCCTTCCCACATTCCCATGTAAGTAGTAACTGCCCCCACTCCTTCCCACATCCCCATGTAAGTAGTAATTGCCCCCCCACCCCTCCCCACATCACCATGTAAGTAGTAACTGCCCCCACTCCTTCCCAATCCCCATGTGAGTAGTAACTGCCCCCCACTCCTTCCCACATCCCCATGTAAGTAGTAACTGCCCCCACCTCTTCACCTCTTCCCACATCCCCATGTAAGTGTAACTTGCCCCCATCCCTTCCCACATCCCCATGTAAGTAGTAACTGCCCCTCACTCCTTCCCAACATCCCCATGTAAGTAGTAACTGCCCCCCACTCCTTCCCACATCCCCATGTAAGTAATAACTGCCCCCACTTCTTCCCACATCCCATGTAAGTAGTAATTGCCCCCACCCCTTCCCACCCATGTAGTACTGCCCCACCCCCACATCCCATGTAAGTTAGTAACTGGCCCCCATCCCTTCCCACATCCCCATGTAAGTAGTAACTGCCCCCCATCCCCTTCCCACATCCCA